>JAYESA010000002.1:193261135-193655425 GCA_036927795.1 Iris macrosiphon | reverse complement strand
TAACCTCTCAATGCTTTGCTAGACAATGGTTCGGGGAGATTGAGCATAATGCATAACTTTGAAGGACATTTTTTATTGTCACTAAATTGTGATCTTACTGTCTTTTGATCTCTTATCCTATATCCTCTTATTCCACACCCTTTGTGCATTTTTTTTTCCCTTAGATTTTTTGTCAATTATTTCCTCAAGACTTCAACCATTAATTGGCAGTTGGGCCTTACATCAAATCTCAGCTATTCATTCTGATAAACTAATTGTATAATCTCTTGACAGACTTCAGTGGATTGTCCATTTGAAGTTCAAAGTTCCAGGTATTTACGATGTTCTCTGAGCTTATTGGGAAATCTTATTTGGATATCCTGAAAACTTTCTACTCTTCTTTTGGATCTCCAAATTTGAAGAAGAAATCTAGAATGGCCATCACTAAATCTGGATCTCCAAGAGATTATGATATTTTAATTAAGGATTACTATCCTTTAGTTTCTCTCATTTGAAAATTCATTGTCCTTTATGGTGCTCTGCTTCATATTGCTTAATTTTTTTTATTCTGAAGGTTTGGTATGCAAAATTTTAAGCAAACATTGATGATATTCTTGTTTAATGCAAACTTTTATTCCAAAAATCATATCTATATTTTCCATTTCAAATTACCACGAGGAGATATTTAGTCTTCTCATGGACAAGTTATACCGCGTACTAAATTTCTACTGCTTATTTTAGTGGTACTTCCAGTCTGAATCAAATTACATATACTTTGTTCATCCTGTTCCATGAGATGTTGACAACATAGTAACACTTGTACTATAAAGTATAGACGCAATTTCTTTTCTTGTGATGAGTTTGACTGGACTTTATAGGCATCAGGACCAACCCATTTGGTTTAAATTTTAGTCTATGATAACAAGGCACACCATCCATCTTAGACATAAGTATTAAATGACATGTGCCATAATTTAAAAAGGCATCGAGTGTTTTCAAGCCTGATACAAATAGACTATGGGCTTAAAGCTCAAAATGGTTTGACTTGTACCTTGGCATGCACAATAATCTATGTGCAACTTTTTGGTGAAGATGAGTTCTGCTGATGTAGTTTTCATTCATGAGAGTCAATGTAACACCCATCTACTCACCCACTGAGCAACTTAAATATCGGCCTCCCCCATGGGGCAGTTGAATGCTTCTACCTATTGACCGACCAACTAACTAATGTTTTCACTGTAACCAGGTTTGTTAAACACTGATTCTTTATGTTGCTAATAGGCTGAATGTCTAGGTGGAAATACTTGTTATAGTAACACAAGAATTGGATGGGAAAGTAGATGCATCGAAATGTAGGCTGTATATGGGCTGGTTATTTCAAAAGAGAGATTTCAGTGGAATGCTAGTATAAGATGTGATAAAAAGCACCAATTTAAGATTTTTATTTGAGCATAATTTTTACCTTGCATATCTTTACTACCCAGGCGACTTATATTTCTCAATCCTTACCATATGCACATTTATGTCAATTCTTGGATTGGAAAAATTGTAGGATATATACATTTTAGGATTTATCATTACATTGGAACATTTTTAAAATGTGGTAGATGCTTAGCAAGAGAGGATTGTGGAAGATTTTGGTTGTTAGTGTTTTATCCCTGATAGTTGCTCATATGTTTTTTGAGATAAAATATGAATTAGTGAAACGAAGAAAGTGGATAAAAAGGATATATTGCATGCATTATGGTATTGCACAAGTAATCTTTTTCTGGCAATAGCATCCTATGGGGTTAGGTAGGTGGTGTAGCACATAAACAAAGTCATCTTTTACATTGCTTTCTGAATTTCTGTTATCGAAGTACTAGCCTCCCTTGGATGTTGATGTCATATGCACTTGAAATACTTATTCCCTGCTTAATGACTAAATTGTCATGGTTTGGTGGTCACTTGCTCCAATAACAATTAGAAGTTACACTAAGAAGTACAAACTGCCCTGTTTGACTTTCTTGATATGACACTACTAGAGAAGGCAATGCATGGTTCGTAATCATAGTAGTCGTGTGCCTTTACATTTTAGTTTATCAATCATTTTAAGTTACTGGTCAAGTATGCTTTGGATGCCCTTTTTTTGTTACATGTACGTCTGTCTCAAACATCTCTTTCTCACATTTCAGGGAGTGCCTCGCCCTTCTGTGCCCAGACACAACAAACCTAGACGTGTGGATTTGTATTATTCAAGCTGGTGTATCCGTGCAGGTATCTTGAAGTTTATGTGTATATTAGTTGAACACTTGCCAAAGTTCGAGTACTTGAGATAATAAAATTGATTTCTTTTGTATGATATTTAATCAGTTGAATCAAGGAGTGGAGATGGCCAGACTGCATGTGAGGTTCTTCTGTTCCATCACGAAGACATGGGAATTCCATGGGAAATAGCAAAACTGGGTGTCCGGCAAGGCATGTGGGGCTGTGTCAAAAAGATTGAGCCTGGCCTACGAGCCTATCAGGCTGCAAGGACTAACAAAGAGCCAGCTTCACGGTATGCCATTATGGCAGGGATCAACACCAAGGTCAATTCCAAATACCTTAAATCGATGGAAGAAACCAGCACCAACTCGCCAAAGGAGATGGTAGAGGTCGAGAAGCCGAAGCCCTGGGGCGGTAACATACCCAAGTTCCTCATTGTTGGTGGGGCCGTTGCAGTTGCTTGTAGTCTGGACAAAGGTTTGTTTACAAAGGCAGTTATATTTGGAGTTGCCAGAAGATTTGGTAAGCTAGGGAAGAGACTGTGATCCAAGAAGCAAGGGAGGCTACATATAGGATTCTTACTTTACCCGTTAGTCTGACAATATCACAAGTAGTAGTTTTGACGGACGAAAATGAAAGGGCTAATTAGCGTTTAGACCCTGGATTTTATATCAGCTTAGAGTTTAAGCCCTAACATGTCCAATTAGAAAGTTTAGATCCTGGATATTTATTTTTGGTTCGACTTTTCTTATTATACCCCCATTTCCAACATGTACTTAATTGTTGTCCTTGTACTCATGTTAAGGGTATAATGGAAAAAAATAATTCAAAAGTAAAATTACCATCTTGTTTCTGTCCTGGACAATTTTCCTCTCTCCATTCATTCTATAGTTACTCTCAAATGGTTCACTGCTATAAATAACTTGCGTATAAGCAGGCAATCTTTGATTAGGTTACTGATTCACCTCACCTCAGTATCCTGACAATCAGTTCATAGGAAATTTGGCACAGATTTTGGACCAGACATTTTCTTATCTGATGTTGCCCAGTTGGTGGTTGGCGTATTCTTTTCATTTTCATAAATACTGTACAAAAGCATGCTTAAAATGGTCTTGTAAAACGACGGTCATACTGAACCAATGTTGAAACCTTGTTCTAACTGTACAAGTGTCTAATGTTTAACACATTAGTCATCTGGTTGCACCTAGCCAACTGGAGAACCATTGACATAGTCTGAAATGGCATATTACCAACTAGACATTTTCTTGTTTGCTCGTTCTGACAACTTTCAGTTACTGCTATCTGCCTATTTGAAGCATAGCTTTTGGGATCGATCGGTAAGAAAATTGAACATAAAAAAAAAAATCAATTAGCAATGATGTAAAAGAATATTAAGGTTGTAAAACCATGTAAAAGAAGAAAATTCATCTATCGCAGATAAATCAATCGACAATCGGCAAGAAAGACATTTCATTCAATTTCAAAACTACTAAGAAACAAACATGAAATACTTAAAACTATGTCTAAATGTATGAATTTTTTTTTTTAATTAATAATTATTTGGTTTTCGATACCAAAAAATTTGACATTTCAATCTGAAATCGTCATAAGAAGGATCTAACACCACGAACCTTGACTGGAAGTTACATTTAGCTCTGATTACTTTATTCTTGATTAACTATAAAATAGGAAAAAGGAAATAGTCAATCATTTGATTTTGAGATGGCATACTTTATATACTTGTTCTCCTTGCCATGGAACAGGAATTATCTCCTTACACATGTTTCTGTGTATCAAATGGGATCGATACTATAATGAAATGCAATACTTCAGGAGAGAGGAAGAATAAAATACCAAGTGTAGTAATTGAGGATTTTGTTAATTAATACTACAATATTGATGTTTCAGACTACACATCATTTTACATATGGTTTAGTTTGTGTAAAGGATAATCGAGATTACGAAAAAAAAAAAAAAAATACAAACAATTACATGAAAATCCTAGCGAAAAAACTACGATATTAATATAAACCACTGCACAGCAAATTGTTTTTCTATTTACTATTTTCAAATGATCCAGTACACTAAACGGCAGCTATTTATAAGTCATACATAAATCATAAACTAGGATAAGTAATTGATAAAATACTCCAAATACCCTCGAACTATTTTTGGATACACAAAATACTATACAAAACCAAAAACAAAACAAGAAAACAAAAATCCTCTAAGCAGACTGGCCTCGGAAGGGATGTCTTTTGATTTAGTTAGGATTCAAGACATTCCAACAACGATCGACGCAATAGAATCTCCCACATTATTGTTCAATATGGAAGTGGTATTTTGCTAATCAACTTCTCTATGAAGTCTTTAATATAAAAAATCCAGCATGAACTATATCTTGCTGAACAGAACGAACACTACATCGCTCATGCCGAATTTAATTTCACTTTCAACTATATAATCTCAAGTGGATATGCTCGTATTTGCTAGAGTTGGAGTTGATACATCTGCTCTCTGTTTATTACCAAATTATAGTTCTTTAAGTTCAGTATCAACAGTGAACTACTTCGATGTTATTATAAATATATAACCCTCAACCAGAAAAAAAAATTATGCTGAGCCTAGCATTAAATCCTCACATAGCAAGCTTTGTGTCAAACAAAACCATTGTTAATGTGATATCTGTCTTAGCCGTGTAGGATGCAAAAGTTGGTCAAGTAAAGATGAAAAAGTTGGTTCCTGCACAAATTTGACTGTGATAATCTTGACACTCGACAGTCGTTCTTTTTTAAGAATGTTGGCAACCACTCTTACCAGAGTCGTGCGAGAAAGTGTCAAGGCTTAGATAAAACGTACAAGCAAGGAAATGGGAATTGTTGTACAAATTTGACCTGAATCAGTCACTTGAGCAAAGAAATGGGGACAGGAACGTCTGGACGAATACATGAATCAGGTCCATTTGACTGTGTCAAATTGACTAATATTCTACCTACTTTTACAGTGTATTATCATTATGACAGTCCATTTCAGTTCCGTAAAATAAGCATGAAAATAGTCAAACACCTCTAACTCATATGGTTAATATGGGAGAGGTTCGATCCTCCATGGGATAACAATATTTTTCTACAATTTATTCTCCAAGTTAGGCAAGGTCATGTAGACCTGTGGAATTGGGTAGGTGGTGTACATGTGTTATATATATATATATATATATATATATATATATATATATATATATATGAAATTAGAACGTTGGGCGGAAATGCTCATATTAAAGTAATCTTGAAATTTAATAACAGAACTATTTATTTATTTATTTATTCTCCATACAAATGATTGGGATACTAACTATACGGACCAAAACGAGCATTACATCGAAATTCAAGTCCAGGCAGCATACCAAGAGATCATAAGCAAGAACGACATATTACAAGGTATCAAGAATTATACCATAGATAATTTTCTTAAAACTGACAGCCAACTCTAAGAAAATAAAATACTTTTAAGAATTTCATTCATTCAAGTTGTACAATCTAGACAAGAAGGAAATCACACGGGCAAACTAAAAACTTTAAACACCATCATCACAGCTGTAGGAATGTCTAAAAACAGAACCTCGTCTGTTACTAACAGATGAAACTACCGAATGACTAACACTGACACCAAAATTAGATAACATAACAATGTACCCAAGGAAGAGAAATACAACAAGAAACAAAAAGCATTTGCAGTAAAGTAGTACCCAGATTATGACTTCCAGTTCAGCCTATATCATCAAAATTCTGACCAGCCTGATGCTGAATGAATAACATGAACTAGACCATTTAAACCTGGGCGGTGCCTTGGGTAAATGTCGGATCCTCACATCTGTACTTCCCATCGGGGCCGATTCCAAATCCTTTGGGATCTGCAAATACATTCTCTAGTAGCTGGCTCCGAGGAGGAAGGGGGCTCGCATCAGCAAACTCCACTGCATCTTCAACCACATCATCGATCTTCTTCTCAATAGCCTTCAGCTCGGATTCGCTTGCCAGATTGTGTTCAATTAAGTACTTCTTGAAGGCTGTGATAGGATCTCTTGCAGCATAGTGAGCTTTCTCATCTGCCAAAGTAGAAGTAAAAAAATTAAGATATAGTAGGTGCAGCAAAAAAAATTTATATATATATATATATATATATATATATATATATATATATATATATATATTATTTTATTTATTATTATTTATTTATTTATTTATTTGAGTGTGATGGCCCCAACCCCCACACTCCCCCGGATGCTCGATCCCCCGACCTGCACACCCACGTCCCACAGCCTTACCATGAGGCTGCTCCCTAGGGGATAAACTATGGTTCACTAATTCATGGTTTGATATATATATATATATATATATATATATATATATATATATATATATATATATATCAAACCATGAATTAGTGAACCATAGTTTAACAATAATCTAGGACATAACTTTTTGGTCTCTGATTTCCTGGCTAAACTGTGCCTCTAAGTGGTGACCAATCTAAGTTGTGACCAACACAGTAATTACATAATGATAGCTATTAATAATGGTGCTCTTTCCCTCTCTGTTCTGTGTGTGTGTGTGTGTGTGTGTACACGAGCGTGCATGTTCGCATGTGCATAGACTTGCACATGTACACTTGATCTAATAAACTTACTAGATTTTATGAAAGAGAATATTTGAGACATGCTTCTGGAATAACCAATTACTTAATTTCGAACTCAAAACATATAAGTGTAATTTTGGATACACCATGCAGTTTAAGCAAGAGTTGGTAGTTTGATTACTTTTTTGGGACCTAAGTTGAGCAGATGCTGAAGTGCGTATCCGTGCCTGACGTATCCAAAGTGTTGCTTCCTCAACACTCATGTCGAATATGGTCCACATGTATAGGACCCAAAGGGGATCAAAACATAGTTGAATGTGGTTTTGCATAGTATGGTCACGAGTCTAGTGAACTTGCCAAACAAAATTGATACATTAGAAAGTAAGAAAGTGACATTTCTTCTGAAATGCGTCCTTGTAGAACTTATTGGAATATAGTTACAACCCAAAACATGAAAAAAAAAATATATATATATATATATATATATATATATATAAGACCTATCATATACTACTACTACTACTACTACTACTACTACTAATATAGATACTATTAAGACCTATCATATACTAATAATAATATTAATAATAATAATGTATGTGTATAGATATGTATTCAAGTGTATATGCCTTACTCGTATCCTAAATTTTCTATTAAAAAAATGTCATATTCAGAATCCTTATCATGTTTGTATCCAAATCCGTGTCTATGCAACCTATATAAGGACTCGTATATATAAGTGGATGTGAATACTAAAAAATTTACCCTTGAAACATCTGTAATGGTAAGATTACAATGCAGGTTGGGTAAGAGTGTGTGTGGTGATCGTGGAAAACATTATGCTATGATAAACGTCAAATGAGAAGCAAAATTGGCGTGGTTGATTTTGATAAAAAAAAATGTAGTGACACTAGTTCCCTACCTTATTTTTGGTCTCAAAACACTATAAAATGGTATAAAATGAAAAAGTGACACCTGCTATTTCATGCTTGAAACAAAAAGATCCACTATGGTTAGCTAATATGGAGCAAAACCCAAGTTCAAGTCAGCGTTTCAACAGTCCGCCCAGAAACATATGGGTCTCAAAATTCCATCAAATCAGTAGGTTTTACAAATTGGTTATGACTATAACTGACTGGATCTTGATCCACTAAGAGAAGCAAAAGTAATTTTATCAATAGTTTGGCAATTGTTTTTTAGAGAAACACAACTAGTTATTGATATTATATTATTTTTGGTATCAAACAAGTCTTCTACAGATGCGTAGGCATCTAGATTCTAGACACACGTAACCGGTCGCTAAGAGGGGGCTTATATTGCAAGATTGTAAGCAAGTGTAAGAAATTTGGAGCTTATGAGGTCAATTCAAATTGTAAGTTAGATATTTACAAAAAAATGAGGACTATGATTTCTCGAACCTGTTAAGACAGTAAAATAAGAAAAGCCAGCGAGTAAACAGTCTTACTGTGTTTCTATCTGAACAATGGTATAGACTTTGATCCTTAAAACTTATATAAAGCTATACAAACATAAATAGAGATTGATTAATTTGCTAAATCCCTCCCTCTCAACCCCCTTATCTATCCCTCTCTCCTTCAAATCATATTTGGTCTTGCTAAGCCACTGATTTTAACTTTTTCAAGCATATGTGTCAGACCATAGTTGATCGAGAAAATCGAAACATACATTGATACACTCATGAACATCTATTCCAAAACGGTGTAATGTCCATGTCGCCATGTCCATTTCATGTTTTGTTGCATTTGTTGTCATACAACAAATTTTAGAATAAACTACCATTCGTGCGTGTTCACCCCAGATTCAACTATCACTACTAATTTTTAATCATGGTTGTCACAGTTCCTTATCTAAATTAAATAGCTAATGTTTTATACATCTAATCTAACCCTAGTTCCAGTGGTCCAAGCACTAGTCCACTTATTTATGTCATTTACCAAAACTTTTGAGCAATCTAAACTTAAAATTTAGATGAGCAATATTTAATCATGATGATAGTTCACCTGGGTTACGGAGCTCGTCAGGATCAGCCAGCGAGTGGCCCCTGAACCGGTAAGTCTCGCACTCGACGAGCGTCGGCCCTTCCCCTCTCCTCGCCCTACCGATCGCCTCCATCGCCACCTCCCTCACCTTGAGCACGTCCATCCCGTCCACGTGCACCCCGGGCATACCGAACGCGGGGCCCTTCTTGTAGATCTCCGGATCGGAAGTCGCCCTCAGGTGCGACATCCCGATCGCCCACAGATTGTTCTCGACAACAAACACTATCGGCAGCTTCCACAGCTGCGCCATGTTGAGGCACTCGAAGAACTGGCCGTTGTTGCACGTCCCGTCCCCGAAGAACGCCAGAGTGACGTCCATGTCGTCCCCGGGGAGGGTCCTGAGGACCTCGGCGCGGTACTTGGAGGAGAACGCGGCGCCGGTGGCGACGGGGATCCCCTCCCCGATGAACGCGAACCCGCCGAGGAGGCCGTGCTCGGCGGAGAACATGTGCATGGAGCCGCCCTGGCCGCGGCAGCAGCCCGTGGCCTTGCCGAAGAGCTCGGCCATGACGCTGCGCGCCGGGACGCCCTTGCTGAGGGCGTGGACGTGGTCGCGGTAGGTGGAGACGACGGAGTCGGAGCGGCGGAGGAGGCGGATGAAGCCCGTGGAGACGGCCTCCTGGCCGTTGTAGAGGTGGACGAAGCCGAACATCTTGCCGCGGTAGTACATCTGGGCGCACATGTCCTCGAAGGACCGGCCCAGTACAATGTCCTCGTACAGATCCAGCCCTTCTTCGCGCAGAAGCATCTATACGACACAATAACAACAACGAAAATATAATTATACATTTAACACATTCGCATTTATGTTGAGTATTTACCGATGAGTCGGTGGGGGTGGTGGAACTGCTGAGGGTGTGAGAGGTGACGGCGGAGGAGAGGGGGAGTTTGGAGGTGGGGACGGAGAGTTGTAGGGAGCGGTTGGGGATTTTGGAGGGGAAGGAGAACTTGGTGGTGGGTTGGTGGGAGGAGGAGATGATGGTGGGGGGATGGAGCTTGATGGTGGACATGGCTGCTGTAACTGCGGCTAAAGCCATTTTCTTTTCTTTCTTTTTCTCTCTTCTTCTTTTGGTTGATTTGTGTTGGTATATTATAGAGGGATTTGAGAATTGGAGAGGAATGAGGAAGGGGGAGATGGGGACGGAAAGAACAAGAGAAGAGGGGCGTGGTGGGAATCGTCACTGATGCCTTTGTGATTGACAATGACGATGAATGGGAGGATGGATCTACGCCGGTGGAGGGGGTGTGAGACTCACGTGTACATTTGGACCAAGTTGGAAGGTTTTCTTTTCTTTCCTTTTTCTGAGAGCTTTTGAAAGCTGTGAGGAAAAGCTGCTTCCGAAATCTGCTTTTTATACTGTTATCTGGAAAGCTTTCTTTGGGGATTTGGGATTGCTCACCGTGGCTTCTCTTGCTTTGTCAAAAGAAAATTTGAATAATTATTTCCGTGTACTCACGTGCGGTATATACGCACCAACAATAATTTATACGATATAGTATACACACACGTACGTTACATATATTTTATATTATTTTAAAAAATAAATAACAGTCTTATAACTTTTTGTTATTTGAAAAGAATAAAACCTTTTAATTTTTTTAGTACTTACAAAGAACAAACAACAAATTTTTAAATTTTTTTTGTATGCGTAGTTACTGAGCTTCACTATCCATATTATATTTAGTGAAAGTTGTTACGTATAATACGAAAACTTATTAAATTTTACCGTAGAACTTTTATGTTTCAAAAATGTCCTTCTTCACATATCAAAATATGTTTAAATTAACTTGAGATAAATATGTAAATTATACACCTTCTCACTTACATAATTACTAACAACTAATAATTACACGCTTTTACCTACAATAAATGTTCACAATCTAAAAAATAAATTTAATTCAAAATTTTTTTTTTTTATTTGAAAATAAGTTTGTCAAGTAAGTGTATATTTTAAAATGAAGGAAGAAAACACGCACACAGAAGACACATGCAACGCACGTGCGGGACTTCTAGTTCCGTATACTCATGTGTGATATATACGTACCAACAATAATTTATATGATATAGTATACACACACATGTGTGTTACACGTATTTCATATTACTTCAGAAGAACAAACAATTGTCTTATTGTTTTTTGCTATTTGAAAAGAACAAAACATTTTAAATTTTTGAGTACTTAAAAAGAAAAAACAACAAAAATACCTTTTTTTTTATGCGTAATTACCTAACTATCAATATTATATTTAACTAGTATATATGCATGTGCGTTTAACATATTTCATAGATCTTATTAGGAAGACTAAAAGACAGTTGTTGTAATTATTCAAATATTTATTAAGTCTACTTGGAAAGACTAAAAGACAACTACATTAATTATCTAAATTTATCATCATATTATTATATTTATTATTTTAAGACTATTTAGGAAGACCAAAAAATAATTCTTGTAATTATCTTGTTGTTCCTTTTAACTTTAATAAATAGTTTAAATTAGAGTTCAACTACAGAAACTAAAATAAGAACTCATGAGTTGAACTTACAATAAGGATATGACAAATGGATTATTTTTTCAGTTTAGTTATTTGTATTTTTTTCATTTAAACTCTTTGAAAAAGTCAAATGGTAAGATGGATCTAATCCAACGGTTGTAAAATGCATGAGTTCAAAAAATTATGAACTCATAAGTTCTTCTAGGAATTTTGTTTAAATTAGTACATAGATGTAAGGGTATATTTGGAAATATAAAATTCACGGTGAAACTCAACTTTTTCTCATTATATAGTGGTATAGATGAAAGTAAATATAGGTAAAGATGTTTTTTGAAACAAAAAATTGACACGCCAAAGTCTCAAAAATTTATTCTTATATAGTAGTATAGATTATTGAAAACTTAGATACAAATTTGAATTATATGAAAAAAATTGAATACTAATTGAATATATTTCAATTAAATTTTATTATAGATCTATTTTTTGAATTATATATATATATATATATATATATATATATATATATATATATATATATGTGTGTGTGTGTGTGTAGTTTAAATATTATTTTAATATTGAATATATTTTAATTTATATTGATTATAGATTTTTTTTCTATGTCATTTCCACTGGGTTAGGAACTATGTTTCTGTAAACCCCCTGATTTTTCAAAAAAATTTAAATTTGGATTTTTCTCAATATTCTGGAATTTTCTGGGAATTTTCTGTAATTAAAATCAAGGTTTTAAATATTAAATAAATTTTAATAGATAATAAATAATATTAAAATATTATAAAAATAATATTTTTGTGTGTAAAATGAAAAACTGGACTTAGGGTAATTTTTCTGGAATTTATTGGGCCCCGGACCTATTTTTAAATCACATGAAAACAATTATTTATTTATTAACTATTTATTTATTTAATTAGATTTTTATTTTATTTTTAAAACCTAATATCCAGCCCAACCCAGCCCATCGGCCCAAGCCCACCGGGCCGGCCCACCCCAAACCCGCATTCGCCTATCGGGTCGGGTCGGGTCCGCCCGACCGAACCCGTCCGACCCGCGAACCCGTTTCCCATCTCCCCCACGAAGCCCTAGCCCCCGCATTTTTCGGCCCCGCTCCGCCCGCTCCGGCCGGCCAACCGCATCCCCGCCCGCGCCACGATCCCACGATCCCCTCGCCTCCGCCTTCCCCGCCACGACGCCCGCCCCGCTCGGCCCTGGCGACCTCCCCCTTTCCCCTATAAAACCCTCCCATCTCCTTCCTCCGGCCACCCCATCCGCTGAGAGCCGTCCCGACTCCGACCACCAGGGCCGCCGTGACCTCGCCCCGCCAGCGCCACCGTGACCTCGCCCCGAGCCGGCCCTTCCTCCTCCTCCCTCTTCCCCGCAGCAAGCCCCGACGCCGCCTCCGGCAGTTCGAGAGCCGCCCGAGCCCTGCGCCGCCGACCCCCGCCGCTCCGGTGCGCCGCCGCCCTAGCCAGCACCGCCCCCAGCCTCCGGCCGCCGTGGCTCCACCAGACCCTAACCCTAATTCCTAATCCCGCGTGTCGGACACAGGACACGTGTCCTGTGTCGTGTCGGACACGATTTTGTCCCAGTTTTTGATCCATGTTCAGGTGCGTGTATTTTCTTGCTCGTAGCTCGGATTTCGATTCCGTAAATTGCGTTGCGAAGCCTGTATAACCCTCTCGGTGCCCGGACAAACCGTTCGGGGCATCGCGTCCTGTGGTGATCGCACACCGCGATCCAAAAACAGGAAAAACCAGACCCTGTTTCACCCCGGAACCGAGTACGCCCCGCCAAACGGGACGACTTGGTCGCGTGCGGTCTTCACAGATACGTGCGCGTCATTGATACGGACGTGCGGGATTTTGCAGAAGTCGATTCGGGTGTGCGTGCACACCGGAATCAATACGTATCCGCGGACATCGCCCCGTATCTGACTTTTCTGTAATTCGCCCTAATTTTGTGTACACATGTCGGATCGAAACGAAACTTACGCCATCGGACTCGTAGCAATACGCTGGTCCTGTGACCCAAGTTTGGTTTGATTCTGAGAACGTGGATGAAATTGCGTGTCGTGGGCCCCACAGGCCCCGCTAGACGGGCGATTTTGTGATCGGCTCATCGGAATCCAATTCTGGAAGTTCCGTTGGGTTCGTATCATCGTTCCTGACCTGTTGACACTAAGTTTGGTGAATTTGGAGACCTTTGACCCTGACATATTTTTCGGTGCAAAGCGGACCCACATGTGGACCCCGTTTTGACCCAAAATTGTCGTTTTTGTCCTTGTCTCCAAATTGGACTCAAGGACAGGCGTTTCTAGCTGATTGATATTTTCTGGATCTGATGGTGATGTTTGTTTCAGCAACCGGAGTACCGCCTGCTAATCCAGCTGAAGTCAGAGCCGCAACTGGAACCGGAACCACAGGCAAGTGTACCTTGCCAAACCCTGCAGCTTGCTACTTATTTTCCTTGACTTGCTTATTCATTAGTGGGCAATTAAAGCTTGCCAATTTGCAGTGATGACTGTTATAGTACTTTACTTGAGTTCTTGTAGACTTCATATGTAACTTGTTTAACTGTTCAACCCAGGACCGAGTGGCTTTACTTAGCATCCGATTACCAGTCGGGTGCCAACCCCGTACGCGGAGTTGTGTAACGTCACATAGACATGGATACCGAGACCCGATATTTCTCGTACTTGTCTTATCAAGTACAACAGAACCCAGGACACTTGTCACTATTTCATGAGACAGAGTCTTCCTGAGACATTCAAGGTGATTCTGTATAGGATTCATGTTTTTGACTTAGACATTACATTCATAGGCATTGATTCATAGCTATCAGACTTGCTGCATTAGTTATAATCGTGCGTGACATGGACATGAGGCATCGTGGACATGAGACGTGGGATTACATTGGGTGGGGAGAGACACACAGACCACAGGCTGATATTATATATATAAAACATAGTATATTTCAGAGTATAATTCATAGTTATTGCCGCTACCGGCTCCCCGACACAGAGCTTGTAGTGGCTTCAGCCTGAGTTCTAGTGCTGCTCTCATATTGCATATCACTTAGCTGATTACATAGCTTACCCTCTTGTTTAATTATCTGCTGCACTGCTTTTATTTTGGCTTGTATTTTTTATACCTTGTTGTCCCCTGAGGACCTGGATCCGGATTATGTCCCCAGGTACAGCTGACGAGAACTACCCCGAAGTGTACTGTACAGGAGCACTCCTTGGAGCAGAACCAGGAACCGAGGACGAGATAGTGGCAGAAGACTTCTCCTGAGTACCGGCTTCATTTGCTCAGTATTTCTATTTTTTGTTGATTTAATTCCTGACTATTTCCTTTAATGTAACAGACTGATTCTCGGATCGTTTCCCGAGACACTTATTTGATATTGCTTATTTATTTCCATTTGCAATATGTCTGGCAATTAATCTGTGTTTATTCTGTGGATGAGATTAGAAATACCTGAGACTTGTAACATTTTCCTGTTAGACTACAGCTTAAGCATGCCCTGATGGATCCATTATATTGGGTTGTCCATCGGTGCGTGCTGCTGGCCATTGCCACGTGTCCAGTCCCTCGATATTTTGGGACTGGGGCGTGACAGTTTCCAAGAAAAAATTCGAACTTTGCACATCTTCACCGGAGCCTCCCATCGTAACCAATATGCCACAACCCCACAGACTATAGATATATTTATATGATTTTAGATATAAATTTATCTAGTTAAAAGGATTTTGTGAATTTTTTTTTTTTACGTAAGAGTTATACAGGCGATGGTAGTAATACGGAATTTAGATTATTTTTTAAAATTACGTGAGGATATACATACTACAACAACTTATTTTTAGCCATTTTAAGACTCTTTACAATAACTAGGAATTGAACTCAAGCAATCAAGAAAAATGTCTACCACCTTAACCACTTGAGTTAGAGTTATTTAGTTATAAATATATCATATTAGGTAGTTAAATACTTAATTAAATTTTATTAATAATTAATGGCGTATTTAGATAATTATTTAGTTATCTTTTTATTAATTTTTTAAATTTATTTAAATAATAATATATATACGATTTAGACGAATTATTTTTTTATTATTTCTAAATTTTATTATAATAATAGAGATAAAGATGCTCCTTTTTGGAGCTAAACTTCATAGCAACTACCCTTGGAAAAAATTTATAGGAACTAAGGTTCGTAGGGGTTTAGCACAAAGTGACTTTTTGATTCGCATGTGCACTTTGTTGCACTCATTTCTGTGCGATAGTGCGGTTGCATGACTATGCGTTTGTGTGGGTTGTCCTAATTGCCGGTTGGACGATTTTCGTAGATAACAATTTTAAATGGATTCGATTTTAAACTAATATTATCTTTTGGAATTATGTCTACCACTTGATTAGGGTTAAGGTTTCTATCTCTTCCTATATATACTAGTATATATGCACGTGTTTTGCACGTATATTGGAGTGAATGATGTTGATAAAATAGTTTATTTCTATTGCTTTTAATTATATAGGTTAATGGTTCAACCCTTCGAATTCTTTGGTAACAATTTAAAAGACTTAGCAAGTAGCATGAACCCTTTGATTTCCGTAAATGGTTGTCATTATTGTATCTCTTAAATGGTTGTCAGTGGAATTTATTGTAGGTATTCTTTTTAATTACTAAATATGTTGAAGGGTATTTTTGGAACAAAAATTTTTCACGGTGAAGCCTAATTTTGGCATTATACAGTAGAATAGATTCTCTTATAATATATATTCTCTTGATGTCTCTCTTTTAAAATATAACAGAATATTGAGAGAGACACAGAGAGAGAGAGGCACAGACAGAGAGAGAGATCATGTTCGTTGCTGTCTCATGGTGTATATTGGGTCGATTCGCGGTCCGAGTCAATTGGGTTTTACCGAATTCGGTTCGGGTCGGACTCGATTCGAGAGGAGAGATGGGCCGGATTGGGTCGAGCCGGTCAAGAAAAAACTAGACCCAATCCAGGCCCATGACCCGGTCAGGGGAGGACCGGACTGGTCCGTACAGGTTTATTTATTTTTAATGTTTATTTATGTATATTTTATATATAATCTATATGATATAACTTATATGTTAATAAATTCAAGTTAAAATTTATAGGTTTTTTGTTACTAAGTTATTTATTTATAATTTAAAATTTGTAAGTTATTTGTTAGATTTTTTTTATATAACTTTAAGTATAAATTTATTTAAAATTTATAAGTTATATGTTTAGTATAATTTTAAAATTATAAATTTATTTGTTAGATAATTTATTTAATTTTTTTATATCAATATTTATATAACTTTAAGTATAAATAAAAATAAAAATATTTATAAGTTAATTTTTTTAAATTTTTTTTTGGAATAACTTATATCAAATGTATAGATCTATTTTTTTGAATTTAAATATTAATTTATAACTTGAAATTTAAAGAAATTATTTATATAGACCTAAAGAATTAAATGTAAACAACTAACAACATTAAGTAAGAAAAAGCTGATTTTTTTTTATTAATGGCAATAAAATTATAAATGTATTATAACATTAAGTAAAAAAAAAAAAACTTGTAAATAATATTTTATTTGCATATAACTTGTAAAAAAATATACAAGTATTTAAAAAAAAATCGTCGTCCGGCGTCCGTCTTTCGTTGAAGTTTATTGTTCAGCTCCTCCTTCAGTAGCGTCATCCATAGTAAGAGATTCAAAGTCCAGCTCTGAGATATCGGCACTTTCATCTCTTGAGTCTTGAGTTCTTTGTTCAGCACGGGTCCAATCTTGAACGCAGATACAAGCTTCCAAAATATATGCCAGCAACCAACTCATCTTTTTGTTTAGCATCCTTGAACATGCACTAAAAATAAGATTCCGATGCTACCGTGAACATCGGGACAATTAGAATATCGTGCTATAGAAGAAAGTACATGATACATTTTTCCGTGTCTCTTCTACCATTCTAAAAATTCAATAATAAGATGAAGAGTCGTCTTCATCTTCTTCACAAGAATTGAAATATAAGGACAATTATTGCGTAGGTTGAAAATATTGGTTTTGTTTCTTCCTTTGCAGTACACTTTTAACATATGATAATTTAGACATAAAAACATAGCTACTACTTTGAACGGTTGTATCGGGTCGGGTGGATACAATTTTTCTTCATATAAAACAATTAAACTATCTAAAACATCCATAATTTCAACTTTCAAACTACCTACGTCAACTATCATATTATCTTGAAAATCGTCTAATAAAATATATACACCATATAATTTAATCTTAGGATCAAAAACCGAAGCAAAACAATATAGAAAAAAAGTTGTAAGAGCGAAAAAAATTTGTTGCGTTTATTTTTCATGAAGTATGGACTATTTATATAAATTTTTCGGGGCCAAATGACCCCAAATACCCTCAAAAGAGTTGTTATAATGGGTATTTTGGTTATTTTTAGCAAAATGACAAAAATACCCCTAAAAGGATAAAAAACTGCCACTAAATCAGTGGTATTTTGGTAAAAATATCTCCCAACGGTTATATTCTGAAAAAAAAAAATTAAATTTCAGCCGAACCGGAACTGAATAGGACCGGTCCGGGCCAACCAGGGCGACCGAATTGAACTCGGTCCGAACTTGGGCTACAACTGGCTGGACTTGCGGGTCGGATCCTCTGACCCAGTCCAGACCCGTGGGGGGGAGTGTGCCGGAGCGGGCCGGTCCGTTGCCCGGATTTCGGGCCGTCCGTCAATTTACACACCTTGACTGCTGTTGCCATCATCCACGAGGTCTGTCCAAAAAGTCCGTTCGAGTTTATTATAGAGGTAATGAGAGAGCGTTGCAGAAGTTCTTATATTTGAACTTGTTCATTCCTGAAAACGGATTGTCGGAAAGGGAGTGAATTTTGCTGTAAGCAACAATGATCTTAATTATCCATTTTTTCTTCTTCTTCTTTTAGTTGTAATCGTTAGTAACTACGATTGCAAAAAGAATAACGTATTTTTTTTCTTTCTATTTGCTCTCATAATTGCAACTTTCAATTTCTAATAAAAGTTTGTATTCTAATTACATAATATCAACAAGGACACTAATAGATTTTGATCTTAGACTAGTTCAACTTTTTGTGACCATCTTTGTACCTTGGAAATAACAATATTTTCAATACTAAAGGTTAGTCGCATAAGTAATTATAGTCATTTAAGGGGTGGATAATATCTTATGATTCATTTAAAAAAATCCTTAAGAACATATTAGAGTCGGGCTCTGCGGATGCGGCGACCATGGTCGAGCTCCACCGTAACGGCTACGGCAGCTAGCTCCTCTACACCGTCGCCTCCGCCGGGGCAAGCAGGGGGCGATCAGACCTCCACCGACGAGTGGCGGCGAGGACCAGTTTAGGGCGAGCGGATCTCCGTCGGCGAGTGGTGCGAGGACCAGTCCGAGGCGAGCGGGGGCGAGCACAAGGATGGCATCGGTGGTTTTTGTGGCTGAATGGAGAGAAGAGAGAGAGAGGTGGGGGAGAGGAGAAGTGTGGAGAGAGAGTCTGACGTGGGTAATAATAGTATTAATAATACCTTTTTTATATTATTTAACAATAAGATTAAAATTAATACTTATTTTATATTATTTAATGATAATAATAAAAATAAAAATATTATTATTATTATTATTTATATTAAAGTATAATAATAATAATAATAATAATAATAATAATAATAATAACAATAATGGTTTTCTAAATATTTATGTCAAAGTCTTAAAATTTTAATGGATAAACTATATTTTTTGTCACTGAATGTTTATCTAACAAAAGTTTTAATCATTCAAAGATATTTTTTAAATCAGAAA
Source organism: Iris macrosiphon (assembly GCA_036927795.1). NCBI lineage: Eukaryota > Viridiplantae > Streptophyta > Magnoliopsida > Asparagales > Iridaceae > Iris > Iris macrosiphon. The sequence continues at coordinate 193,636,129 of JAYESA010000002.1, read as the reverse complement.
ATTTACTGTAGCGAAATAAATTTATATTAAATTTATTTAAACGAAATAAGTTTGGTAATATTTGAAATATAAACACTGTCCGCCAACAGTGTTGGCGGAAAACACAAATTCTGCCACGTACGCCAAAAAAAAAAAAAAAAAAATTTAAAGTGGACCCCACACCCCAAATTCCGCCAACACAGTTGGCTGAAATTGGGGGGGGCCAATTTCAGCCAACAGTGTTGGCAGAAATTGGCCTGTGGGCCCCCCCACGTTTAGTTTGGTTTAGTTTAGTTTGGTTTAGTTGGTTTGGTTTTATTTGGTTTGTTTTATTTAGGTGGTTTGGTTTTATTTGGTTTGTTTTATTATTTGTTTCAATTAGTTATATTTTTTTCTATTTAGTTTTTAGTTTTTTTTCAATTAGGTTTTTTTTTCTATTTAGTTTAGTTTTTTTCTATTTACTTTACTTTTTTTTAATTTGTTTCTGTTTTTTTCTGTTAATTTATTTTGTTAATTGGCGGGGTGTTAATGGGGTGTTAATTTTCTGTTTTATTTATGAAAATATATTTTAACGAAATAAAATTAAAATAAATTAACAAAAAAATTACTCTATCAAAATTTCAAAATTAACAAAAAATTAAAATAAAATTAACTCAGTTGTCGTTATGTAACAAAATTTTAAAATATCCCAATTTTTTATCCAAATTTCTATCCTTAAAATTTGTTAAAGTATTCCGTTATTTAGCATAGTAAATTTATTATCGGTACATTAAATATTTTATAAAAAAATTTTACCAAAAGTAAAATTTGGAGGTCAAAACATCGTTTTTTTGCGATTCTAAAAATTTGGGAAGTCCGTCAAACGATGAAACTGTTTATCCCGAAGTACTTTTCCATACGGTCATTTTGGCTCAAACTGGGCCTTGTTTCGATCTCCCAGTCAAAAGTTATGGTACTTTAAAGTTTTATATTTTATATTTTTGTCTGTAATATGTACGTCTTACTTCGGATGAAAATTTTCTCTACACGAATTGTGTTACTCTCGTCGAAAACATACAAATCGACCTATTGTGTGACGAAAAACGATTTGAAAACAAATAGTTATGGCCGTTCGAAGTCTGATCGACGGCAGACGTAATATTCGTACGGTAGCTTTTTTTTTTTTTTTTTTCAATGATAACATATTTTATTTTGGATGTTAAACTAAATAAAAAAAATCATAATCCAAAACTAAACTAAATAGAAAATAACTAAATAGAAAAAATATAATTAATTAAAAAACCAAATAAAACCAAACCAACTAAAGCAAACAGAACTAAACCAAACTGAACCGTGGGGGGCCCACAGGCCAATTTCCGCCAACACTGTTGGCTGAAATTGGCCCCCCCCAATTTCAGCCAACAGTGTTGGCGGAATTTGGGGTGTGGGGTCCACTTTAAATTTTTTTTTTTTTTTTTTTGCGTACGTGGCAGAATTTGTGTTTTCCGCCAACACTGTTGGCGGACAGTGTTTATATTTCAAATATTACCAAACTTATTTCGTTTAAATAAATTTATTTCGCTACAGTAAATTTTCTGTTTTTAAATATTTAGTCACTTAATGTTGTACCGACCAAAGTTTTAGTCACTCAAAGATATTTTTCAAAAATTTAGTCACGTAATGTTTGTCCAACCAAAGTTTGAGTCACTCAAAGATATTTTCAAAATTTTTAGAACGTCATAATTTCTTTTGAATATTCTGGAGAATTTTTTGCTCGTTGTGCAGATTTTTTTGTGATTTTTTATAATATTTTTTACAACTTTTATAGTTTTCTAAGTTTTTTTTTATTTCAAATACCAAAACATCGTGATTTCTAGGATTAAAATTTTAAAAAAATAAAAAGTCCAGGTGGATGTGCTACGTCATACTTAATGGCTGACATGATACATAACGTTCTATATCAGTAAAAAATCGTTAATAGATTTTTTTTTTAACATAGTGGCCAATTTTTTGTACGGTGCAACATTAAGTGACTAAATTTTAAAAAAATATCTTTTAGTGACTAAAATTTTGTTCGATACAATATTAAGTGACTAAATTTTTGAAAAATATCTTTGGATGACTAAAACTTTCATTAGACAAATATGAAGTGAGCAAAAATATAGTTTTTCCAAATTTTTATCTATACATACAAAACATAACACAATTCTTGCGAAATCATATCACTTCCTATCTAGCACTTATTGTAAACCAAACATAGAAAGTATAAAAAGTTAAACTTTTTAATTCACTTCTAACAACTATTTAAACGAATAAACCAATAAAATATGTTTATCCATGACGTGCATACGTAATACATATGAAAATTCTTCACTTTAAATTTGTTTTTACTTTATTCTACTTATGTGAACCAAACAATCCCATATTTCGCTTGAAATTAGTATGTGAATGATAAAGGATAGTCAATTTGTTATGTTTTTTTTAAGCATATTTAGAAAATTGCATTTGTGAATATTCTTCCGATTAGGAATGAGAGACTGCTCAAACTGATTCCGTAATTCCATTGATGCACTTTTGTATAATCAAAATAAGATATGTCAATGTACCATAAATAAATAAATAAGTACAAAGTCAGAGTTCCAATTTTAACAAGCAAGAAATGTGTTCAACCAATAGAAGACTCTGAACATGGTTTTGAAAGAATTCAAAAAAGAAAAATCAAACAAAACAAAAGACAATATTTGATAATGGAGTTAATTTAGTAGGAGTTAGAGTTTTTATAATCAAGCAAAATCTTTATACTTCGAGAGTTTTCAAGATTTTTTTTCTTATATAGAGTAAAGCGGTAAAAATCTCTCAAAAGTGTAAATTGACATGATGGAAATTTATGAGCTTTTGCTAATTTACCAACAGTAGAATTTGAAGGTATTTTAGGAAAAAATATTTTAATTAACTACGGATTTGAATGAACTTTTAAAATAATGTAAAATTATTTAAATTCATGTTTGACTATCACTCCTAAATTACAATTTAAAGTATAGGTCTATATATTTGTCAACTGGCCATCAGTTTGAAGGCATTATCCTTTTATACTCGTAATTACTTTGCTTAAAATTTAGCACAAACTTAGAAAATTGACGTCAGATCAACAACCTATCATCAAATTTTGTTAAATATTGTATGAAAATTATTTATACTCTATAGCCGACTCCATTATTGTTACGTTCCGGTTCTGCAGAAAAAAAATCGACACTCACCACGATGCCGCATAAGTTTAATTTGTATTTGTACAAGACATGAATGTCTAATCACGACTTTTGGTTATATGGAACCGGTACGTAAAATAGTGGTATAAGAGCATCCATCTGTTTATGATGCACATCGATCTGTACTTAAATTTTTTCTTGAAGATGTCGTTGCTAAACCTTAGTTTATTTCTGTTGCACCTCCATTATGAACAACATTTTTTTCATCGAATCAGTAGGAACTATCGAACTCGACATATTCAGAACAATACACTTGCTTTAGTCATTTACAAATTCGCGTGCATTGCACGTAAAATAAATTATATTTTCTAATATAATTATAAATAATTTAAATATATTTAAATTTAAATTTGTTATATATATATATATGTTTATATATTAATTAGAATTTATCATAAATTTAATTATATTTTAAAAGATGAAAAAAATGCCTTCTATTAAAAAGATGAACAAAAAAACCACTAAATCACCAGAGGCCTTATGTTAATCAGCCCAGCCCAACCCATCCAAAACCCAACTATAAATATACCCACCACTCCAAACCCTAACCTTACCTTCACTTCTCCATCTCCATCCCTTCCCGCCGCCATCAACCTTGAGTGATGGGTCGCGTCATCCGAGCCCAGCGTAAGGGAGCAGGCTCCATCTTCAAGTCCCACACGCACCACCGCAAGGGCCCGGCGCGCTTCCGCAGCCTCGACTTCGGCGAGCGCAACGGCTACCTCAAGGGCGTCGTCACCGACATCATCCACGACCCTGGCCGCGGCGCCCCGCTCGCCAAGGTCACGTTCCGCCACCCCTTCCGCTACAAGCACCAGAAGGAGCTCTTCGTCGCGGCGGAAGGGATGTACACCGGGATGTTCGTCTACTGCGGCCGCAAGGCCAACCTCATGGTCGGCAACGTGCTCCCGCTCCGCTCGATCCCCGAGGGAGCCGTGGTGTGCAACGTCGAGCATCACGTTGGGGACCGGGGGGTCCTCGCTAGGGCCTCTGGGGATTACGCCATCGTCATCAGCCATAATCCCGACAACGGGACTTCAAGGTCGATTTCTTTTCTTTTTTTGCTTAGATCTATTGCTTCTTGAACTAGAACTTGCAATAGTTTGATGATTGCTATATACTAGGGTTAGGGTGTGAGACCGGATATTTGGTTACGGTTAGGGTTCGAGATATAACGTAGTGATGTAAGTCTTGACATGGAAGTTTTAGCAGATCTGGTATATATAGATCTAGAAAGACTATCTATCTGGCTTAGTGGATCATAATATATTGGGTTAGGGTTTATGTACTGGCGATGGGAGAACTAGTTTACTATGTTGTTGAAATTGAATGCTTTTGTCTTGTATGGTTGCATATTGCAGATTCATATTGGGTTGATATGCTCCGTTCTTGAACTAGAACTTGCCACAGTTTGATGATTGCTATATACTAGGGTTTATACTAGGGTTATGGTGTGAGACCTGATGATCCCTATATACTAGGGTTTATTACTAGGGTTAGGTTGCGAGACCGGATATTTGGGTCAGAGTTTGGGTAAGGATTGTAAGTTTTAAGAGTTTAAGCTTGGTCGATATTGGATATTGTAGATTGTAGTTGGGTTGAGATGATCAGTTGTTTTACATGAAGTTCTTTTATGGCGGTGATGATTTAAGTCGGAATGTCGGAATTTTAGTTCAGAAGTTTCAATTGCTGGTTGTTATCGTGCATGATATCTTATGTATTTGGTTTTAGGGTTGTGATCTGGCATGGGTTGGAATTTGTGGTTAAAAATGTATATCTTGACATGGAGGTTTTAACAGATCTGGTATATATTGATCTAGAAAGCCTATCTATCTGGTTTAGCGGATCATAATATATCGGATGCTGCTAGGTGAACTGCAGAAGTGGCCCGTAGTTCTAGTCCGTCTGCCAAGTGTTAGCGTCCCATTGGTAGGTCAACTGGTGGCAGGCCCAAGCAAATAGGGGGGCTAATGGGATGCTGACACTTGGGATGCCCGCACTTGGTTGCGGGCCAGAATCACAGGCCAGATATGCAGTTCATATATCATTTTCCTAATATATTATGTATTAGAGTTAGGGTTTATGTAGTGGAGATGGGAGAACTAGTTTACCATGTTGTTTAAATTGAATGCTTTTGTCATGTTTGATGTTGCATATTGCAGATTTATATTGGGTTGACTAATATGTTCCGTTTATTGAATGGAGTTTTTTTGTTTTGTGAGTGAGACAAAATTTAAATGTTATATTGGTTAGAAGTTTATTGTGTGTATATTAGGGTTTTATGTAGGGTCTTGAGATTTGAGAAGGCCTATTTGTGCTTGTATGCCACTATGCCGTTAGTTTGGGGTAAAATAGAATAAAATGGAGGGTTTTGGCTTGTGTGCTAACATTGAATCTATGTTCTAGTTCTTTACTTTGGTTTTCATACCATATGGTGTGTCTACTATAAATATGGCATAATTTGCAGCATTTTGTTCCTTTTTTTTCTTTTTTATATTGAAAAGAGTCATTGGCTTTATTCAGTAATTGTATTCTGCATATCTACATATTAGAAGTCCATGATGATTTTCCTAATTGAGTCGACGGTGCAAAGGTGCAAGTGTTTTGGCTATGCACTATTCTCAACGTTTTTTCATAGGCACCGATTTTCATAATTTATATATATTGGACATTGTGTAATGCTTCTGGACATGGAATAACTTAGTAGAAGCCAGTAGCCAGTTTAAAAAGGATGAAATCATTCTATAGGATATTTAGCATAGGTTTAGGAATATGTTGAATTGATTATGCTGCTTTTCCAATTTCAATAAGTCCTAGAAGTGTGAGATGCCATGTTAGGAGCTGAAATGATTATTTCAGCATTTTTCCTCCCCCACTTCTTTCATAGGTGTTTGGATAGCAAGAAGTTGAGGAAGTGGTTCCTTCTTTTTATGTTTGTTTTTTGTGAAAGAAGAAAAAGAAGAGCTTCTCAGCCACGCACCTCTCCGAGAGAGAGAATGGATAAGAGAAAAAGGAGACGAGTAAAAAATCATGATTAATTGCTTTCTTCCTTTTCTTTATATCCAACAATGTAAGAGTATGAAAAAAATGAGGTACCATTTTGTCCACCACTTCTTTTTATCCAAATACTTATGCAATAGGTGTATGAAGAAAGTGTTTTGGACTGATCGTGCCAATTCCTGACATGGATTTTGCACTTCTCGCACTTTTTGGACTTCTTGCTATCCTAAACAGCCCTTTGTGTGGTTATAATTCAAAAGGGATCATAAAGCATTTGGTATTTTTTTTGCCCTATAGATGTAGTGCACTTGTCATGTTTATGACTTGGGATCTTCTCTTTTCGTATGTTTATGTAATTTTTCCTTGAAAGTTCTTTCTTAGTTGATGCATATGTTGCATGTTTTTTCACTTACATGTAATGCATGGACAGTTTGTAGTAACTCGTGTGGATAGTCCTTGCCACTTTGGATTTGAATCTAAGGCTTGTGTGATATGGAGCTGAATTTCTTGCTGCCGGCTATTGGTTCCTTGTTTAGGAGAAATTATTCAAGTGAACCGGGCTCACCGTGCACCTTGATTCTCCTCCACTTGATGGCATGATGATGATGAGGACTATTCCAGGCTGCCACTGCATGCACTCTCATCCTCATGCCATCAAGTGGAGGAGAATCAAGGTGCACGGTGAGACCGGGCACTGAATAACTACTTGTTTAGGCTCTGGTTGATTATGCCCTGATGTGATTTAAGGATGAACAGAATCTTTTCTAGTTACACAGAATTATAAGGTGATTCATGTAAAGAAAAACAAGTTAATATATAAATGGAGAAGTGTGCTTTACACCAGAAAAATCCTGAGAGCTTATTTTGTCTTTGGTAACCTGGATGAGAAGTTGAGCAGGTTTTATCAAATGTTTGTTTGACAGTTAGAAAAATAATGTGAATTCAAGGATAAGATAGACTACTACTAGCTGCAAAAGGCACTTCATTATGTATTTTGGTTTGCTTGTAGGACCAAATGCAGCAAGTAAAGTTTCCATGTTTAGTTGAATGACATCAGTATTTGTGGAAGAGTTTTAGGTACAACATGCCATTTTAGGTCATGTTGATTAACTTGCAACTCCATCTGTGCCAAACAAAGTTGCAGTTCACCTATCTGCTGCAACTTTCTTTGCATCCTATTTTGCATCAGGTGCCTTTGTTTTGTTCCATTGCAAATGAATAAACTTAGTGTTTGATTTACTGGAAGCGTGGTCACTAACACACAATCATTTGTGGAAAAATCAACCAAACCATATTTTAGCCGGTCAATAATTTATGTAGTCAAGCTTGAAGAGGCCCAATCAGATTTATGCTAGCACAATCTGGGTTCATATTGGCTCAAAGCAAAAATAAGGGAAAATAAAAGAGAAATAATAATGACTCAGTTGTTCTTGGCCCAAAACAATTAAAAAAAAGAGAACTTGATCAAGTGTTGCTCAAATACATACCAGCTGAGTTACTGAGAATTTTCATACTGTATTCAGTTGATTGGTAATAAATGCACAAGAAGCACTAGTTGCTTGATAAGCTAGTAAGTTGTTTTGGTACTAGAAGTCTATATAAATGTTAAATGTAGATCTTTATTAGTTTTACTAGTGTTGAAAACCTTCTATCTGTTAAAGGTTTGAACTTTTGTAGGAGAATGTTCTCTGTAGGATAGTTCTTGTTGTACCCTAAATTCAAAAAAAAGTATGATCTAAGTACTTCATGCCATCAGAATTAAAATTGAAAGGAGAATTTGCAACTGTTATAAACACAGGCAAACAAAGTTGACTTTATCGGTCAAAATGTCGGAAAAAACGAATGCCCAAGAAATGCACCAAGCTTAAACGTGAATGTTGGATGATTGACATATGGCGATATATAAGAAACAAGTGCATTGGCTGGAAGTTTTAGGTGGTGTCGAATGAACGTGCTTGAGGCCATGAAGAATGGTATGACACTTGATGTTATCTGGTAGGTTGATTTAGCAGCTTGGAATGAAAGCAATGTCTATTCAAAAGATCTAGGGTTATTTACACTAACTACCCCTAAGTTTTGGACTTTAATGTTATCTAGCATATTGGGCATGCTTGAGGCCATGAAGAATGGTATGGCACTTAATGTTATAGCACTTAATGTTATCTGGTAGGTTGATTTAGCAGCTTGGAATGAAAGCAATGTCTATTCAAAAGATCTAGGGTTATTTACACTAACTACTCCTAAGTTTTGGACTTATTACATGGGGTACCCCTATTTTTTAACTAATTACACTGACCATCCCTATGTTTTATGTTTATTACACGGGGTATCCCTACTTTAAGATAAAAATGAAAAGTTATAACACTAACTACCCCTATTTTTAAATTTCTTTTCTAAAGGGAGTGGGGTGGTTAGGGTAATTAGTTTAAAAGTAGGGGTATCCCGTGTAATAAGTCCAAAACTTAGGAGCAGTTAAGTGTAAATACCTTTTCTTTTAGTACTTGAATCTTTCCCTGTTGCTGCTGTGGTGTTGTATATTTTAATTCTTGGATAAGTGTTATTTACACTGTCAATTTTCTTTTACTACTTGAATCTTATTCTTTATACCACTGATCGTGGTTTCCAATAAAAGATGCAATTATGGTCCAGTTATACTCCACTCATCGTGGCTTCTGCCTCTGCAGGATCAAGCTTCCGTCTGGTGCTAAGAAGATTGTACCAAGTGGTTGCCGTGCCATGATCGGTCAGGTTGCAGGTGGTGGTAGGACTGAGAAGCCCATGCTGAAGGCAGGTAATGCATACCACAAGTTCCGTGTGAAGAGGAACTGCTGGCCAAAGGTTAGAGGTGTTGCCATGAATCCAGTGGAGCATCCCCACGGAGGAGGTAACCATCAGCATATCGGGCATGCTTCCACCGTCCGCCGCGATGCTCCTCCTGGGCAGAAAGTTGGTCTCATTGCTGCAAGGAGAACTGGTCGGCTCAGGGGACAGGCTGCTGCTACTGCTGCAAAGGAAAAGGCTTGAGAAGTTCCTTAGCTGGAAGGTTTTTATTTATGTTTCTTTTGTCTGCTGCTGGAAGAACTGTTGGTAGATTATTAGACCTGAAGTTGTTTAGCTGTACTCTTTATATGTTTTCTGAACTTGTGGAGATTTTGACAGCAAGTATTTCTGCTTTTATCTATTTATTCTCTGTTGCATTTGTTGGTGAGAAGATCTTTAGTTTAATTATATTGTTTCATAATGTGCTGGTTGCTAGGGCAAATACGTAGATAGTTTTACTTGAAAGCAAGTACCAACCTATGATGACCACATTACTTGTCGATCAATTGCTGGTTTCACAACAATCAAAATTCTTTCTGCAAAGTCACATGGGACACTTTGTCCTAACATACAAGTGCAAGTGACTCCTTGATGTCATGGGTGATGGATTCATGGGAAGGTACATAGTTGTGATCAGACCAAGTCAAAATGTCTCCACTATAGTTGCTAATGGTATTCAAGGCTTACTAGTTAAGTTACAATAATATTTAGGGCTAAGAACGTGCTAACAAGCTTTTTCTTCTTGTTCTTCCTCCTCTTACCTAAATGAGTAGAAAGCACGAAGTGCTCATATGTAAATGTATTATTCATATGGCCAAACTTGCAATTAAATTTTATGTGGGGCATCATGGTCAATGACAGTGTGATGTGTCTATTTTAAGCAATAGTGCCTTTTGAAAATGATTTTATTTGTATGTAAATCACCAATATATATACAAGTTTTTTGTTGTCGAGTGAATATGATGAATGGAGATTGGCTTAGTAATAAAAAGACGAGAGCAGATACCAAATCCATCCCTCTTAATGACAAAAGGTAGAGCACACATAGTTTACTAGAGTCTAGAGCACAAGTTTCCAACCCAATCTAGTCATCAACCTAAACCAACAGCGTCACATATAGATGGTGATTTGTATTTCCCATTGAGAAAAAGCAAAGATTATCAACCGTTTTCTGAGATTTCAAAGGATGAAAAAACACATAAATTTAATCTCCGCAACAATTTCGTGGCTGTCTAATGAAAATTAGTGATGTGCAATCGGAAAACATAAGATTTCCTCGTTGATAGTTGCTAATTGAATTCGATTTTTCTGTTGCTAATATCTCGTACGAGCGAATTATATGATATATATTAATAATCTTTCGTGGTCAATATCTACAGAAAGTATAATCAAGTATGAAAACACCATACCAGCATTATGTATATTCATGCTCATTAGTAAAACTAAACTCTATATAGTAACACTGCTCGTGCATATATTTCAAGCCAAGAAGGACTGGAAGAAGACCATGATGAGCACCAACACCATCACAGCAGCCACCCCCCACGGTGATCCTCCCTCCGACGAGGACGGCTGTCCGCCGTAGTAGCTGTAGTAACTCTTTTGGGGGCGATCATGGTACGGGTAGAACCATCCGGCCCACCACAGCAGTCCGTCGAAGCTGTCGAAGGACGAGAGCCACCGGATGAGCAGGAGGAGGACTATTGGCGACGCAAGGAGGAGCCAGTTTATCGTCCCTTCGGCTTCTTCTACGATATTTTCATAGGCGAAGGACCAAGACATGCCGAGTAGTAGTAGGACTAGTATTAGTATGAGAAGAACAGGATAGGGGAGGGGGGAGAGTGTGAAGGAATCAAACATGGAGGGCTCTCTCCTTCCATAATTCATAGTGTGGAGAGAGAGAGAGAGAGAGAGAGAGAGAGATGGGGGGGGGGGTGGAAGAGCGGTGCATTATATATAGCCTTGGTTTGGTAAAAGAAGCAGCTTATGATAAGTTACCCGAAAATGAACAAGCTTATCCAACAAAAAACGGAAAGTGGTATTACCAAACAACTCTGGTTGTTGGTTTTTGAAAAAACCAAGGTTCGCAGTATAGATTTCGGACCATTCTTATGAGTACAAGGATCGGCAGTATCGACAGTATCGACGATTTCATATCGTAGTATCGATTTTTTTTTTTTAACAAAAAACAAATAATTATTAATACTTTAGAAAATATGTTATATATTTTTAGATATAATTTTAAGTCATTTCAGTGCTATTTTCTAATAGTTTTGAAATTGAATGTAATAGTAGTACACCCTTGTCGATTGGTTTACATGCGATAGATAAATTTTCTTCTTTTACACGTTTTTACATCCTTATTGATTGATCTTTTTCGTTCAGTTTTTTTTTGCCGAATTGACAGAAAAAGAGATCCTCAATATCGATATCGGTGGATATCGGATCGGGACATGCCAAACTGTATCGATATCGACCATATCGTATTGGTATCGACCGATACTGCAAACTATGAAAAAACCAAGAAATAAGGACTAGTAGCTGAAATAAACTGGTACCAAACCCATCCAAAATGTCACTGGTATGGCTGTTTTTCTCTCTCCAAAATATAGATATTTCTATTCGGGAATAGGATTAAGCATTGTAGAGCACCCGAACCCAATTTGAAGCTTATATGAGTAGTGGAGGTACCAAACACGGGTCGACTCTAATCTTGCAGTATCTGAACCCGACCTGACAATTCTGACAAATTACGCAAGAAATAATGTGGTGATAGATGATTGGTAACGACTTCTTTGTAGAAGTTGGAGGATGTGATTAGGTTTGGAAAAGGAAATATAAGAGGACGTGATTAGGATGAAGTGCAATGTGTTCTTGGACGGCTAGTTCAATGCTTCTTGCACTTTGAATTTTCGTAATTCTCATTGAGGTTCACGTCAAATAACAAACTTTTTGCAAGATACTACCAACTTAATAAATGGAACCGGTACAAATATATCCGCAGTCATTGGATGTAACTATCTGTCATTTGCTGTCATAGCAAACTTTGATGGTCTGTTTTGAATTGATCTTTACATCTCTACTTGATGTAAAAGACGCTTTGCTTCAAGTAATTTAAAATGAAAGAACATGAAAATTCCATTCATGAAACAAAAGTACTGCAGAACTCATATTTACTGTGCGTTTGGTTGCAAACAAGTTTATTGTCAGGAAGGATATCACAATCCAGCAGTGTGGCTAGTGTACAAAGACCAGAATTCCAACCCCCAACTTCTACAACATATGACATCTTTACAGAAATAATGTTCCAGACCTACAATTCCTTTAGCGCATTTAGTGCCTGGGATCAGCAAACAAGTTTGTTATTGACATTCATCCTCAAGTTTCGGTTTCTCGCTCATCCCCGTCAGCCGTTAGATTGAATATGTACATGAATGTCAACTTCTTCCTTCATTTACTACATTTTCAGCAGGAAACAAAAGAAATTTCTGCAAAAACCTTAGAAAAGCTTATCATAGGTTGTTACATTTCAACCAAAGAAGGAAAGAGGTTTGGACCTAGTGCAACAACAAAGGCTGTAGAGATGCATATGAGTTAGATACGTATTAGAGCTAAAGAATAAACTGCTAGTGGATAAACAATAGAACTCGTCAAAAGTTTCCTATATAAAAATACAATTCACTAATGATTGCCCCGGTAAAGGGCTGTCAAGATATGTACGAGTTAGATATACAGTTGGCTATAAAAAGCCAGGGAGTGGATAAATAATACAGCTCATTACAAGATGGCCTATTAAAAAAATACAGTGAATTGATAGATATAAATTTGAGACCATAATAATATTATTGCACAACTGCAGAAAGGGAGTTCTTGAGTTTTGGAACCTTAAAATTAGCATGGAACAACACTGGCACCTCTACTGGCGAACTCGTCCTTGTTCTTCGCGTGCTAGAGCAACGCTGGAGCCCCTGGCAGGAATTGAAGTTTAAAGAATGACAAGAACATGGCTGTAAACATAAAAAATATTATCGAATACTAAAAGTTTACCTTCAGGCCTCATTTGGTTCGCAGAATCATGGTGTTGGAAAAGGAAATACACTCCTTTCCTATGTTTGGGTGCCAAAGGAATGTAGAGGAAAGGAAAGTGATTCCCAATGAAAAGGAAAATAGGGGAGGAAAGTGGTTCCCTCCACCCACCCAAGGATTCACTTTCCCACCTTTAAGTATTTACTTTCCCTCACAATTTCCTTGGCATTTTCAAACACCGGAAAGGAAAATCGATGGGAATTATAATTTCCCAAAAGAAAGGAAAGAACAAGGAATTGATTTCCTTTCCTTCCCTTTCCGCAAACCGAACGAGGCCTCAATGTACTCTCATAAACAAACAGCACAAACAAAGAGGTAGAAGCTTGAAAGATTGACGGGTTTTTGAAAGATGTCCAGAAGAACAATTATGGTCATTATTTAAGTGAGATGGTCAGCAAAAAAGCAAGTGGATGAAGGATAATTTGATAGGCAATTTACAGGCAATTTTAAGTGAAAAGACCAGTGCAAGCAAACATGTGTAGGAAGTTAGAAGTGGAAATACACAAGAAAACAAGCTAGAATATATTGTTTGGTAAAAGAAGTGAAACATGATGCCATGCCAAAGGGAAAATATAGCTAAATCTAGAGGACAAGATTTTAAAAAAGGGCGTCCCACTGCCACAAGGCTCCCACTTACACAAGGTTTGGGGAGGGTCAATATGTAGTCAACCTTACCTCATATTGATATATGCAGAGACTGTTTCCTTGACTCGAACCTACGTACTCTAGGATGCAAGCAAAAGCCTTACTGTCGTGCCAAGCACCTGAGCAAGAAATTCTATTTTGGAAGTAAGGGCCCGGAAAGAGAAGAACTTTAATTAAGCTGGTAGAAGTCACTTTCATATTTTTTTCTCTTATGAAAAATTTCCTTTCTGTATATTGTGGCACATCAGGCTTCTTTAAAATGGTGTACAGAAATTCACAAACAAAAATTTAACTGACATACCAGTCGATTCCAGGAAATAACACCAGTACAAGGAAAGTCAGACAGAAATTTACACAACATTTAGCTCACTTATTAGTGAGTTATTACTCCTCTTCTACAAGATAACACTACAGAACATGGATAAAATAAAATTCCACTTCATAGAGGCTCGTCGAACAGATTCAATGAAATCCTTCAAAAAGCATTAAAATATTCAGATTAAAAGAATGCTTATATGATCACAAAAGCTAACGTCAAAGTGCAAATCTATAAGCATCTGTGTATATATAACAAGCAGAGGGTATAATGTTATGACCAATCCAAATAGAAGAAATCACAGCACAACATACAGAGAACTCAGGTGGTTCACACCACTTGATAAAATAAAATCCACTTGATAGAGGCTCATTCAAGGCCAGACTAGATGAAATTCTTCAAAAAGCATTAAATGTTCTGAGCATTAAAAGCAAGGTTCAAAGTATCGGTATCGGAATCGGTATCGGACCATTCCTATGAGTATCGGGATCGGCGGTATCGGTAGTATCGGCGGTTTCGGATCGGAGTATCGGATTTTTTGGTATCGGAAAGCAAACAACTATTAGTAAATTATTAACATTTTAGAGAATATATTTTATACATTTATGCATAATTTAAAGTATTTCAGTATTGTTTCTTAGTATTTTTGATATTGAATGAAATAATAGTCATCCTTGTCGATTGATTTATATGCGATAGATAAGTTTCCCTCTTTTATATATTTTTACAACCTTACTATGCTTTTACATCCTTTCTAATTGGTCTTTTTAATTCAAATTTTTTGCCGAATTGACTGAAAAAAAGACCTCTAATGTCGGTATCGGTCAGTATCGGGTATCGGTCGGTATCGGATCGGGACATGCCAAACTGTATCGGTATCGGCCGTATCGGATCGGTATCGGCCGATACTTTAAACTATGATTAAAAGAGATGAAAATGGGCCAGTTTGGTTCCATTTCAAACTTTTGCCTACGTGAGAGTTTGGCGTTTACCGTTTCTGGTAATCTTTGTATGGCCAAAACAGCAAAAGTTGGGAACCAAACAGATCCCATTTGCAGTTTTGGCCAAGATGCCAATGGAAACGGAACAATCCCATTTCAAACAGGAACCAAGCTAGCCAAATATCACATATCATCAAATTGCAAATCCAAATGCATATTTGTATATAAGCAGGTTTGGCCAAAACAAACAACGGAAGAGAAATCTAAGCACAATAAGCAGAAAATTTAGGTGGTTTGGCCAAACTTTGACATCCATCCACCGAGAAGACAAAAGACACCCACTAAAATCAGAAACTAAGAGAGGGATTATGAGAGAGAGAGAGAGAGAGACACGTAGAATAAACTGTAATTCTGTGATGTATAAACTGTACAAATGCCATCCTTTTATAGGAGGCGGCGGCGGTCAGAAAAGGTAAGGTAATAAAGCTAATTAGTAACTACACCAAATTAAGGCTAAATCTGATTTAGTCACATGGTTCAATGAACCAGGACTTGTGATATATTAATCAATCCTAATTTAGGGAGATGCAATATATACTAAGACAACTCTCCAAATTTTATGTCATAAGTAAAATGGAGATACAATAACTACAAGGGTCCACGACCTACAGGGGCTCAGCCAGGCATCCCCAGATGAGTCCGAAACCAATCACCGACCTCTACAAATTTTCTAATTTCAAGTCATCACAAAACTTATGTTGTAGCAGATCATAGTCGAACATGTTCAAGAGAATTAGAGACAAAATTTAAGTTGTTGTCATGGAATATCAAGAGGGATATATCTAAATCGATAAAACAAGATGAAATTTCAACATATAAATGATTGGCAATTATATTCACCTACTTTCATCTTTATATTTTAATTAATTTTAAAATCTACTAAATTCCTTACATTTTTTATTTGGCAGAAGCTTATGGGTATGCCATAACATTCTGTTCTTTAGTTTAAAGTGTCGTAAAAATGAATGCAATATGTTATTGCAATCCTTGTTGAATGGGCTTTTAAACTACATTACCAAAAAGGCAGGTCTACCAAGTACCAACCGACTATCTAGTCTTTTATGTTTTATGGCAAGGCCCCCTCTTGTCATTACCTTCACTAAGAAATAAGAACTTGACACCAGCACAGAAACTGACATCAGGACAAAAACCAGACACAAGAACTTTGTTAAATCATTTGGGGATCTTTCTTGTGCTCCATAGCTGGCCCATATGGATAAGATAAGGCTTTGATGATGATGAACATAACTCAAGTTTACTTACAAAGCAATCTTTGAGGCGGTTTCCAGACCAACAATACTCATCAATTGAAATGAGCACTTGCATATTGTGGAAAGGGGTGAAGGAAGCATGAACAAGGGGAACCTGGAAAGATAGTTACAAATTCTGCACCAAATCCTAGAACAGAAAGGCAGTTCATCACTGAACAATTATGGAGAAGTAGAAACATTATTTAGGCACTTGATCCAGCCCATAAATGACTACAAGGTCAGGAACAATTTGAGCTAGAAATAGGTTCGAACTATGCAAGAGTGACTACAAATCAAGCAAGACAATTCTATATTATTACTGAAAGACTTTAAACAGTGTAATTCATACAAGACATGCAAAAACACAAATCACTTGCAATTGTAATTTTGACAAAAATATATTAATAAAACAAAAAAGATAGAACTACCCAATACTTACATTGACTGGAGCAGACGCTTGTGATCTAGATGAACCATCATATACGCGTCTACGCTTTAGATCTGCATCATCTTTTGCACTTTCTGAGCTACGTTTCCTAGTTCCCTTCCTTAAATATCTCTCCGTTGGTGTCACCGAAGCAGTTCCTGAGTTTGATTGTGAACTCAAAACCTTAGAAATTCTGCTCTTCCCAACAGTGGGTTTGTGCATATCCATCTCAAACTTGGCCAAATCACTTCTTAGTTTTGCAATTGCCCCATCCTTCTCTCTAACCAATGAGTGCAATTCCTCGATATTAAGCTGAAGCTGCTCTATCTTCTCATTAGCCTCCTCAGCTTCTTGAGTGTGCCTTCTCCTATCCAACTCCACCCTGGCATTTAATTGAGCAATAGTCTCATCCTTCTCGTGGGCTGAAGTCTGCAACTCCTCTAAATTATGCTGAAGCTTCACTATGACCTCCTTAGCCTGTTCAACTTCTATTCTCTTGCTCTTAATAATACCAGCATAGTCGCTCTCCATTTTTTTCAGCTGGTGCCATGCAAAATCTTTTTCTGCTAACAAGGTAGAAACCTCAGCCTCTGTCTTCGAACTGAGCTTCTTATAAGAAACCTTCAGTTTTCTTATCTCCCCTTCTAGTGTCAACCTATGCTGCTGCTCTTCGCTGGGATCAGCTACAGACCTCGAGTCACAATCTCCACTTATTGCTTTAACAGATTCTCCGGCTTTAAGTTTTTCCTGAAAATCGGAGAAGCGAAGGAAGTAAGGAACAGTTAATACCATTACACTGAAAAAACTGAAAAAAGCGTCAGAGAATACCTTTAGCTCCAAGAGCTCAGCACCCAAAGCTTCCACACAAGAACGGAAATCCTCCAAATCAGTCTCGGATAATTCTGCTTCAATAAACATCATAGGAGAAAGAATATTTTGAGCGCAAAAGGAGTTCAATCAAGCTGAATCATTTCTTATACAGTTCAACCATAATGTTTACATAATTTGCACAAACAACCTACTTTTCTCCCTGTAGAAAAGACTTGATTGATTTATTTCAAAGAGAGGAGGTACATATATATAGGAGAAGGCTAGCCTCCTCCTTATTTTCTATCCGATGTGGGACTAAATAAGTCCCCCATTACTCAACACTCCCCCTCAAGTTGGACGATAGATATCAATCATCCACATCTTGTTACAAAATGTATCAAACTCTCTGTCCTAAACCTTTAGTTAAACAATCAGTTAATTGCTCCGCTGATTTTACATAGCTCAAAGTCAAAATTCCTCTATTCAGCTTCTCCTTGATGAAGAACCGATCAATCTCCACATGTTTGGTGCGATCATATTGAACTAGATTATTTAAAATATCAATTGTTGATTTGTTGTCACACCAAAGTTGCAGGGAGTCTCCTCTAAACAAACGCATATCAGACAACAAGTTCTTTACCCACATCATCTCGCACAAGCTAACTGCCATATCCCTGTACTCGGCCTCAGCTGTAGACCTAGCTATTACATCTTGCTTCTTGCTGCGCCAAGTTACAAGATTGCCTCCAACAAAAACACAGTAACCTTTAGTGGACCTGCGATCGTCCATACAACCCGCCCAATCGGCATCACAGTAGCCTTCAACTCTCAGATGTCCAGAACTTCTGAACCATAACCCATTTTCTGGACTTCCTTTAATATACCTGAGAATTCTACGAACTGCCTCCATATGCGGCTCTCTAGGATCATGTATATATCTACTCATCACACTCACGACCTGTCTCTGAAAGAAAGTCCAGAGCATACTTTCGCTGAGAAAGCACTATAATCTTTCGTAACCTTGCAATTTCAATTCCGAGGAAGTACTTCAACTGTCCCAGATCCTTGACTTCAAATTCCTCTCTAAGTTTTTTCTTCAGTCGTAGAATCTCCTCAGTATCGTCTCCAGTAATAACAATATCATCAACATAGACTGCAAGGATAGTGATACGAGTCTTGGAGTGTCTGTAAACTACAGTATGATCTCCAGTGCACTGTCTATATCCCATACCACAGACTGCAGGTCTCAATCTATCAAACCACGTTCCCGGAGACTGCTTTAGCCCATACAAAGACTTCAATTTGCATATCTTTCCAGTTGTTTGTGAAGTAGCAAAGCCTGGTGGAATCTCTATATATACCTCCTCCTGGAGATCCCCATGCAAAAAAATATTCTTGACATCTAGCTGATGTAGTTGTCAATTGAAGTTAGCAGCACAAGACACCAACATTCGCACAATGCTCATCTTTGCTATTGGAGCAAAGGTCTCGTCATAGTCGATACCATAAGTTTGGATGTAGCCTTTAGCAACCAATCTGGTCTTGTACCTATCAATCTTGCCCTCTGGAGTCTGCTTAACAGTATAAACCCATTTACATCCAACAACACGGTTTACAGCTGGCAGTGGTACCAGCTCCCATATGTCGTTCTTCTTCAAGGCCTGAAGTTCCTCCTGCATGGCACTCAACTACCTAGGATCTTGCTTAGCTACCTGCCAGTTGTTAGATACAAGCACTAAATGCAATGATACAAGAAATGACTTATATGCAGGTGGAATGGATGCATATAAAATGTAATGTGCAATGCCAGTATCCCAACTGCCAAACTTAGCTGGAGGTTTTCCAGCATTGACTCTAGAAGTTCTACGAAGCAAGACATGACTATTAGAAGTACCTGGGGAGGAATTGTTACCAGGTGACTCAGGTGGAAGGGCCGAAGAAGGTCCTGGAGAAGAGGAACTTGGGACATCAACATTTGTGGGTACTGGCATAGGGACAGAAGGAGGAAGCTCATGTTGCTGCTGCTCATGCTCCCTATATACTCTCAGCTCCCGATTGTCGCCCTGAGACACCATCACTCCTTGGTGACTCAAAAGGACATGGAATCATACCAACCACGATGCCACTCTCATTCTCCCCCTCTCTCTACTAGCATCAGTAGAGCCATCCTCGAACAAGGAACTTAACTTCGTCTTCTCCCCATAAAATGGTTCAAACTTTCGGAAGGTGGAAGGTCACGTCCATACTGGCAAACAGTCTTTTTTCAATGGGACACCAACATTTGTATCCTTTCTGACTTGGTGAGTAGCCCACAAAGATACATTTAACTGCTTGTGGATCTAGCTTGCTCACCATCATTCTGTGATCTCGCACAAAACATGTGCAGCCAAACACTCTGGGAGGAACAATAAAAATATTAGAGTCCAAAAGCATCTCACATGGTATCTTCATCCCTAATACTCTTGACGGCATCCTCTTGATTATATAAGCTTCAACCCTAATACTCTTGACGGCATCCTCTTGATTATATAAGATGATGTTATAATAGGCTCACTCCACAAAAATTTCAGCACATTCATTGTCAGCATCAAAGAACGTGCCACTTCTAGTAGATATATGTTCTTATGTTCAGCCACCCCATTCTGAGCAGGAGTGTCGGGGCAAATGGTTTGATGAAAATTTTTCTGACTAGAGATGAAATTAGCAAACTCCTTGTTGGTGTACTCGGTCCCATTATCTGTTCGAAGAATCTTCACATGTACTCCAAACTGGGTCTTCACATATGCCGAGAAGTCTATAAAATATTTGTACACCTCAGATTTCTGCTTCATCATGTAGATCCAGGTCATACGTGAGTAGCAATCAATAAAGGTAACAAACCATCTGAATTCACTGATAGAAGTAGTATGACACGGTCCCCAAACATCATAATGAGGCTCAAAACTTCGAAGACCAACAATTTTATAAGTTGAACGTGTATGCTTCCCAAGTTCACAAGCATTATATAATAACTTTTTTTCTACTTTATTCATTATCTCAGGTTCTAACTTGTTCAAACAATCAAAAGGTAAATGCCCCAATCTACAGTGTTGGAGCATTGTTTCTGTCTCTGGCCCTCAACTAGTAGTAGCATCAAGCATTGCAACCTCCCTGTCCAGGTACCAAAGGCAATCACGTCTGATGCCAGTCCCAAATCTCTTCTCCGTGACCTTCTCCTGTAAAGAACACATATCCTGATCAAAAAAACAGTACAATTCAATTCATCAATAAGAGAGCTAACAGAAAGTAAGTTGACTGGAAACGAAGGAACATGCAATACAAATGACAGGGTAACAGATGAAGTACAATGGACCGAGCCAGTACCCCTGATGGGTTGCGATGTCCCATCAACAGTCTGAACTGTCTCGGAATGCATATGCTTGCTCGGATAATATAATACAAACTCACCAGATGCACCTGTGATGCCTAGATGTAGCTGAGTCTATGATCCAACCAGTATGAGATTTAGTAGATGCAAGTGCCTGAACCGGATACCTTTGCCCGTATGAACAGTGTAACCAGTAAAGTTACCAAGGTAGATAGTGTCATCCAGATCCTGAGTGACCGGTCCCTTGCCCTTAGAACTCTCAACCTGAAGCTTGAACTGACGTAGTTTCTCCAGCTCTGTCATCTCAGCTCCAGTCATTTCGGTAGTGGTCTCCTCCGCCACAACTAGGTGAGCAACTCCCCGGCCTCAACGTCCCCTGCCTCCTTGACCTGCACGTCCACCTCTCTGTCCTCCGTCTCCTCGGCTACGATCAGATTTGCGTGGTTGAGGACAGTTGTAGCTGATGTGCTATTTCTTTCCGCAATTGTAGCACTCACTGTCATCGTTGATAGGAGCACTAGGAATCACCAATGCCGAGCGGACATACGGTGAGGTCTCGTCTTTCATCACTTTTTGTCTGATCTTCTCTTGCTCCATCGATGCAACAGTCTCATCCATGGACGAAAAAGATGGCCGATGACACATTGCTGCCCTCCTAGTCTCAAACTGCGAGTTCAGACCCTTGAGAAAATGAGCCACACGTCTATACTCAAGGTATTGTTTCCTAAGGAGAATATTTGCCGGGTTTTGCAATGATAGCGGATCATAGTGGTCCAAGTCCGCTACATACTGGAGTACTGTTTTCTCCCCCTGTGTGGTAGAATCAATCTTTTTCTCAACTTCCATCATCAGCATGACGCTCCCAGCTCCAGAGTACATCCCTGCCAATGTCTTCCAGACACCAGCTGCACTGTAGATTTACTCCACCATCGCAGCTATGGATGGAGACACAGAAGTCAGCAGCCAAGAAACCACCAGAAAATTAAGGTGACTCCATGTGCTCCACTCAGCACTTGTCTTATCCTCTGGCTCAGTGCACTCTCCCTTCACATATTTTTCAGGTCCCTTGATCCTAAGATTCAACAACGCCCTCTTAGACCAACTCAGGGTAGTTTCTCTTTCCCTCAAATTTGATGTCATTGGGTAGTAACTTTATATTTTTCATCACCTGCAACGGTTCTGGTACGTGCACGACTGTCCTACTGGATGAGGTCTCCTCCAATTTGGCCTAAAACACCCTGGCCATTCCTTCAAGTATCTTTTCGGCTTCTGACTAGTCACGGGTGTTCCCATCTTCGCAACTTAAACACGGGTCGTGCGCCTACACGTGATCACGTCTTTCTCCATCTATTTATACACCTCCAAGTTCATGCAGAAGGAGAAGTGAACGATGGGTAGAACTCGCCTACGCCAGCGTATGACGAGCAACGTACCCTGCCTCCCGACAGGTTTGACGACACATGCAGGGGACGTCGACGACACCCGAGGGTGGAGTGGGAGGTGCCTGCCACTCACAGAGGGAGACGTAAGGGGGGGGGGGGGTCGTCCACTCACAGAGGAAGGGGTCGTCCACTCACTGTCCACTCCAGTGTAGTCAAAGGCGCGCCTTGCTCCTAGGCGCAGGGGCAGCGCCTCAGGCCACTCCAGACGGAGCACAATTCTTAAGGCGCGTCTGGATGCGCCCTTTCCGAGCACCTTGGAATAGCTAAGGCGCGCCTATGCGCGCCTTGAAAATCTTGTGAAAAAATTAACATGTTTAGACTTTTTTTTAGCTGTTGTACTGTTTTTAGACTGTTTTTTGAACTGATGTACTTTTGTTTTATTGTTTTCTCTCTCAATCACTCAATTCAAAGTGATTGCAACCTAGACATGGGAGAATTTGAAGCACACATGTTTATCAATATAGAAATCATATATATATAATTTTTGCGCCTCGCGTCGCTCGGGCGCGCGCCTTAAGTGCGCCTTGCACCTCGGGCGATTTGGACCCTTTGCGCCTCGAGTGCGCCTTTGACTACCTTGGTCCGCTCACAGAGGGAGGCGGGGGGGGGGGGTCGGGAGAGTTTTTTTTTTTTGAGAAATGATTCAGAATTTGGCTATGATACTATGTGGAAAAGACTTGATTAATTTATTTCCAAGAGAGGGGGTACATATATATAGGAGGGGGCTAGCCTCCTTATTTTCTATCCGATGTGGGACTAAATATGTCCCCCATAACTCAACACTCCCAAATGAGCAAGTTTACACCTACTTATGCAATTCTTATTTTAGGTGGACTCTTACAATTCGAAAAATGGTTCAAACTTGTAATTGTGGTAACAGTTAACCTATGTTACATTGACACAAAAACTACATGACACGTATCACATACGATGCCACGGAAACAGATCAATTTTGGTGTCCTAATGTATTTTGGAGTGTCTGTCTCGTGTTTGGTACATACCCGACATGATGTGACACGAGCACTAGATATGAACCAAGTTCTCCCAAAACTATGGTATTTACATATCACAACTCCCCATTTTCTATTGTAATAAGAAAAAAGAACAAAATAATAATAATACAATACAACACGAAACAGACACGATAACAAAGAAACACACCAATTTTGGTGGAATATCCGTGTCACATCCAACATGTGTCTGACACGACCTGACACGGATACGCTCCTGATTTTCCGAGTGTCCGTGCTTCCTAGCCGCTCACTAAATCATCTAAAAGGGACTTTTTTTTTGTTCTTCCAAAACCCCAAAGAATTTGAAAAGAAATAAATTTCAAGAAACAAGGAGCCAAACCTAATTGCTTCCTGTAGCAGAAAGCCTCCTTTTGCTTCAGTCCCACCATGAGATCCAGCTTCGCAGACTCGATCTTGCGCCTCTTCTTCTCCTCTTTCTTCAGCTACAATAAATAACATAAGACCAATCGTCAGATCAATAAAGTAAAAGAAAGAAACCCAATTCCATATTTCTCGAAATAGGGAATTGGGGATTTAGGGTTAGGGTTTTTCTAGTAGTTACTGACCTGGGCGATGTGGGATTCGAGGAGGGATGTAGTGTCGGACCAGAGCTCGTGCTGGAGGTGGATGTAGCTCTCGAGGAACTTGCGGTCGCCGGCTAGGGTTTGGATCTGGGAGTGCTGGGACCGCAGCAAGTTGGTAAGAGTGCTAAAGATCCTCTGCCATTTACGCCGATCTCCGGAGGAGGGGGAGGAAGAGGAAACGGGAGAAGAGTTCTTGCGCTTGGCCATGGATCGGGAACTCGAGTAGAAAGAAAGAAAGAAAGAAAGAGAGGAAAGAGAAGGAAAAAAAAAAAAATGACCGTTGCCTCGTTCGAGAAAGGTTTTTGAATTGTGATATTTGGAACTAATTTCTTTTTGGGTTATTTACACCAAGTACCTATAAATTTTGTACTTATTATACGGGATACTCCTATTTTTAAACTAATTATACTGACCACCCCTATGTTTTATGTTTATTACACAAAATATTCCTACTTTAAGATAAAAATGTGTAAATACACTAATTTTTAAAAAATTAAATTAAATTTTATTATTTGTAATTACTGAGTTTTAGGAAAATTTTCTGTAATTTTTAGCTAATTATAATAAATGTTCGTTCATGGATTTATATTTTTGTATATTAAATTAACTATTAAAATAGTGCAAAAAAATTTTTAGGTGTATAACTAATAATAGAGTATTGTGTAATTTTTCTGGAATTTATTTTGGTCCAAAACTATTTTTAATGACCATATATATATATATATATATATATATATATATTAAACCAACCCAAACCGAATCAAACCGACCCAACTAAACAAACCCGGATCCTAACCCGTACCCACTAACCCGCAACCCACCAACCCGCAACCCACAAACCAACCCACTGTAACAGTCCCGACCTCCTCCCTTCCTCTTCCAAAACGGCCCCAACCTCCACGCTTCCGCTCCCTGTAACTCCCTCCCTGCCACCCTATATAAATTCTAGCCTAGCCGACCACCACCACCACCATCTCCTCTACCACCCCGACCAACCTCAGCCGCCGACGATCGCCGGACAGTCGCCGCCGCACGCCGCAAGAAGCCACCGCGCAGCCGCCCAAAATCCTGAGCAAACAACACAGCGAGGTACCCATCTTCTAGCCCTTGTATCTTCCTGCACAGTTAACTAACTATCGACCCATCGAATCCTATGCGAAGACCACATGACCCTCTTGAACCCTGTATAATTAGTTCGGTGTATCGTGTCCCGTGTCGGCCGCAATTCGCGACGCAAAACAGGAAAAAAATTGACCCAATTTGTAGTTCAGAAACTGTTCCAACCACCCATGTTCATGTTTGATTTTCTTCCAACCTAGTTAATATTTTTAAATTTTACTTGAACAATAATTTAGACAACATAACCGAGATTTAATCTCTTTAATTAGTTTATTTTAATTCGTTGTATGTTGTAATTTATTCGCTGTTGAAATATGCCAAAAATTTGGTTTTCTAAATCCAAAATTTCTCGAAACGGGGTGCGTCCTGCTAAACGAGACGACTTCGTCGTGTGCGAATTGCACCAAAAGGCGCGTATCGTCAACGCGGACGTGTGAGATTTCACGAAAGTTGATTTGGATGTGCGTGCACACCGGAATCAACGCGTATCCGTCGAAAAATTTCGTATCGACATGTTCTGACACTCGTCATAATTTTGTGTGTGCTTGTCGTTTCACAACGAAACTTATACGCTGGTCCTGTGACCCAAGTTTGGTTCGATTCTAAGAACGTTGACGAAACACCATTTCGCAGGCTCCACGGTTTCACTTGACAGACGATTTCGTGACCGGCTCATTGGAATCCAGTTCTGGACATTCATTGGGTTCATATCATCGCTCTGGACTCGTAGACACTAAGTTTGACTAATTTGGAGAACTTTTTCTCTGGCACATTTTTCGGTGCGAAGTGGGCCACATGTGGACCCACTTTGACCCGAAACTGTCAATTCTGTCCATGTGTCCAAATTGGACTTATGTGTAGTCAATCCTAGCTATTTCAAGTTTTTTTAGAGCAATTGTGATGTTTGTTTCAGCATCCGGAGGCGTACCTGGAGATTCCACTTATATCGGAGCAACTGACAGAGCTCAGAACACAGGCAAGTGTACCTTGCTAACTTGCAGAAGATCATGTGCTATTATTTGTTTATATTCTTTCCATATACTTTTGTGATGTACCTGTTCAACCTAGGACCGTGAGACGTTGTTTAACGTCCGAACAAGATTCGGGTGTCGACGCCGTACGCAGAGTCGTGTAACGTCACTTAGAGAGTTGAATCCAAGATCCTATATATTTTCGTGCTTGCTTTACCAAGTACTTCATACCGTTGGATGCTTGATACTATTCATGAGACAGAATCTTTTCTGAGTTATCCATGGTGATTCTGTATAGGTTTACATGATTCGTGACATAAGACTTGTATATACATAGATATTATTATGACTCGTTGTACTAGTTAGAGGTCATGATCTTGCGTGTTATGGACATGAGACGTCGTGGACATGAGGCGTATGATTACATTTGGTTGGGAGAGACACACAAGCTACAGGCTGATTACATACATATATATTTTATTATTGCGGTACTTTAGTCTTTGTTCCAGAGCTTGGCCCATTACGTGATATTACTGCTACCGGCTTTCCGACACAGAGCTTGTAGTAGTTTCAACCTGAGTACTAGTGATGCTCTCATTTGCATTTCACATAGCTGGTTACATAGCTTGCCCTGAGGATCTGTTTTATTTACTGTATTTTATTTGGCTTGAGTTATTTTTGTACCTTGTTATGTCCCCTGAGGACCTGGATGTCACGCCCCAAACTCCCGCAAGCCCGATAGTCCCCGCTGAACGTGAAATCACCACGTTGCAGCTCTCCCGCGGGACAATCGTTCTATTCGGGACGTGATGCCGTACGAGCCTGGAGTTGCGCTTGTACAAGGCGATGTTGTTAAACACGAAAGTTATCAACGAAACAACCAAGTTACAGCGGAAGCCAAATGTGTACCAAGCACACATCAGAGTATACGCAGCGAAGCTCACGATAGGGTCCAAATGAGATGCCCCGAGTCAATGCCACAAAGGCGATGCCACGGAGACGATGAAATAACTCTTGCTCTTTCTCTAGCCCACAAAGGTACTTACAGTTCATATATCTTGTCCCGTATATCCAAGCAGCGCCACTACGCCTGTGTACCTGAAATATTGCCCACAAACGTGGGTCAGTACACAACCGTACTGGTGAGCGGGGTAACCCACTCGTCTAAGCCGACACTAAGTAAAATAGTGAATGCACACAGTTAAATGGTGATCTTTCTAGTTGAATCCTAGATTCATTTCATGGCATAGGGATGACATGTTAAGGAAAGCAGTAAAGCAGTTTAAGCATGCTAGCATTCATTCTCAAACCAAACGACAAGCAGTTTATATATAGCCGACCCGTCTAACTCAATGCCATCGTTTGCACGATAACATATCGAACTATCAGTCTCGCCTCAATATCCATCCTCAACCAACAGTTTATATCCCAATCTCGAGTGCACACTCTTGCCGAGGCAAGGTGGCCGTGCCTACACGAAAGCCAAACCAACAAAAGAAAAGCAAGCCAACTCTTATCTATATGAAGTCACTGGCCAAGCCATAAAGGACATATTCCAAGCATTACGGCGCGCCCTATCAGCCCGGGTAGCAAACCCCGCTGGAGGTCCCGCAATGCACCGCGCCAAAGCACGAATCGATATTTCCCTCCGGATTGAAACGGCTCCAGTGCCCCGGATAAAAACCGTTTCAAGGAAATCAACACCCTGTGCACCCAGGTTGTCCGTGACATGCAAAAGGTAGGTGAGGCGAGAGGATCGAACATTCTCGCCCCACCAAGCGATCCTAAACTCGTTCCACCGAATAATCAACCAAAGCATCCATAACCATTCTTCCAACATATCCTCCCAAAGGAGTCCAAATCTCGACCTCAGGATTTAATCCCAAGGCACCAAAATCCACAGTGTTTCACATTGCCGCTTCCCAACACAGTGTTTCACATTGGGTGCAACACCCCACACTCCGAATAATCCCGTGGCACAATGCCCCAACAGTGGCACAATACCCTCGCCGATGCAGTTGTTCGGTTTCGAACCACAACTGCTCGCTTTGCAAGACAAAGCGACCCAGTGATACTCGTGCACGGATGCACGCTCGCTCGTCCGGATTCCCGATATTCTCGATATTCCTATTGCCTCAATTGTATCATTCCAACTTGTATATTTCCAACCGTCCAAGCATAATCCCAAGTAATCCAACCGATCGCCTCAAATGAATAATCCCGCTATCGTATCCAACTATCCAACGCGTAAACCATTCAAGCCACAATCCTACCAAGCCAACGACGCACACTCTATGCACGCCTCAGTGTAGTGCTTCCCGATGTTTCAGCCCAAGTGTACAAGCCATTACGTGTTTTCCATATTATTAGGCATGAAGGAGTAGAGGAGAAGGGAAAGAGCCCACTCACCTTGATTGATCCCGTTAGGCATCCTGTCCTGCCGATACGGCCAATCCCTTGAACCCGTGGTCCGATGCAAGCGTGATCTACTCAACTGGTATGACCGTGCGAGCAGGCCGTGCTCTCCAAATCATCCGACCGATCGGACTAAGGAAGACGGCATTATCGTTTTCATCCAGCTATTCAGTAGTGTTCGGAACGAACACCTGATTTCCATCGAACCCGCTAGCCATCTGCACATTGAAACCAACTCGATTAATCCTTCTTTCCGAAATCCGACATTACAAATGTAACCAGCATTTGATTCATTTTATCCGACTCCGACTCAGCGTAACGCTCCGAGCAGTTGCGGGGCGTTACATAATATACCACTTAGAATCAGGTTCGTCCACGAACCGTGCTGGTACTCATTCCTTACTAGCATGCCATAATCTAATTCCATAGATCTGCTCTAAGCAACTCACATATTCACGATTCTGACTCCGCATCTCGTTCTGCTGAACGCTCGAATAAATTTCACGAATTCCCACATCCTCCTTGCAGCTCAACCCGAATTTCTCGTATCGCTTAGTTTTGGATCGTACACATATTTAAGGCGTCCCTAAAATACATGCATTTCAGCCGAGCTTTGCGATAGCAAATTTGAACAAGTTACAAGGGTATCTTTATGTTCGAGGCGTCCATTTGCTTTGCTCCCAATTGAACCAAATTACAATTTCCATTCCAACACATTCGCTCGAGAACTATTCTCAATTATGCAGATTTTCCACCGACTCAATCGGTTCGCGTTCCAGCTCAATCCATCCCACTATTTCTGAATTCAGTACTAGCAACATCTCCAAATATTATCTCATGCACCGAACGATAAACTCAACTGATCTACCCCAGCTATGCGACTTACCCAAATATCAACTTGCTTAGATCAGCTCAGTCCAACACATTTCCTGCCATCTCAATATCTCACAGGGTGAACATCTATATTGAGGTTCGTGTGATCCACGAAGATCTCGCTGCCATGCCAAAGGGATTTGTGTCGCCACGATTTCAACGTGGACACACTCGCCACAATTCTTAGGTTGCGCATGAAATAGTTCTTCGCGCTGCTTCCACTGCCTCGAAGCATAGAATATCACCTTCGCCTTCCGAATGAGCACGTTTTCCAGACTAAGTTCCGAGACATCTTGTAAATCTGATGCACATCTGTTCCTTCCAGTATTCACAAAGATTTGATTTGAACGAGCCACCACAGTCGTCCATTCATATAAATGCTATTCCCTTCCAGAGCACGATGAGTCAGAGGCGATGCCATCTACAAAAATCTGTGACTCTGAATCTCATCAGTTGACTAGGCTACTTCCACCATTGCTTCGGTCTTCCGGCTGCTTCTTCAGCTGAAGGCTATCCCAAGGGTCTCTCGAATCCAACACTCAGTCGATAAGCCAAATCACATTGCTCACATCTGCCCTCGACGCATTCCCAAATACGCCGCCTCAAGGGTCGTTCTATGGGTCTACCATATTCATATCCGATTCGACGGGCAATGTCGCTTAGGGTCAGCTGTCCCGAAGCTACGCTCGATAATTGTAATCATCACGATGGACAGTTACTATAAACCATGCTATATCTCATCTGCAAATCCGAATCAAAATTCCAACCATCCCATCCGAGCGAAGTTTCCGAATTCGAGAACCGCGCTCGTTGAAACCTTATTCCATCAATCCGCCGTTCTGTCCTGAATCCATCAAATTTTCGAATTGCATATTCGATTCTCGCACCATCGATTTCAACGATTCTCAAAGTTCGAGACTTGCTCAAATTCACATCCGTTTGCCACGTCCCACCTTGCACTTCCAACTTACTCGAGCAGCACAGTGATTCGTTCCAACGTTGCTCCCACATTTAGCTATCTTCAGAAATTAATCCGCCAAAATCTTTGCCTTCCGTTGTTGTCACAATCCGTCTACGTCTTTCCGAAGAATCTGTCTATCATCGTTGCACCATTTTGCCCAAAATTTCATCTCCGCTAAACCTGATTCAACTTCTCGAGCAACAATATCCAAAATCCTTCAAGTTTGTGTGAATCAATCGTATTGTCCCTCCAAGCCAAGTTCGTGTTTCTTTGCTCAACCAACGGTTCAAATGTGTTGCCCAAAATCGTAGTTCGTGCTCGCTATCCTTCCGATAATCCCATCGCTTTGCTCAAGCATAACCCAAATGTTCGTTCCGATTCCGTCCATCTTTTAAGCCCAATGATACTTCCATTTGCACGACTCCGTCCTTGAGTTCTCAAGCCTAATGTATCGAAGGATACCCGAGTCAAATTCTATTGCACCATATACCACTTGGAAATATAGTTGCCCTCGTGCAAAATCTGCGTCAACCAGCGTCTATCCCAAACCGACTATTCCGAGGTGATTCTGCCGAATCATAACTCAATATTCGCTTGCTCCATTTTTACTCTTTCCAACTCAATCGATTTGCACTAACCGACTTGTATTCGTTATCCGAGCCCGTTCAGGAAATTCCAATAGATGTCCAACCAAAATATTTCCAATGCCTTGCTTAACACATTTGATCCCATATACCACTTCGAATCAATTCGCCACTCACATTACGTTTCCTTTCACGAATCCGAGATCCGTTCGAACCATCCCTTAGGTGTGATCATGCCATTCCCATCTTAAGTCTGACACAAAAACTTAGCCGATTCTTTAACCATCAATCTCGTTAGGCAACTCGTGCTATGTTCCATTCTCACTGCTCCCAGCTATTCTCAAACCGCCTGATACTTTCACAACACAAGCAATCGTGCAACGATTGTATTCCAAGTAGTCCAACCCAATACCCAACGGTTCCACACCTTTATTGTACGAGCAACTCATGCCAACTTATCTGATATTTCTCAAGCCAACTCAAATCTGCCCAACCGATGCGCCACAGTCGAAATTCCAACTTCTATCCAACACAATCACTTGACGAGCAACTCGTGCAAGGATTCATTCTTATCGAATGTTTCTACTCAAAGCATGCCGCATAACCAAATCTCGTTAGCCAACCAACTGATCCATTGAGGCAACCAGAAACTCCCAAATGATAAGCCAAGCCAACCCAACAAAAGCCCACACTTGTTGCACAAATGCAACAACGCCAACCAACTTGCTGCACGAATGCAACAACGCCTAACGAGACTAAGCGATCCTACGAAAACCAACCAAGGCAACCCAACAAGAAAATAAAATGCAGCCAAAACCAGCAATAAATAGACTTATTGCATGAAACATCCGATGCGGCACTGAGTAGAGTCAAGAGCTAAACGACACGCGGAAGCTATTTAGAGTTTGTGATGAAACGAAGGACCAAGTCCGAAGAAATGAACCGGGCGCTCTGATACCAATCTGTCACGCCCCAAACTCCCGCAAGCCCGATAGTCCCCGCTGAACGTGAAATCACCACGTTGCAGCTCTCCCGCGGGACAATCGTTCTATTCGGGACGTGATGCCGTACGAGCCTGGAGTTGCGCTCGTACAAGGCGATGTTGTTAAACACGAAAGTTATCAACGAAACAACCAAGTTACAGCGGAAGCCAAATGTGTACCAAGCACACATCAGAGTATACGCAGCGAAGCTCACGATAGGGTCCAAATGAGATGCCCCGAGTCAATGCCACAAAGGCGATGCCACGGAGACGATGAAATAACTCTTGCTCTTTCTTTAGCCCACAAAGGTACTTACAGTTCATACATCTTGTCCCGTATATCCAAGCAGCGCCACTACGCCTGTGTACCTGAAATATTGCCCACAAACGTGGGTCAGTACACAACCGTACTGGTGAGCGGGGTAACCCACTCGTCTAAGCCGACACTAAGTAAAATAGTGAATGCACACAGTTAAATGGTGATCTTTCTAGTTGAATCCTAGATTCATTTCATGGCATAGGGATGACATGTTAAGGAAAGCAGTAAAGCAGTTTAAGCATGCTAGCATTCATTCTCAAACCAAACGACAAGCAGTTTATATATAGCCGACCCGTCTAACTCAATGCCATCGTTTGCACGATAACATATCGAACTATCAGTCTCGCCTCAATATCCATCCTCAACCAACAGTTTATATCCCAATCTCGAGTGCACACTCTTGCCGAGGCAAGGTGGCCGTGCCTACACGAAAGCCAAACCAACAAAAGAAAAGCAAGCCAACTCTTATCTATATGAAGTCACTGGCCAAGCCATAAAGGACATATTCCAAGCATTACGGCGCGCCCTATCAGCCCGGGTAGCAAACCCCGCTGGAGGTCCCGCAATGCACCGCGCCAAAGCATGAATCGATATTTCCCTCCGGATTGAAACGGCTCCAGTGCCCCGGATAAAAACCGTTTCAAGGAAATCAACACCCTGTGCACCCAGGTTGTCCGTGACATGCAAAAGGTAGGTGAGGCGAGAGGATCGAACATTCTCGCCCCACCAAGCGATCCTAAACTCGTTCCACCGAATAACCAACCAAAGCATCCATAACCATTCTTCCAACATATCCTCCCAAAGGAGTCCAAATCTCGACCTCAGGATTTAATCCCAAGGCACCAAAATCCACAGTGTTTCACATTGTCGCTTCCCAACACAGTGTTTCACATTGGGTGCAACACCCCACACTCCGAATAATCCCGTGGCACAATGCCCCAACAGTGGCACAATACCCTCGCCGATGCAGTTGTTCGGTTTTGAACCACAACTGCTCGCTTTGCAAGACAAAGCGACCCAGTGATACTCGTGCACGGATGCACGCTCGCTCGTCCGGATTCCCGATATTCCTATTGCCTCAATTGTATCATTCCAACTTGTATATTTCCAACCGTCCAAGCATAATCCCAAGTAATCCAACCGATCGCCTCAAATGAATAATCCCGCTATCGTATCCAACTATCCAACGCGTAAACCATTCAAGCCACAATCCTACCAAGCCAACGACGCACACTCTATGAACGCCTCAGTGTAGTGCTTCCCGATGTTTCAGCCCAAGTGTACAAGCCATTACGTGTTTTCCATATTATTAGGCATGAAGGAGTAGAGGAGAAGGGAAAGATCCCACTCACCTTGATTGATCCCGTTAGGCATCATGTCCTGCCGATACGGCCAATCCCTTGAACCCGTGGTCCGATGCAAGCGTGATCTACTCAACTGGTATGACCGTGCGAGCAGGCCGTGCTCTCCAAATCATCCGACCGATCGGACTAAGGAAGACGGCATTATCGTTTCCATCCAGCTATTCAGTAGTGTTCGGAACGAACACCTGATTTTCATCGAACCCGCTAGCCATCTGCACATTGAAACCAACTCGATTAATCCTTCTTCCCGAAATCCGACATTACAAATGTAACCAGCATTTGATTCATTTTATCCGACTCCGACTCAGCGTAACGCTTCGAGCAGTTGCGGGGCGTTACACTGGATCCAGATTATGTCCCCAGGTACAACAGATGAGGAATACCCCGAGATATACGGGACATGAGCTGACGCTGGAGCAGTACTGACACTAGAGGACGAGGTTGTGCAAGATGATTTCTCCTGAGTTTCTGTTACATACTCAGTTATTTATGCTTCCAGTTATTTCATATCTTGACTCATGGACTTATGTATTGACTTATTTTATCGGGTTGTTCCCCGAGACACTACAAATGTTGACTTAATGATGGACTATTTCCTTTATCTTGATTAGTCTATCATATTGAGTTATGTTTCTTTCTGTAGATGAGATTAGAATTATTCTGTGATAGATGTTGTAGACTGCATATATATTTTTAACAGCTTAAGTGCACTCTAACGGGTCCCTTAAATTGGGTTTGCCC
Organism: Iris macrosiphon; assembly: GCA_036927795.1. Classification (NCBI taxonomy): domain Eukaryota; kingdom Viridiplantae; phylum Streptophyta; class Magnoliopsida; order Asparagales; family Iridaceae; genus Iris; species Iris macrosiphon. Next base: position 193,601,815 of record JAYESA010000002.1, on the reverse strand, counting down.
ATTGGAGTTGTGCTGCTGGCCATTGCCACGTGGCTAGTCCCTCGGTATTTTGGGACTGGGGAGTGACAAAATAAAAAATTATAACACTAACTACCCTTATTTTTATTTTTATTTTTATTTTCTAAAGGGAGGGGTGGTCAGTGTAATTAGTTTAAAAGTAGGGGTACTCCGTGTAATAAGTCCAAAACTTAGGGGTAGTTGTGTAAATAAACAATTTTGTTTTTAAAATCTGAACTTTATTACTAGGCACGTAATCGCACGTATAAAAATATATATAATATTAATAAAGAATTAAATAGATAATTAAATTATATTAAAATATTTTAAATATAATTTTAATATATTTTAATTATGATTTATTATAAATATATTTATAAAGTTTTTGATACGTGTCTAATTTGATAATACCATGTAGTTATTTTAAATATAATTTAAATTTTGAGTGTATTTTATTATTTGTTATATGTTTCGGTAGTTTTTTATTTTTTATCTCAGGTCCTAAACTACATAAGAAAAAAAAAATGTGGTAGTTAAAAAATATTTAATTTTTTATATATTAATATTTGGTTGATGATATACTTACGACTTAGACGGCTCATGTTTGAGCCGTTTCCAAGCCGCGTTATAATAGTAGAGATTTTATGGGATTTTTTAATTATAGATTTATATATTTTGGGCTTTTTTTTAATATATAGTTTTTGGATTGTACAATTTTTTGGTTTCAATAAACATAAATTTATTTTTTACCAAATTATTGCCCCTCTGCTGTCGATGCTGCTCCTTGCTACCATCATCGATGTCCTACTGCCGTCCCTCTATCTTTGCCGTTGCATCCGACGTCGTCGCCACCATCGTCGCTGGAAAGAGAGAAAGGGGAGTATTTGATCGTTTACAAAAAATATTTGTTAACATTGTTAGGCCTCGTTTAGTTCGCGGAAAGGAGAGAAAAGTGAATCAATTATTTACTCTTTTCTTTCTTTTGGAAAATTAAAATTCTCATTAATATTATTTTTCGTTGTTTGGATAGGTTCTAAAAATTATAGGTTATGGGTGGAAAAGTGAATCCATGAGCTGAGTGAGAGAATCATTTTTTTCTTTATTTTTTTCTTTTTTTACAAACAATTTTCTTTTTGCACATTTTTTTAAATACATAAAAGAAATGACTTTTCTTTCTCAATGTTCAGATTCTGCTAACCAAATGTAACCTTAGAATATATTTTATTAATCATAACTACAATCTTAATTAATAATTTATTAAATCATAATTATAATCATAATTATAAATTTATTAGTTAATATTTTATTATAATCCTAATTAATATTTTATTAATCATAATGATAATCAAATAATTTATCTTAACTAATAATTTATTAATTTATAATTTTATTAATTTATAATTTATTATAATCTTAGTTAATAGTTTATCAATTTATTATTCACAATTATAATCTTAATTTATAATATATTAATTTATAATTTTATAGTTAAAATTTTTTTTATCTTAATTATTAATTAATTAATCAAAATTATATTTATAATAATAATAATAAATAATGAGCGGGAATGTCGCTATATAGCGACGATCAAACGACTTTTTGCAACGTTTTATGTACTCAAGATGTTGCAACGACCCCGAGACCGAGACACGTGAAGATGTCACATGAAAATAATCACGAAGATCCTCAAATGACATGAATAATAAACCCTCTTCTCTCCTATAAATAAATAATAAGATTAATTGAAACTAGTTTATTTTTGTTTGGATTCTCAAGTTTTTACAAATCAAGATTATTTTGTTCTTACATTATTTTTTAGACTATTGGATTTTAAATATTACTTTAAAAATTCATTAATGGAGGTTTGCAGCTTCAGAACAGATACAGTCATATTTACGACGATGTAGCAGTCTTCGTTGTGCAATATGAATGCCAAATAATTTGACAGTCAATCAGTTAATTAGAGTTCTTTGCCTATGGAACTATCGAAGTTTTGGTAGTCCGAAAAACAAAAACTTACTACCAAAATTTCGAAAGTCATTAATATTGTCCCGAAGATAAAAATTAAGGATTGTTTGTGTTGACCGTATTTATAATATAAATATAATATATAATATTTTTCAGAGAACAAGGAAACCCAAAAATAAAATTGTTACCGGCCTCCGGGGAAGTCGTGCACGAAGCACTGCCCTAAGAGTTTATCCGAGGTCTATGTGCAGACGTTTCTCGGAAGCTCCTAGTGGTCTGCGGATACAGGGCGATGTCTGCGGATACGCGTTGATTCCGGTGTGCACGCACACCCGAATCAGCTTTCACGAAAACTCACACGTCCGTATCGACGATGCGCACGTATCTGAGAAGACCGCACGCGACCAAGTCGTCCCGTTTGGCGGGACGTACTCAGTTCCGGGGTAAAACAGGGTCTGGTTTTTCCTGTTTTTGGATCGCGGTGTGCGATCACCACAGGACGCGATGCCCCGAACAGTTTGTCCGGACACCGAGAGGGTCATACAGGCTTCGCAACGCAATTTACGGAATTGAAAACGGGACAGCGAGAAAAAAGTTACACGTACCTGAACCGGGCTCGAGAAATTGAGATTTCTCGTGTCCGTGTCGTGTCCGACACGTGTCGACACGATTTGGGAATTAGGGTTAGGGTTTCTGGACTTCAGGCGGAGGGCCGGCCGGAGGAGGGCTGAGACGGGGCGGTGCTGGCCGGAGGCGGCCGGGGAAGCCGAGGCGAGCTGGGCGGAGGCACGGCGGCCGGCTCGGGGCGGCTGGGAGAGCTGCGGAGCTGGGTCGGCCGCTGGGGGAGAGAGGAAGGAGGAGGAGAGGGCCGGGGCAGCACGGCGAGGCGAGGCGGCCGTGTGGCGCTGGCAGCGGCTGGGGAAGGCGGTGGCGGGAAGTCCGGTGGGGGTTCGTGGTGGCCGAGGGGTTTCGGTGGGGGAGATTTATAGGCTGAAGCAGGCGCTGGTTCAGCCGGAGATGGCGGAGGGAGAGGGGATCGTGGCGGCGTGGCCGGCCGCGAAGGATGCGGGGAGTCGTGTGGGCTGGCCGCCGGAGGCGGCGGAAGACGCGGCCACGCGGGGGGGGGGGACAGGGTCGTGGGCTGGCTGGGCAGTCGGGTCGGGCAGGCGGGTCGGGTCTGACCGACCCGACCCGACCCGGATGGCTGATGGGCTGGGCTGGGGGCTGCGGGCCGAAATGGGCTGGGCCGGTATCAGAAATAATAATAGATAAAAATAATAATAATAATAATAATAATTAAATAATTAATTAACAAATAAATAGTTTTTAGGTAATTAAAAATAGGTCCGGGGTCCAATAAATTCTAGAAAAATTGCCCTAAGTCCAGTTTTTCATTTTACACCCAAAAATATTATTTACATAATATTTTAATGTTGTTTAATATCAATTAAAAATCATGTAATAATTCAAAACCCTGATTTTAATTTCAGAAAATTCCCAGAAAATTCCAGAAAATTGTGAAAAATCCTAATTTTAATATTTTTGAAAAATCAGGGGCTTACAATCTACCCAACTTATAAAATTTCGTCCTCGAAATTTAAATTATGGCAGGGTTCTCTCTGTCCAAACTCACTTGATTACAGTCCAGCGGGTTTCTCTCAGGTGGACATTGCGGTCGCTACCCAACTTATAGTTTTACCCATATCCTCTAAGGCTGTACAACTAGTAAAGCTAGGTCTCAACTTAATAAATCAGGGTATTGAATCTTAAGCCTGCAACACAAAACACAGCACCTAGGGTCTTGTCTTAGTCATAAAGGGTTATCATCAATTCGACCGGTCTGAGGGGTATGTCTAGCACTACAAATCAACTTATACCAACCACAGGTTTTTGTCTTTCCGAAATAAGGAAAGACGAGGATCAATAATAAAGAGTTTAAGGGCGAGGTGGTAGAACAGAGGTATAGGGATCAAGGCGTTTTTCAGGAATTCTAATGGGAATTGTCAGGCGGTTAAGGATCGAGATTCTATTCTGGTAATGCTGATACGATATGCTCGGACGTATTTAGGGGGCAAGTAGACTAGTCGACTATATCTCAATCCACATAAAGTAGTCATGCGAAGTGCGAATCAAAATGCACTAAGGTTGATCAGACCGTAGTACACTGATTCTGAGTAGACGCTTGTATTAGTGGGGTTGATCAGGCCTCAATAATATAAGTGTCACGAACAAGCCCGATAAAGAGTAAGCTTGCAAAACTAGGCTATAAAATAGCAGCATTAGTCGAGTTTAGCAAAATTAAGTGCGCTAGATGATGATGAAAAGAGGTACAAATTTATTGAAGTTCACAAGACACATATAATAAGCACAATAACAAAAACCTCAAAATCTCTACAGTTATCAAATATAAAAGCATTCCAGGTTATTTAGCAAGTTTAAAATTACTAGGTTGGGGCTGAGGTCACGAACCAACAGGCACGAAAACAATACTAGGAAAAGGTATCTACGAATCACTTACGCGCATTAGCTGCTTCCAGAGTTTGCGCGTTCTCCACGGTCATTACGTAAGCTTGTCCACATCCTGGAGCAGTGGGGCAGTCCCTCACTTGATGTTCTGTTGATCCACAATATAGACAGGCACCCAGTCTCTTCCTACAAACTTGCCAGGTGTGACCTTGTTTTCGACAAAAGCCACAAGTGGGAACTCGTTGATTCTGTCCTTGAGCTTGGTGTTGGGGTGCTGGAGCTCGAGGGAGAGGACGCTGAGTTTGCTGCGGGGCCCTCTGCTGTTGTTGTTGTTGAAAAGGGCGTTTGTTGGGTCCCGCATTTCCGGTATCTCTTTCTCGCTTTAGCTTATGTCCCATGTCTCTCTCAACGCCTTGTGCCACGCTTAAGATTTCCTCGTAGGTGCGAGCTCGGCTGGTGGTGACAGCAAGGCGAATATTCGGAGATAGCCCCTTCTTGAATCTACGGGCTCTGTCCTCCGGGGTACGAACCATGTACTCCGCAAAGTGGCTTAACCTGCTAAATTCAGCAGTATATTCATCGACAGACAGGTTACCTTGTTCCAGTCTCTCGAATTGGCTTTCGAGAGCTTCCCGAGCCACTTCGGGGTAGAATTTTTCCTTGAATAGTCTCTTGAAGTCCTCCCAGGTGATGTCAGGAGCAGATAGTTGGGGTTCATCTCTGAACCAGGTTCGAGCAATGTCGAACAGTTACAGGCTTGCGGACTCCACTTTGAGGTCATCAGGGACCCGAGCAGTCTTCAGGAGTCTCTCGACATTTTCTATCCACTCATCGGCATAGAGTATGCCCTCAGTTCCGTAAAATTCTAGGGGTCTTAGATTCTTGAAATCTTTGGCACTCCCTGGCCTCTTGAGTGACGACTCCTGGGACTTAAGAGCTTCTGAGAGGCTGGTCCGCAGAAGTGCAGTCTGTTCTTTCTGGGATTCCACCAATCCCTGGAACACTCCAAGTAGCTGTGCCCCATCCAGAGTAACTGCCGGAACAGATGGAGGCGGTCGGAGTGCAAGAGTCTCGGGCACATTCTGCTCAGCTGGTTCTGATGTGCCTCCTACTGTGTTCCTGGTCTGGACCATTCTGAAAGATTAAGGGATAGGAAGATCAGAATAGAATACTTGGAAATCAAAGGCGATAGGAAAAATTGAGCAGCAAAGATATCAAGAATTGAAATAAGGACCCTATACTGTGAATGAGCTTTTTCCTAAAATCCTCAATTTTATTCCGTATCCTGTCCTAGGATATTACCCTATTAAGGATAGGACCTGCATGGGCCACCATAAAAACGTGTCACGACCCGCACCCGGAAATTCGGGCACGAGTGCGTGGGTACGTCCAGCCTACGCCGCAGAATCGGCGGTAGTACGCTGTCTAGGTCAAATCCATATTTACTAACTAATCTAGCTCATTCACAAATAATGAAATAGGCAAGACAATAACAGGAAAGAATACTGAGATTTCAAATGAAATAAATGTGACAACAGATCAAATGTTTAATACAGAATCCAGAATAAAATCGGGGACAAACCCGATTACTAAGATAAGGAGCAAAAAAATAAAAATAGCTACTGCTAACTACTCTGCAGAAGTAGTCTCCTGTGTGGGAACAGGCTCCACAACTGCATCACCTGCTGCCTCATAGGGGCCATAAAAGGTGGGGGCATAATCCTCATCATCGCCTAAAACAACGGATCCAGTCAGGAAAGGAGCAAAGTACACAATGCACAACAAGATTTAAACTAAATATTTGTGACAAGAAGAAAAGAACTGACTAAGCATCATGTTGAGAATAAGCTTAAATAAGTAGTAATAATAATAACTAAGAGTTTAACACTAAAAACCAAGAATATAAGTAAGACAAGATTAATTGCTATAAACCAGGAATATGAGTAAATCAGGAATAACAGGAAAATGTAACTGTGACAAGACAACGGAAACTGCAACAAGACAAGAACTATTGTGTGAACTTGTGTAGTTAGAATACATAGTTGGCATGTAGGGGCTTATAAAGCTAATAAGGCCGTAATAGATGACTAGCAACTAGGAATAATCAAGTATAAGGCTGATGGTACAGTCACGCACCAACAGCTAGCAACAATAGGGGGAAGGGTAAACTACATGCCTCCTAGTATTCTCTCACCCGACATGAAAAACAAGACATGAACTCCAATATTCAAGACATAAAATCCAGTGTTCTAGCACTACGTGTAATCATCAATGGTACATGTAAGGCAGGGAATTAACTATCACAATATAAAGATTAAACTTGAAGTGCAGGTACTTGCCTGTTGTTTGGATCTGATTAATATGGTTCTTGAGGAAAATTCCAGAGATGAGTCCAGATGCTGAAATAGACATTACCATCATGCTCAAAAGATGTCAAATATCTAGAAACGCCTGTCCTTGGGTCTAATTTGGAGACAAGGACAAAAACGGCAGTTTCGGGTCAAAACGGGGTCCGCCGGTGGACCCGCTTTGCACCGAAAAACGTGTCCAGGTTAAAGATCTCCAAATTCACCAAACTTAGTGTCAACAGGTCAGAAACGCTGATACGAACTCAACGGAACTTTCAGATTTGGATTCCGATGAGCCGAACACAAAATCGCCCGTCGAGCGGGGCCTGTGGGGCCCATGACACGCGATTTCGTCAACGTTCTCAGAATCGAACCAAACTTGACCCACAGGACCAGCGTATCGCTATGAGTCCGATGGCGCAAGTTTCGTCTCGATCTGACGTGTGTGCACAAAGTTAGGGTGAATTGCAGAAAAGGCGGATACGGGGCGATGTCTGCGGATACGCGTTGATTCCGGTGTGCACGCACACCCGAATCAGCTTCCACGAAAACTCACACGTCCGTATCGACGATGCGCACGTATCTGAGAAGACCGCACGCGACCAAGTCGTCCCGTTTGGCGGAGCGTACTCAGTTCCGGGGTGAAACATGGTCTAGTTTTTCCTGTTTTTGGATCGCGGTGTGCGATCACCACAGGACGCGATGCCCCGAACAGTTTATCCGGACACCGAGAGGGTCATACAGGCTTCGCAACGCAATTTACGAAATTGAAAATGGGGCAGCGAAGAGAAAGTTACACGTACCTGAACCGGGCTCGAGAAATTGAGATTTCTCGTGTCCGTGTCGTGTCCGACACGTGTCGACACGATTTGGGAATTAGGGTTAGGGTTTCTGGACTTCAGGCGGAGGGCCGGCCGGAGGAGGGCTGAGACGGGATGGTGCTGGCCGGAGGCGGCCGGGGAAGCCGAGGCGAGCTGGGCGGAGGCACGGCGGAGGCACGGCGGCCGGCTCGGGGCGGCTGGGAGAGCTGCGGAGCTGGGTCGGCCGCTGGGGGAGAGAGGAAGGAGGAGGAGAGGGCCGGGGCAGCACGGCGAGGCGAGGCGGCCGGGTGGCGCTGGCAGCGGCTGGGGAAGGCGGTGGCGGGAAGTCCGGTGGGGGTTCGTGGTGGCCGGGGGGTTTCGGTGGGGGAGATTTATAGGCTGAAGGAGGCGCTGGTTCAGCCGGAGATGGCGGAGGGAGAGGGGATCGTGGCGGCGTGGCCGGCCACGGAGGATGCGGGGAGTCGTGTGGGCTGGCCGCCGGAGGCGGCGGAAGACGCGGCCACGCGGGGGGGGGACAGGGTCGTGGGCTGGCTGGGCAGTCGGGTCGGGCAGGCGGGTCGGGTCTGACCGACCCGACCCGGATGGCTGATGGGCCGGGCTGGGGGCTGCGGGCCGAAATGGGCTGGGTCGGTATCAGAAATAATAATAGATAAAAATAATAATAATAATAATAATAATAATAATAATAATAATAATAATAATTAAATAATTAATTAACAAATAAATAAATAAATAGTTTTTAGGTAATTAAAAATAGGTCCGGGGTCCAATAAATTCCAAAAAAATTGCCCTAAGTCCAGTTTTTTATTTTATACCCAAAAATATTATTTACATAATATTTTAATATTATTTAATATCAATTAAAAATCATGTAATAATTTAAAACCCTAATTTTAATTTTAGAAAATTCCCAGAAAATTCCAGAAAATTGTGAAAAATCCTAATTTTAATATTTTTGAAAAATCAGGGGCTTACAAAGGGCAGGTTTCTTATAAAAAAACTCAATTTTTTTTTAGCATTTTCTCGATAGAGTGTGCTAAGGATAGAGTATAGCCCTCCTTGTGTTTGGACAGTTGCATGCCTAGAATCAAGTTTGCTTCACCTAGATCTTTCATATCAAACTGGCTGGATAAATAGTCTTTGGTATTAGTAATCAATTCTAGTGATGATCCAAAAATAAGGATGTCATCTACATACAAACATAGGATGACACAACTTTTATCTAAATTTTTGGAGTATATACATTTGTCATACTCATTTGCCACGAAACCATATTCTGAGATGATTATGTCAAATTTGTTGTGCCATTGTTTGGGAGCCTGCTTTAGACCATAAAGAGATTTAACTAATCTGCAAACTTTATATTCTTGGCCTTTAGTAATAAAACCTTCAGGTTGCTCCATGTAGATTTCTTCCTCTAGGTCCCCATTTAGAAATGTTGTCTTGACATCCATTTGATGGATTAGCATATTATGAATGGATGCTAAGGCTAGAAGGGTTCTGATAGAGGTGATCCTAGCTACAGGTGAGTATGTATCAAAATAATCTAATCCCTTTTTCTGGGTAAAGCCTTTGGCTACTAATCTAGCCTTGTATTTCTCTATGGTACCATCGGCTCTAAGTTTCTTTTTAAATATCCACTTACAACCTATGGGTTTACTACCTGAAGGTAGGTCTGCTAGAAACTAAGTATTGTTCTCCATGATGGAGTTATACTCACTGTTAATGGCTTCTTTCCAGAAAGGGACATCAGGAGAAGATATTGCTTCTTCATAAGTTGAGGGATCACCCTCTATTAGAAAAGTGAAGAAACCTTCTCCTAAGTTCTTTTCAATTCTTTCTCTTTTACTCCTTCTAGGTTCTATATTTTGTTCGGGTTGTGAACTAGATATTTGAACATAAGAGCTGGTGGACGGAGTAAGAGAGAGATTGAAGGGAGAGGAAGAAATTCTATCTTTAAAAGGATATATATTCTCAAAGTAAACTGCATCTCTTGCTTCTATAATAGTATTGTTAGAGATTTCATTTACTTCTGAGTGAGTAACAAGAAATCTATTGGCATTGCTATCTAGGGCATATCCTATGAATACAGCATCTACAGTCTTAGGTCTAATCTTTCTCTTTTTAGGTTCAGGAATTCCTACTTTAGCCAGACATCCCCAAACTTTGAGATAATGGATCCTAGGAGCTCTACCTTTCCATAATTCATAGGGAGTCTTATCATTAGACTTACTAGAGATCCTATTAAGGATGTAACAGGCCGATAATAATGCTTCTCCCCACAAATTATCAGGAGCACCTGAGCTGAGGAGCATGGCATTCATCATGTCTAACAGAGTGCGATTCTTTCTTTCAGCAACTCCGTTGGACTGTGGTGAATAAGGAGCAGTTACCTCATGGATTATTCCGTGTTCTTCACAAAAATTGGTCATATCATTTGATGTATACTCTCCACCACGATCTGATCTAAGAATCTTAATCTTTCTCTCTAACTGGTTCTCAGCTTCAGATTTATAGACCTTAAATCTATCTAGAACTTCATCTTTGGTTTTTAGTAGATATGTATAACAATACTTTGAATGATCATCTATAAAGGTAACAAAGTATTTTCTACCACCTCGGGTCAAAATCCTATTTGAGTCACACACATCACTATGAATAAGCTCTAGAAGGTCAGAGTTTCTTTCTACAGATTTGAAAAATTGCCTAGTATGTTTGGCTTGAACACGTATCTCACACTTGTGTTTATCATCTATTGGAGTCTTAGGAATAAGATCTAAGTTCATCATCCTTTTTAGGGAACTAGATTCACATGACCTAATCTACTGTGCCATACATTTGAGGATTCTACATTTGAAACAACAAAGGAAGGATTAGAAATTTTATTCACGGTACTCAAAATAAAAAGACCATCTCTTACAAAACCCTTTCCAATAAAAGAGTCATTCTTAGAAAAAACTACTTTATTTGCTTCCATAACAATCTTGTACCCTGAAGCTACAAGGAGAGACCCACTAACTAAATTTCTTCTGATAGATGGCACATGTAACACATCATGAAGAGTCAGAGTTTTTTCTGATGTCATCTTTAGATCTATTCTTCCTCTTCCTATGATCTGTGCCGCTGAGCCATCTCCTAGAGTTACACCTCCTCCACCTGATTCCTGATAGTTTGAAAAATAGGAGCGATCAAAGGAAACATGAACATTAGCTCCAAAATTCAACCACCAATCGTCAGAATGGTAAGAAATGTTGACTAAGGGTTGATAGCTTACAGACCTGAAGGAACTAGAAGAGCCGTTGAGAAGCATGTTTGCTTCTGGTTTTGTAGGACATTTTTCTTTGAAAGAGGTCTGGACAGCTTCCTTCTTCCTATGGAAACAGTTGGTAGCTATATGGTTTGTTTTACCACACACAAAACAAAATCTCTTCTGATCCTGAGTTTGACCAAAGGTTCTTGGTTTATTGTGGTGATGGTTTTGGTGGTGAGGCTGAGAGTTCTGCTTCTTCTTGAAGAGGTTCCTTTTTGGTTTATGGTGATGATGAGGCTTGGGTTTACCTTGGGATTCTACAAGGTTTACCTTAGCTTTAGACTCGGACTTAGGGTTAGACCTTAGCCTAATTTGTTCTTCTGTTCTAATTTTTTTTAGGACTTGAGCAAAGGTAAGGTCACCCTGAGTATGAATGAGGTCTTTCTTGACATCAGACCAAGAAGGAGGAAGCTTGTCTATTAAGCAGGCTATTTTATACTCAGTAGAGAAGAAAGTGCCTTTGGCTTGAATATGCCTAAGGTATTCTTGGAATTCATGTATTTGGTCATTTATAGGTTTGTTATCTACCATAAAGTATCAGTTGAATGAGGAGGAATTGAATCTTTCAATTCCAGCATCATCACAGCTATATTCATCTTCTAGGGCATCCCAAAGTTCTTTTGCACTTTTATATTCGAAGAATATGTCATATAGAGATTCAGACTAAGCACTTAGAATTCTATGGAAGCAATGGTAGTCTATTTCCTTAGGGGTCTTGGGTCTAGAAGAACCAGAGGACTTGGATATACCTATGTCAAACTCAGTGTCATCAGAGTCATTTGTGATTGGTGTGGAACCATCAATGGCTGAGATTAATCCTAAGGTAGTGAGCCAAAATTTCATCTGACTTTGCCATCTCTTAAAGAAAGTCCCGTTGAATTTTGCAGGTTTAGCAGTAAAAGTCTCATCCTTGGCAGTCATGGTTGCAAATGAGGAAAGTCTGAAAGATACAAAATTACTCAATAACAATGTCCAATAATTTAGAATAATAGTTCAAGTGATTTTTGCTAATCAGTCTTAAAATCTTGAGTCTATCAAGTGTAGATTGATTTGAGTTAGCTGTAGGGGCCGGTTCCCAGCTAGCGGTGGTCCGAAGACACTTAAATACCGTGTCGCTTAGGGCTATTTACACCCGGTTGACAGAAGGACCCTTTCGGCTTGTTCCCAAATTGATCTTTACTTTTAGAATCCAGACTCAAAGAGATTTGCAGTTTCACTTTAACTATTTATTTTGACTTAAATTGTTTAAAGGAATTGGAATTAACAATATGTCAAATAGAGTGAGCCAAGAACACAATTTGTTATGTTAATACACAACCAAGTATGCCTATAAACAAAATAAATAATAAACTTGCTTTAGCAATACAAATTAATAGTACTCTTGCTTTGGCAATACAATTAAAAATTAAACTTGCTACAGTTAACTTTATATTTATATCAGTTTGCTACCAACAATTAATAAGTACTAAATTGCTACAATACTATTTTAACAGCAAGTAATGTGCTATCAGCAATTAAGAATCAATTTTGACAAGTATTTATTTAGAATGACAGCAGTATAGTTTATTTGTTATGTAGCAAAATGTGTGCTATAGTATATTAGGAGGTTATAAATAATTCGCTAACAATCAAATATGCTAATGTTTAACAGATATGCTTTTATATTTGGTGACAAGTAATTTGTTTTGTTCTTTTGTTTGTAAAACAAAAATTTTATATATGTAGCTACAGTAATCACAATTCGTTCTTGTTGTAATAAGCAGCAGTAGACAGAAATATGTTTTAAAAATGAGAAACAGTTGCTAAAAACGATAAACTCTTAGATTGTTGATCGTATTTATAATATAAATATAATATATAATATATTTCAGAGAACAAGGAAACCAAAAAATAAAATTGTTACCGGCCTCCGGGGAAGTCGTGCACGAAACACTGCCCTAAGATTTTATCCGAGGTCTATGTGCAGACGTTTCTCGGAAGCTCCTAGTGGTAAAACCCCCTGACTACCGGGTTCTCTTTGCCGCACACGACTCGGAGAGAGAGACCGAACTTAGCTCTGCCCAGAGCAAGGATTTGGAGATCAGAATGTCGTTTGAGAGTGGAGTGAAAGAGAGTTTGGACGTATGATTATTTTCTGTACCAAATGAAGGAGAAGGAGACCAAATAAATAGGCTGGAGCTGTGGCAAGGTTCAATGAATCTGGCCATAGACAGGTACTTAATGGCTCATAAACAGGCCATTAAGTAATGAATAAAACGTGGGATAAATGCTGTCAAAAAATGAGCTGTGGCAAGGCAAGGTTCAATGAATGGTTCAAAAAAGGAAGAGGAGCAAAAAGAATTTTAGGGTCCCAGCCCGAACCCGAAGAGAAAATCGGATCGGCATTCGGCGCCCGCAGATGTGGGCGCGTACCCGCACCCGTTACGCGCGCCGAGCCGAGCCGAGCCGGGCGGCGGCGGCGGCGCGCGCGTGTGGCCCAAGGGGTTCCCCACACAACAACTTAATAGAGCAAAGGAGAGAAACTAATATATGTACACAAGAAGGCTTTGGTGCATCCGATGTGGGACTAAAGAAAGGAAGAGGAATTTGAGTTTTTGAAGAAAAACAAAACCAACAGTTTGGGGAGTAAAATGTTCAAAATATTTGTGACGTCTTCGAAATGAAAATGCGGTGCTAAAAATATTGGCCTAATCTAAACTAGCTAATAGGTCGCTAAATCTGAACATGACATGTCGGCATTTGCTCTTATGCAATGTGTCGCTAAACATCATTGGTATTCAACGTTCCAAGTCAGCATTGCAACTTAAGCTATATTGTTTGACTGTTGCTACGACGTCGTTAAACGTCGCTACCGAAAAAACTCACTCTTTCTGAATCAAACTGTCCCGCTCACCCCTCTCAAAATCTCTCTCCTCACAAACTTTAACCCGTCTTCGATTTTCGTGCTCCGTTCCTGCCATCTCAGCATCATCCCTGCCACTACCACCTCACTACCGTACCAGCACCATCTCCTCCTTCGAACTGCCTCCCAAGCATCGCCACCGCAGCACCATCACGCTAGGACCACACCACCACCACCACCACCACCAGATTCCTCTCTTTCTCTCTCTTTGGAATTATGGTTTTAGAAAATTAGTAAGGAATCCAAAACTTATTTTCAAGCTTCCAAAACTTGAACCAAACGGTTTCCTGTATTTTATACCAAGCAAAGAAACTTGTGCAATCAAGGCCCTTTCGAGGTGACGAAGGAAAACCTATACAAACACAATGTTCTGTTATTTTCGCGATTAAAAATCGTACAAATGACGTAAAACTGACAAATTACAAGATAAAGAGTATAACAACTTGCAAATAATTATTGCTGGAAATAGAAACTTTGACACAACAACAATGATGCAACCACGCTGCGATTACACGAGAACAAAATGTAAGATGATTGAATAAGACAAATTGTTGGGGTGATGACGATTTCCGTTGCTCAAAGCAAGATTCGTTTTTATTTCGTCAATCTGCTTGCAGAAACCAAAAAATTCACGATGTTGAACGTCATGTACGCTTATTTCACTCTCGAAATGGACTTCACCTCGGACAACACTTCGTGGCTTCACTTAACCCATTGTCGCTAACTCTCCTCTCGTAGCATACACACTATAGTTCTTCTCTTCAAGAGTAAAAAAAAAATCTTGAGTATATATATGAAGGCAAGCCCCCAAACAACCATAACCCTCATTAAGATAGTGGACGGTAAATGAGAGAATAACCCTCCTATTAAGTGGATGGTTACAGCAGTAAATTTCACGAAGTCGGCAGCTACGAAGCTATAACGCTACGTTGAAATTCACAAAAGCAGTCGCGTGAAAATTCAACTTCAGCGTGCACGTAGGCTGCGCGTAACTGCAGTTTTCACGTGCACTCAGGCTGCAGAGAACTGCAACTTCCGCAGGAACGTCGGTCATGTGGAATCCAGCACGTCTTGCGAAACTCCACGCTGAACCGTACCGAACCGAAGTGCGCCATCAAAGTGTCCGAGTCCGAGTCGGTAGGCTCTCACGGAACCTAGCTCCTACGATTTTTTTTTTTTCAAAAAATGAGTCACAAAAATAAATGTTTCCTGAATGATTTGAACATTTGTCCTCTAGTAAAATATTCTAACACAGCAATCACATGGACTACCACTCTCTCGTACGTAATAAAAAGAAGAATCTTATATTGAATAAACTCTTACAATTTGCTACTGGGACCATTCTCTGTAAAGCTATTTCAAAAAAACCCCACCATGTCCTGCTGCAAATTCATGATCAAGAAAATCTGATAGTCTCAATTTTGCTTTTCGCTTTCCGGCCCATAAAGTTGGATCTAGCAACTCGAGATGAGCAGCATGTGAGCGTCTTTTACGTTAGTTACTGACTGGCTAAAGCTGTGAAACTTCCACATCAAAATTCCTACGTGAACTCAATTCTTAATTTTTTTAATTCATATAATTTATAGCCGTCGGATTATATTTATTAAGAATCTACACGTCAAAATATTGAGAACTAAATTGTTCATTGTTATATCTTTATTGTAAGTTCAACTCATAAATTTTTATTTTAGTTTCTGTACTTGAACTCGTTAGAGAGAGAGAGAGAGAGAGTTGGTGTGCAGTAACTTCCACATGACTCTTTGAAGTCTCTGCTAGCTTTAGCTACACGGGAAGGTTGTTGGTGCTTGTATTGAACCTGCTGATACCTATACAATGGAGAGACAGTTGCAGGCTCAGTGGGCAGTGAGTGCACTGTGCACATGAGCAGCAGTTACTTTTGTAGACAGGGTTACAGATGACGAAAAATATATGTGAATCATTCTTTTTGAGCAATGACAGACCCACCGTCTTCGCCCTTTAATCTGACTGACCTGGGAATCATCGAGTTCGCAAGGCTCTCAACTAGGGGCGATCATTATTAGATTTTGGATCGAAAATCGATTCGGTTCAGTTTTGCAAATACTTTTAAAAAATATATTCGGTTTTGATTTCGGTTTTTGGTTTTGGCTTCGATTCAAAACCAAAAACCAAATAAGAAGGCCATTTATAAAGACACAGCAAAAAGTTGATCGGGACTGCTCCAATTTTTTTTAGCTTGGACTTTCAAAATTTTGACATTCCTGCAGTGTGCGGGTGGGCAGTTTAGGACCCTCAAAATTTTGATAGTCCTATATGCAGTTAGGACTGTCAAAACAGTCTAAGCTTGGGCCAGCCCCGATCAATTTATGTAGTGTCTTTATAAATTCTCAATAAGAATTATGTAATTATGTAAATATCCTCAATTCTATGTATATTTTATAATTATAAATGTGTACATTTTAAAAACAACAATTCTATGTATGTATTTTGAAGTCCAATTTTGATAATTAAACAACTAGTCCAATTTGAGCGCAACTTCAAAACTCAAAAAATGTGTAACTTTTTAAAAAATATATAGAATTTAACCATAATTTTAAATTTATACATGACCCATTAAATAATATAAATAGCTCAACGTAACAAACTGAATTGATTATTCGGTTTGGTTTCGGTTGTGACTAATTTTGTTTTGGATTGGAATTTTATAATATTTCGGTTCGGTTGAAATCGAAAAAACCGAATGTTCATTCCTACTCTCAATCATAGTTTGCAATATCGGTCGATACTGATCCGATATTGATACGTTTTGGCACGTCCCAATTCGATACCGACCGATAACGATACTGACATTGGTGATCTATTTTCCAGTCAATTCAACAACAAAAAATTAAACGACTAATAAGCTAGAATGTAAAAGCATAATAAAATTGTAAAAACATGTAAATGAAACAAATTATCTATTGTTGGTGAACCAATCATCAAGGGCAACTATTACTTCATTCACTTTGAAACTACTACGAAACAATAAAAAAATACTTAAAATCATACCTAAATGTCTAAAATATTTTTTTTATATTTATTAATAATTATTTATTTTTCGATACTAAAAAAATTGATACTCTAATCCGAAGCTGCCGACGCTATCGATACCCACTGGAAGGATCCGGTACCGATTCCGGTACGGTAAACCTTGCTCTCAAGCATTCGGATACGCACTCGGAATCTAATTTCGATGGACTAGACACGTGGCAATGGCCAGCAGCACACACCGATGGGCAAACCCAATTTAATGGACCCATCATGGTGTACTTAAGCTGTAATACAACAATAAGGTCTAAATAACATGTCACAATCTAATCTCATCCATAGAAGATAAATATGATCAATAACAGTAAAATGAAATATAACCAACATCAAGTCTCCATAAAGTAAATCGGGGAACAACCCGATAATAAGTCTGATACAATGGTTCAACAGACCAGAAATGAAAGAGTCTAATAATGACAAATACTGAGTATAGATGAAACAAATACTCAAGAGAAATCATCGGTGATCACCTCGTCCTCGGGGATCGGTTCAGCTCCAGTGTCTGCTCCTACTCCTGCTCCTGCTCCTGCTCCATATACCTCGGAATAGAACTCATCTGCTAAACCTGGGGACATAATCCGGATCTAGGTCCTCAGGGGACATAGCAAGGTACAAGAATAACTCAAGCCATAATAAATGCAGTGCAATAATGAATCAATAGGGTAACTATATAACCAGCTAAGTGAAATGCAAGATGAGAGCATCACTAGAACTCAGGCTGAGACTACTACAAGCTCGGTGTTGGGGAGCCGGTAGCGGTAATATCACGTAATGGGTCAAGCTCGGATTTAGAGTCTTGAGCACCGCATTAATAAGGGTTTATATATATAATCAGCCTGTAGCCTGTGTGTCTCTCCCCACCCAATGTAGTCACACGTCTCATGTCCACTACGTCTCATATCCATGTCACGCAAGATCATATCTAATGCAGCAAGTCATAATGATATCTAAGCATGTATAAAGTATATGTCATGAACCCTGTATCCTATACAGAATCACCATGAATATCTCAGGAAAATTTTGTCTCGTGAACAGTGTCAAGTATCCTATGGTATGACGTACTTGATAATGCAAGCACGAGAATGTATAGGGTTTCGATAACCATCTCTAGGTGACGTTACACAACTCCGCGTACGGCGTTGACACCCGAATATTATTCAGACGTTAAGTAATGTCACACGATCCTAGGTTGAACATATTTATCATATAATTAAATCAATGGAATAACATGTAGCATTTACTGCAAGATTGGCAAGGTACACTTGCCTGGATTTGATTACCAACTGCTGCTCTGGTATCAGCGGGATCTGCAGGTACTCCTCCGGTTGCTGAAATAAATGTTACCATCAGGTTCAGAAGATATCAAATAGCTAGAATTGCCTGTCCATAAGTCCAATTTGGACACAGGGGCAAAAGTGACAGTTTCTAGTCAAAGCGGGGTCCACATGTGGCCCACTTCGCACCGAAAAATGTGCCAGAGACAATGTTCTCCAAATTCTTCAAACTTAGAGTCTACAAGTCTAGAACGATGATACAAACCCAACGGAATATCCAGAACTGGATTCCGATGAGCCGATCACAAAATCGTCCGTCAAGTGGAGCCGTGGGGCCCACGATACGGGATTTTGTCAACGTTCTCAGAATCGAACCAAACTTTGATCACAGGACCAGCGTGTTGCTACGAGTCCTATGACGCAAGTTTTATTTCGATACGACGAGCGTACACGAAGTTACAACGAGTTTCAGAACATGGTCGATACGGGACGTTGTCGACGGATACTCGTTGATTCCGGTGTGCACGCACATCCAAATCAACTTTCGCAAAATTTCACATATCCATATTAACGGTGCGCACCTTTCGGTAAAGTTCGCACACGACCAAGTCGTCCCGTTTAGCGGGGCGCACCCAGTTCCGGGAAAATCAGGATATTTAAATAACCAATATTTTGGTCATTTTTACCCTCGAATTAAATACAAATTACAGACAATAAATTACACTAAAAAATATGGGTTAAAACTAGGTTATACAATCTAAATAATTGTTCAAGCCAATTTTAGAAATAATCAACAGGTTGGTCGCAAAATGGTCGCGAACTGGGAAGTTCGGGATATTTTCTGAATTTTTAGAAGAGGGGAATATTTTCCTAATTTTGCGTCGCAGTTTGCGACCGACACAGGACGCGACACGCCGAACCTGTCACGCCCCAGTCCCAACATACCGAGGGACCAGATACGTGGCAATGGCCAGCAGTACGCACCGATGGACAAATCCAATTTAATGGATCCATCAGGTCATACTTAAGCTGTAAAATCAAATCTACGACAATCAGGCACAACTAATCTCATCCACACAAGATATAGAAATATGATCCACAGAATAAATAAGGAATGTAAATCATCAGCTAGTCTCAACCAAGTGCTTCGGGGAACAACCCGATAAATATCTAATACAATGGTTCAATAGACCAGAATATAAATGACTGAAATAAATAAATTCTGAGCATGAAACATGGATGCTCAGAAAAAGTTTTCAGCTAACACCTCGTCCTCGGATGGCGGTACAGCTCCTGGATCAGCTCCTGCTGTGGTCCCGTATACCTCGGGATAGATCTCGTCCTCAAATCCTGGGGACATAATCCATATCCAGGTCCTCAGGGGACATAGCAAGGTACAAGAAAATATACAAGCCAAAATATAAGCAGTGCAGCAATAATGAGATAAATAGGGTAAGTATATAAACATCTGTGTGAAATGCAAGAGAGAACATCAATAGTGCTCAGGCTGAAGCAACTACAAGCTCTGTGTAGGGGAGCCGGTAGCAGTGATATCATGAGGTGGTCTAGCTCAGCGGGAGACTGAGTAGCCGGCATAACATAATCAACCTGTAGCCTGTGGGTCTCTCCAGCAATAGATGGAACAATAAGGGAGTACTAAATAACCAGCTAAGTGATATGCAAGATGAGAGCAGCACTAGAACTCAGGCTGAAGCCACTACAAGCTCTGTGTCGGGGAGCCGGTAGCAGCAGTAATAATGAGTAATGGGCCAAGCTCGGGCTTCAGAGTCTTGTGCCTCACAATAATAGGGGTGTATATATATGATCAGCCTGTAGCCTGTGTGTCTCTCTCCACCCAATGTAACCACGCATATCATGACCATAACGTCTCATGTCCATGTCAGCGGGATCATAACTAATGCAATAAGTCATAATTGTCTAGGAATATAATATCTCTGTCAAGTCCTGTATCCTATACAGAATCACCACGAATATCTCGGGAAAATCCTGTCTCATGAACAGTGTCAAGTGTCCTGGGTCAAAGTGTACTTGGTAAGACAAGTACTAGAAGATAAAGTGTTACGAATACCCATCTCTAGATGACAATACACAACACCGCGTACGGTGTTGGCACCCGACTAATAATCGGACGCTAAGTAGGTCACACCGTCCTAGGTTAAGCATGCACAGCAATATAAATGAAGCAAGGAAAGTATGTAACAATACTGCAGAGTTTGGCAAGGTACACTTGCCTGGTGTCCGAATATCAACAGTCGTCCCTGTATCAGTGGATCCTGTGGGTACTACTCCAAAAGCTGTAATAAATATCACCAACAGTCTCAGAAGATGTCAAATAGCTAGAAACGTCTGTCCTTAAGTCCAATTTGAACACAAGGGCAAAAATGACATTTTCGGACCAAAGCGGGGTCCACAAGTGGGCCACTTTGCACCGAAAAGCGTGTCAGGGTCAAAGATCTCCAAATTCCTCAAACTCAGTGTCTATAAGTCAGGAACGATGATACGAACCCAACGGTACTTCCAGAATTGGATTCCGATGAACCGATCACAAAATCGTCCGTCAAGTGGAGCCTGTGGGGCCCACGATACACGATTTTGTCAACGTTCTCAGAATCGGACCAAACTTGGATCACAGGACCAGCGTATTGCTACGAGTCCGATGGCGCAAGTTTCGTCTCGATCCGACGTGTGTACACAAAGTTACAGCGTGTTCCAGAATGGACGGATACGGGACGTTGTCGGCGGATACGTGTTGATTTCGGTGTGCACGCACATCCAAATCAACTTCTGCGAAATTTCACACGTCCGTATCAACGACGCGCACGTTTTGGTAAAGACCGCGTCCGACCACGTCGTCCCGTTTGGCGGAGCGCACTCAATTTCGGGGTGGATCAGGACGTTGTTTTTCCTGTTTTTGGATCGCGGTATACGATCACCACAGAACGCGATGCACCGAACGAGTTGTACGGGCACCGAGAGGGTTATACAGTCTACGCGTAGCAACTGACGGAATTGAAAACGGAGTTACGAGGAGGGAGAAAACGGTACCTGAACAGGGCTCCGTGAACGCTGAATTCCACGTGTCCGAGGGTCAACTTCGTGTCCTGGTCGAGAATTCCCGTGTCCTCGTGTCTGCCGTGAGTCCGAGCTAGGGTTCTGACCCGGGGGCAGCGGGGTTTCGCCGGAGGGAGTCGGCTCGGGGTCGTCGACGGCCTGGCGGCAGCGGCGCCGGGGTCTGGGGCTGTCGTTGGGTTCGGGGAATGGTCGACTCGGTGAAGCGGGCGGAGCGGTGAGGTCGGCGGGGCTGTGGGAACGGCGGCGGAGTCGAGCGGTGCCGGCGGGGTTCTGGGAAGAAGGAGGAAGGCGTCGAGGGGTCGTCGGCCTGGCGGAGCTGGGGTCGGCGTCGACTCGAGGCGGGGAGTCGATCGGAGGGGACGCGGGCGGCGCTCACGCGGAGGGGAAAGGTCGACGAGGGGTCTGGGGCTGCTCGATGCGGGGAGTCGGTCAGAGGGGACGGCGGAGTTGATCACAGAGACGGCGGCCTGGGGGGGTTAGGGGTGTTGGCGGAGTCGTCGAGAGGCGGGGAGCTCGTCTAGGGTTCCGGTGAAGAAGTCGGGTCTGTGACGGTGAGGTCGGCGGCTGGGCACGCTTCACGAGGCTTTATAGCCGCTACAGTAACCACGGTGGTTAGGGTTTTCCCAATGGGTTTCGGATCCCGGTCGGGTTTGGCTCGGATCCGACCCAACTCGACCCAATGAGCTGATTTGGTTCAGGGTTGGTTTGGTTTGGTTCGGTTTGGTTCAGGTTTGGTTTATATATCCAATAGTTTATAGGTCCTGAAACTCGTTTCCGGAGTCCAATAAATTCACCGAAAAATATCCTGTGTCCGGTTTTTCCTTTTACACCATAAAATATTATTTTTATAATATTTTAACACCAATTAACAGCATTTAAAAATTTTGAGGGTGACAAACTTATAATTATTAATAATGAAAATTTAAATTGTCCTTGATATTATTATTTGTTTTTTGTTTTTTTCATTGCCTTTATCAAAGGCTTTTTCTGAAGGGTGCTGAAGATCACAGTCTATCTCCTTCCAATCAATAAGCTGCTTTCTTCATGTGATGTAATGGACCACCAAGTCATCATTCACAATACTTGCCTAGAACTCACACTACATATCCTTTTATTAAGTGTACCACCAATTAAGAAAATGCTGAGGGAGGGAGGGCTGCACATATTCTCTGGGTTGCACAAAAAGTTTGTTAGAGAGAGAGAGAGAGAGAGAGAGGAGAGAGAGCAGCTTATGGAGAATAGGACATGTCAAGAATTGCCAAATCAACCAATATGTATGTTAACAAATGAAGGAAAGAGGTTGGCAGAGGAGGGGCCATTAGGAACTTTGCTTTGTGCTTATCATTGCCTATTTGAACATTAACGTTAATCATACTGCAATCTCCTTTCGATTATTTAATTAATTAATCGAAATGGAAAATAATAGTAATTAATAAAAAAAAAACACAGCATATGTGACTTTAACTTTATTTTTTTATTTTGTTTATTTTGCATATATTGGTGAGAAATGTATTCGCAAGCGATTCGTGACACTAGGGGGGACAGATAAACGTGCTTTGTGATATAATTAACATTTTATTTCAATTTCTTAAATGCGACGTCCTAACGGACAAAGATTAATCGCTAATGTTCCCTCACATTTTAATTACAAGACTAAAAAGGGGATCATAATACCACAAGACTCATGTGGTCATTGCGAAGAGTCAATATGTCGCCTTTAACACCATATTTAATGGACCGAAATTAAACTTAATTGGCTATTGTTGTCAGTAAGAAAAGGTATAACTTTTATAGCTAGATGGACGGTCTCGAAATTAAACCGCGAAGGAGATCTAGAACGTGTTGGAGTGGGTGGGGTTCCCAACCTATATAAAAAATATTTTGAAGTAGAATTGAGTATTTCTACATATAATATAAATATCTTAATTTATTTGGATTAGATATTCCTAAATATAATAGAAATATCTCAATGAATTTGGATTAGATATTCCTACATATAATATGAATATGTCAATAGATTTGAATTTGGATTAGATATTTCTATCTATAAATAATAGAAATGCTAGTTGTGGATTTCAGACTATATATATATGTGTCTCCTACACTAAAATATATCTTTCTATAAAATATATATATATATATATATATATATATATATATATATATATATATATATAACAACAAGGAGAGAAAAAGAGAAAAGAGTGTCATTACAACATTGGAGAGAAGAAAGAATGATTGGAGGCCGTTTTGAAGAAGGAGATCAGTTTCGGATATTTCTCGTTGTCTTTCTTTTTCGTGGTTATAATCTATTTTCTGTTCAAAAATAGTTGAGGTGGTCCATTTTGATCGGTGAGAAGTTTGTAAGGAGTCGATGTATTTATTATTCCATTAGTGGAGACTTTTCAGGGTTGGACTCCGATCGTCTCGTAATTTTTTCCGCAAATATTTTTTACGTCAAAAAATTATGTGTCTGCGATTTTTGTTTGACGTTTTTTTTTTTTTGCGTTTTTTTCGGTTCTTTCGCAGGTACTCTCTGATTTGGGAAACGGTTTTCGCACTTTCGTTCCCAACAGAACGATGAATCCAAATGACATATAATACAACGTGCACAAAAATTTGTACGTATCGTCGGACATTTGGAAAAAACTCCATATTTAATGGAGAACCTATTTGCATGATTCGAACTTTGTACCTTTCAAAGGCAAATACTTCGTTGAAACATTATGCGGTAGTGAAAGTGATTTCATTACACGCATAGACTAACAATTATGTGCAGTGTCCGGTCCGGGAGGGTGTGTTGTCCTAGTCGGACCATATGTAACACCTTGAGATGCATATATTGGTTTAATTTAGATTTTGGTTTTATTGGTCATAAGAAAAATAGATAATTTGCTTTGCAGAATCTGGATGTTAAAAAATGAAAAAGTCTCCTCACTTGTGATGCAAAAAAAAAAATGAATTTTTTTTTTTTTTTTTGAAGAAAAATGATTCTTTCACTACCCGATAGGTTAACTTTTTAATTCTCAACAATTATCTTTTTCTTTTCTCCGACTTTTTCGAACACTAGAAAAATATTTTAATAAAATTTATAACTTTTCATAGAAAAAAAATATAATAAATTAAAATTTTTTTTTATTCTGAATGTAGATCATGAGGTCCAAAATATACCTCATGTTGGTGGATTGAGATCATTATAAAACTCAAATTGAATATTACTATTTTACAAAATTAATTCTTATATTCAGAATCTAGAATCTAAAAATTGGAAAAAGCTTTACTATTGATGCTCTAAGAGCATCTCCAATCCTGTTGTGAGTTTGGAAACAAATGGTTGCCACGTAGGAATTACAATTTTTTTCTCCGATGCAATGTAAAATAAATTGTGAAGTTGACATGACAATGACATGTCAAAGACAATATGAAATTGGTTGTTTAGATCTACACAATGAACTTCACAATATTTTACTTTCGCATCATCAATTATGAATAAAAATATTTATAAGAAAAATAAAAAGTAAAAAAGTTATTTTGGAAGTTGAAAAAAGTAGTTTTTATTGTCTTCTTAATACTTTTACATTGGAGAATACTTTTTTATCTCATTATTTTGTATAAATATAATATTATTATATAGAAAAAAAATATTATTTGATGTCTTATGTCATATAAAAATTACAACACAAAATAAGACCATAGGGTCAGAGATGCTCTAAGACGGGTTGTCCAAGTTCGAAATATTGTCAGAGCTTTTCTGAGCCGACTTTGATGACGTGGTTAATTTTCTTCTCTGAATATTTAGTTCTCCAGTTGTGGACAATATACCACAAGTAGTTACTTTGATTGCTTTTGAAAAGTAGTGGTGCGGTGGTGGACCCATATAACATGATGGTTGCTGAGAACAGCAGCACAGGTCCATGTGTGCATCAAAGAATACAATGTGAGCACATGCTTGTGATAGTTGTGCTTGGAGTGGAGTGTTTCCATACTCCATTGACCTCCTTTGCTCCAGAAAAGAAAATGAAATCAATTCTTTACCATTTTTTTGTCTTTTATTTGAAAAAAATAATAAATTTTATTGTAATTTTTTTTGGTATTTAAAAATATCAAAAAAATTAGAAGTGAAAATGAATACTTAAGTGTGAGAAAGTAATTCTTTTTTGGGATGAAGAAAATTATTTTTTTTTCTAATTTTCTTTTTATTAGGAATTATTTTTCTTTTTTTTTCCTCAATTTCTTTGACTCCTAAACATAGGAAAGTAATCATTTTTTCCTCCCAACTTCCTAATTTTGCAAATAAAACAAGATCTGAGAGGAGATACTCAATACCTTAATAGCCAAGCTGAGTAGTTGTACAATTTTAATTGCTATGATTGTTAGGCTATAGATTAAGTTATTGGAACTGGCATGTAGTTAGTTTTTATGTATGATTGAAAATACCAAATTTATATTCGCACTAATAAAGTATGCTTTAAAAAGGGAGGATAATTATATGACACATTTCCTTATCACGAGATATTAGTGTGATTTTTTATTTTTTTTTGAATATGAGTTATCGACACTCGGCAATCAAACATACTTTTGAGTCTATTTCCTCCTACCTTCCGTCCCTTACGACAATGATAGTAGATCGACTCGAATTATCCTTATTGAAAGAGAGGGGATGAGAGAAATTGGGAGATGAAAGATGAAATTGTGAAACCACGATAAATAGAAGGATATAAATTTTTTGTTATTAATTTTTAAAAACTTGTAGTTCAAATTTTATGATGTATTTTTTTGCTACATAAAAAGTTATTTATAAGTAAATACCAAGAAGATTACTATTAATTTCAATTGAAGAAGGATTATATGGTATATTATAAAATAAAATTATACGTTTCTTCTTGAATTTTAAATCTCCTATGAATGATACTGACATCCTTTGAGTAAAAAAAAAATGAACATATATTTTAATTTTAGGGGTGAAAAAAATAAATTTCATAATATTATACAAAATATTGATTACGAAAAACTTTCAATATACGATAAAGTCATGGTTTGAATAAATAACACATAAAAGTACAAAATATTAATTGCGGAGAATTTCGAACTACAACTTCAGAACTTCTTGTACGTTAAAGACGAGCTTTAGAAAACCTAAAGGTTCCTATGACAGCACACCTTGACCAAATAAAGACAAAATAGTTGCTATTTATCAACAATTTATTAAGTACCTCACATAATTAGCTGAATAGAATAGAAGAAAAAAAAGAAAGGTTAGGCGGACTTGAAAAGCATATGAAATCCAAATTTGATAGCGACTTGGATTCCGCTTGGCGAATAAATTAATACCACCACTGCCACTGTGAGTGAGTGAGCAAACAACGAATAAGAAGCAGCAGCAGCACTAATATTTTATTGTTAAAAAAACGAGGAAGGAGAAGAGTAAGCGGAGCTCGAAGCAATGGGGAAATCCACGAATGCCTGCTTCAAAATCATCACTTGCGGCTCCGATTCGGCCGAATCTGACGACGGCGATCTCTTGCCGCCGCTGGTATCTCCTCCTCCTCCTCCTCTCTCTCTCTCTCTCTCTCTCTCTCTCTCTCTCTCTCTCTCTCTCCATTGCATTTCGTATCGGAAATTAGAGTTTTGTGTTGCTTCACTTTAGATCTAGTTTTTTAATGTTGGGTTTGGGCTTAAAGATGAGATCTTTGGAATGTGGGTGTACTTTGAATTCGAGTCTCTCAAATTTGATTGGTTTTGGCTTGATCTCTTAGAATTCGAGCTAAAGTTGATATTTTGTTGAATGGTGAAGTTCCAACAACTGGGTGTCGTGGAATTGTCGGAAATCCGTAGAAATCTCGAACAAATTCAACCACGGAAGTGGAGACTGTTGGTGTTTTCCACTTAGCTTTGGGACTTTTAGTCCCACGTTGGAAAACCACTAATATGTATATCCCAATATATAGCTATGCTTTATATTGACATATGCACATGGGGAGTGGTGGCCCATGTGGGTTGACTTTCATAGTGGGATTAAGTGTGAACTCCATTAATGACAATATTTGTTTTGTCACCATCTTTAGGAGGTTTCCCTTAGGAGCTCAGACTCGAACTCAACGCTTTGATGGCGCACTTAGCACGTCAGCATCGTCGCATGGCGCTCATGCGCTCCTTTTATGAGCAAATTGCATGCACGGTTGCTAGCTTGGACGCATGATCGATCGCTATGCGTTAGGTCGTCATGCGGTCTGGTGCGGCTGTAGCTTTCGGCGCCTGACGACGCTGTGCAGCGTACATGTGGCACAGGCGGCTCCGACACCCAGATTTTGGAGGATTTGGTCGGGCTTCTGGTCGGTCAGCGTGTATGCGACCTTGAGCTTCCTCAGGCCGCATAGGTGCTGAAAACCCCTATTTATATAGGGCTTCATCTCATTCATGAGAGTTGTTGGAAAAATGGAGAGCACCAGAGCCATGCGGCCCAGTGAGCACCCCTCCTATTCCGAAGGTGACCAAGAGTATTCCAGAAGTTCATTTATGAGCTTGCTGGTTCCTGGGGACAGATCGTCTGTACGGCGAATCTTACTTTGAGCAACGGTGGTTTTGACCATCCCAGCAAGGAGCCTTTCTTCTGTCATTTTCTTTTTGTTTTTTTTCATTGTAGCGTCTGCGAACGTAAAGAGAAGAACATTTTACTTATTGCTTGTTGTAATTTTTATTTTCTTCGAAGTCAGTTTGTAACCTGTTTTGGTTCATGCTTCGTTGGAATCGAGAATATCAGACGAGGAACTCTTGTGTGAATCTCTGATCTCGAAGACAACTTGGGTTCTAGTAAAAAGAGGACTTTCGGGTCTCGCTTGGAGCTCTGCTAATGGTCCGTGTTCTACCATCTTTGATCCACCTCGGGACTAACAATCTTAAAGCAAGATCCGAAGAAAGATGAAGAACATCCGATCAAATCTTCTCGCAACAAGTTTTCACAAACTTGAGAAGATTGACGGGATACACTTCGAACATTTGGATGAGGGAATGAGTCATTTGTCAAATGTTGAAAGTGAGTTCTCGGTACCTACCATTTCCGAGGATGGAAGGAAGATTACAAAGATTGCAGATTATGCGCATTACAAGCCTTGGCGCATGGAAGGCATTGGCGCATGATGTCACGCCCCAGTCCCAAAATGCCGAGGGACCGGACACGTGATAATGGCCAGCAGTACGCACCGATGGACAACCCAATTTAATGGATCCATCAGGGCATACTTAAGCTGTAATATATCAATAAGTAGGTCCAATGATACATGTCACAGTCTATCTAATCTCATCCACAACCGAATATCACAGATCCAATGCCAGAATAATTGCAAATAAAATAACTAACAAATCTCAATAAAAGTGTCTCGGAGAACAATCCGAGAACAAGTCTGATACATCAATGAAATAGACTGGAAATGAAAATAACTATAAACTGAAATAAATGAGTATCTCAAGCCAATACTCAAGAGAAGTCCTCTGGTACGATCTCGTCCTCAGATCCTGGTTCTGCTCCAATGTATGCACCTGCTTCTGCTAATGCTAATGCTAATGCTCCGGTCCCGTATACCTCGGGGTAGATCTCGTCAGCTAACTCTGGGGACATAATCCGGATCCAGGTCCTCAGGGAACATAACAAGGTACAGAAAACACAAGCCAAAATAAATGCAGCAATATATGAAACAATATGGGGTAAAATATATAACCAGCTAAGTGATATGCAAGTGAGAGTTCTAGTCATACTCGGGCTGAGGCTACTACAGGATCAGTGTCATAGAAACCATAGCAGTATTCTCTCGAGGGCCAGTACGGTACCATAGTTCTGTTGCCAGAGACTAAGGCACTTCCATTAAATTAATATATATATATAATCAGCCTTTTGTATGGTAAATCTCTCCCCACCCAATGTAATCTCACGTCTCATGTCCATGATACGCAGGATCATATCTAATGCAACAAGTCTGGATAAAATCTAAGCATGTAAACTGTGTATGTCATAACCTGTATCCTATACAGAATCACCATGAATATCTCAGGAAGATTCCGTCTCATGAATAGTGTCAAGTGTCCTGGGTCATATGATACTTGATAAGACAAGTACGAGAATAAAGTGTCACGAATGTCCATCTTTAGATGACCGTACCCAACACCGCGTACGGCGTTGGCACCCGACTATAATCGGACGTTAAGTACGTCACACGGTCCTAGGTCAAGCATGCACAACAATCAAAGAAATAAAACAAGAGAATAATATGAATCAATATACTGCAAGTTTGGCGAGGTACACTTGCCTGGGGTCCTGGCTCCAACTGTAGCTCTGGTCTCAGTGTGATCTGCAGGTACTACTCCGGTTGCTGAAATAAACATCACCATCATATCCAGAAAATATCAAATAGCTAAAAACGCCTGTACTTGAGTCCAATTTGGACACAAGGGCAAAAAGGTCATTTCCGGGCCAAAGCGGGGTCCACATGTGGGCCACTTTGCACCGAAAAGCGTGTCAGGGTCAAAGGTCTCCAAATCACTCAAACTCAGTGTCTACAAGTAAGGAACGATGATACGAACCCAACGGAACTTCCAGAATTGGATTCCGACGAGCCGATCACAAAATCGCCCGTCAAGTGGAGCCTGTGGGGCCCACGACACGTGTTTCTGTCAACGTTCTCAGAATCGAACCAAACTTGGGTCACAGGACCAGCGTATCGCTACGAGTCCGATGGCGCAAGTTTCGTCTCGATCCGACGTGTGTACACAAAGTTAGGGCGTGTTCCAGAAAGGTCAGATACGGGACGGTGTCCGCGGATACGCGTTGATTCCGGTGTGCACGCACACCCGAATCGACTTCTGCGAAATCCCACACGTCCGTATCGACGACGCGCACGTATCTGTGAAGACCGCGCGCGACCAAGTCGTCCCGTTTGGCGGGGCGTACTCGGTTCCGGGGTGAATTGGGTCGTTGTTTTTCCTGTTTTTGGATCGCGGTGTGCGATCACCACAGGACGCGATGCCCCGAGCGGGTTGCACGGGCACCGAGGGGGTCATACAGGCTACGCAACGCAACTGACGGAATTGAAAACGGGGTCACGAACAGAAAGTTACGAGTACCTGAACAGGGCTTCGCGAAGACCGATTCTCGCGTGTCTGAGTTGTGTCCGAGTCCGTGTCCGTGTCCTGTGTCGCGTTTAGGTTCTAGGGTTAGGGTTAGGGTTTCTGTCGCAAGTGCCGGGGACTCGTCGGAGGGTGGCTGCTCGGGAGGAGGACGGCGAGGGGATCGCCGGCTGGGCGGCTTCAGGCGGAGGGGATGGCAGGGTCGACAGGTGGAGAAGGTTGCTGCTGCGGGTTCAGCGGAGCGAGGGCTCTCGAGGATTTCGATCGACGGAGGAGGGGAGGAGATGAGCGGGGCGTGGAGGTTTAGGGTTCAGGCGATCTGGGTGGTCGAGGGGGTTCGATGGTCGACGAGGGCAGCGGCGGAGATGGGAAGCTAGGTCGGTGGTCGGGTCGAGCTCGAGGGGAAAAAGGGGTGATGGGGGTGTCGACTGGGTGGAGGAGAGAGGAGGACAACGGGGAGGTCGAGTCGGGGCTGGGGGTGGTGGAGGTAGGCGGTGCGGGGCTGACTTGGGGAAGCGGGAAGGAGGAGACGGCGGGGCTTGGGGACGACGGAGGAGTAGATCGACTGGGATGAGGAGAGGAGACGGGGAAGGAAGCTAGGGTTCCGGCAGAGTTCGTCGTCGAGGTCCGCGGGGGAGGAGACGGGTCAGTGCGGCGAGGCGGGAGGCGGAGGAAGAGGGAAGAGAGTTCTAGGGTTAGGGTTACGGCGGCCGCGGCGGGGGATATATAGGGTGGCCGCCGGTCGGATTCCGACTAGGAATCGAAATTAGGGTTCTGTTAGAATTGGGTATTGGATTCGGGTTAACGGGTCGGTTTCATATGAATCCGGCCCGACCCATTATTGTTTAAGTATGGGTTTGGGTTGCGGGTTTCGGGTCGGGTTTAGATCCGACCCGACCCGACCCGATAGGGCTGGGTTCGGTTCAACTGAACCGGGTTTGGTTTATTTCAAATAAACCCGGTTTATTTCAGGGTTTAATTAGGTTTAAATTTTAATTAGTGTTTAGGGCTTTAAAAATGCTTCCGGAGTCCAATAAATTCCCGGAAAATTACCCTATGTCCAGTTTTCTATTTTACACCATAAAATATTATTTCCATAATATTTGAATATTATTTAATAGCAATTTAAAATCATTTAATTACCAATTACCTAGGTTTTAATTTCAGAAAAATCCCGGAAAATTCCAGAAAATAATAAAAAATCCAAATTATAATTTCTTGAAAAAATCAGGGGGATTACAATCTACCCCCCTTAAGAGGATTGCGTCCTCGCAATCAAAGAATAACCGGTCAACAGAGATGACACGGTTTGCAGACATTTGGTCGAAGCACATCACGATCAAGAAATCAAGGTTGAGGGTGTAAGAATAATACAAAGGGATAAATTATTTCCCTCAGCACTAAAAGTTATAAAATTTCCCGGATGCAGGAAATATAGAAGATTACAGTTTTAAAAACTAGGTTATCACTTATCATACTAGGTTATCAATTATGAACAAGTTAAAAGTACTAGGTTAAGTCTGAGGTAACGAACCAACGGGCACGAACTAAGACAATACTAGAAAAAAAACTACGAAAACTTACGCGCATTAGCTACTCCATGAATCTGCGTGTCCTCCAAAGCCATCGCGAAAGCTTGTCCGCGTCCTTGAGGTGGTGCCCTCTGCTGTTGCTGGGCCTGCTGGAAGAGTGCTGGTCGAGGTGCCAAGGGTGGTCGTGGTTGATATCCTCCTGGTGCTGGTAGAGCTTGTTGGTTTGCTCTTGGTGCTCCTTCTCTACGCTCCGGGCAGTCTCTCACTGCATGCTGTCTGGATCCGCAACCTAGGCATAGTCCGAATTTACGTCTACACTCCTTCTCAATATGGCCTATCTTGCCGCAGTAGTGACAAGTAGGAAGAGTCAGTGATTTGGATACAGCTCCCTGTGGTGCTTGATGTAGATGAGGTTTCTTTGCAGCTTCTCCCTGCGGTGCTCGGGCTGGTGCTGATGTGGAAGGTCGCTTCAGACCGGTCTCTCTCCTGGTGACGCGCTCCATGCGTCGGGCTGCAGCAAGGACGTCTGAGTAGGATGTGGGTGCAACGGATCCAATTAGTTTCTGTAACTCAATGTTTAGTCCGTCGAAGAACTTCTCAGCCTTTTCTTCTTCTGTCGGGATCAAGGTAGGGGCGAAGCGACTCAGACGAATGAATTCTGCGTTGTATTCTTCCACCGTCATAGTATCCTGAATGAGGCGATTGAACTTGTCCCGCAGTTCTGATCGAGCAATGGCTGGAATGTACATCTCCTGAAAGAGTCTGGAGAACTCCTCCCAAGTGACTCGGTCTGGTCCGAGCCGTGTTTCCTCAGACAGCCACCAGTGATGTGCATTGCCTGTCAATTGCATTCTGACGGCAGTCATCCAACGTTCCCTTGGAAGCTCAGCTGCTTCTAATTGATGTTGTATGTTGGTGAGCCACTCATGAACTTCGGTGGGCTCCTCCTTGCCTGAGAATGTACGGGGCTTCAGCTGACGAAAATCAGTGATAGAGCCCGTCGGTTGCCGTCGAGTTGGTAGGTTGGCCTGCTCCAGTGCATTTACTAGGCTGTTCCTCAAGTAATCTGCCTCGCGACGCTGAGCTTCTTGATAAATATGCTGTTGGGGTTGCATCATTGCGTAGATCATTTGGAACATCTGTTGCCCATCCATAACTTGTCCTGGTGGGAAAACATGCATTGGTGGAACGAACTGCGGAGGCGGTGGGATGTCATCTCGCCGAAATCTAGGAGCTTGTTGATCTGCTTGGCTGCCTTGGTGAGTAGAGGGATCTCCACTCAATGGCGTCACTTCATCTTCTCCGTAGGTGGCTACAGCACCTACTGGTGTTGTTGCTGGAGTTTCGTCGTTTGCTCTTGAATCCATTATTCTGCATCAAAGATAAACAGTAAGAGGCGTACAGGAATCAAGGCAAGATGCAAGTTAAGAATTTAATTTGAATCCGATATAGATATCAAGAACGTTTCAAGCACGTGGATGAGATCCTAAAACTTATCCTATCCTTAGTGCAGGCTTGCTCGGTCCCTAAGTTGAAACCGAACAATTTAGTCGTGGACCTGCATGGGCCACCACAAAAACCATGTCACGCCCCAGTCCCAAAATGCCGAGGGACCGGACACGTGATAATGGCCAGCAGTACGCACCGATGGACAACCCAATTTAATGGATCCATCAGGGCATACTTAAGCTGTAATATATCAATAAGTAGGTCCAATGATACATGTCACAGTCTATCTAATCTCATCCACAACCGAATATCACAGATCCAATGCCAGAATAATTGCAAATAAAATAACTAACAAATCTCAATAAAAGTGTCTCGGAGAACAATCCGAGAACAAGTCTGATACATCAATGAAATAGACTGGAAATGAAAATAACTATAAACTGAAATAAATGAGTATCTCAAGCCAATACTCAAGAGAAGTCCTCTGGTACGATCTCGTCCTCAGATCCTGGTTCTGCTCCAATGTATGCACCTGCTTCTGCTAATGCTAATGCTAATGCTCCGGTCCCGTATACCTCGGGGTAGATCTCGTCAGCTAACTCTGGGGACATAATCCGGATCCAGGTCCTCAGGGAACATAACAAGGTACAGAAAACACAAGCCAAAATAAATGCAGCAATATATGAAACAATATGGGGTAAAATATATAACCAGCTAAGTGATATGCAAGTGAGAGTTCTAGTCATACTCGGGCTGAGGCTACTACAGGATCAGTGTCATAGAAACCATAGCAGTATTCTCTCGAGGGCCAGTACGGTACCATAGTTCTGTTGCCAGAGACTAAGGCACTTCCATTAAATTAATATATATATATAATCAGCCTTTTGTATGGTAAATCTCTCCCCACCCAATGTAATCTCACGTCTCATGTCCATGATACGCAGGATCATATCTAATGCAACAAGTCTGGATAAAATCTAAGCATGTAAACTGTGTATGTCATAACCTGTATCCTATACAGAATCACCATGAATATCTCAGGAAGATTCCGTCTCATGAATAGTGTCAAGTGTCCTGGGTCATATGATACTTGATAAGACAAGTACGAGAATAAAGTGTCACGAATGTCCATCTTTAGATGACCGTACCCAACACCGCGTACGGCGTTGGCACCCGACTATAATCGGACGTTAAGTACGTCACACGGTCCTAGGTCAAGCATGCACAACAATCAAAGAAATAAAACAAGAGAATAATATGAATCAATATACTGCAAGTTTGGCGAGGTACACTTGCCTGGGGTCCTGGCTCCAACTGTAGCTCTGGTCTCAGTGTGATCTGCAGGTACTACTCCGGTTGCTGAAATAAACATCACCATCATATCCAGAAAATATCAAATAGCTAAAAACGCCTGTACTTGAGTCCAATTTGGACACAAGGGCAAAAAGGTCATTTCCGGGCCAAAGCGGGGTCCACATGTGGGCCACTTTGCACCGAAAAGCGTGTCAGGGTCAAAGGTCTCCAAATCACTCAAACTCAGTGTCTACAAGTAAGGAACGATGATACGAACCCAACGGAACTTCCAGAATTGGATTCCGACGAGCCGATCACAAAATCGCCCGTCAAGTGGAGCCTGTGGGGCCCACGACACGTGTTTCTGTCAACGTTCTCAGAATCGAACCAAACTTGGGTCACAGGACCAGCGTATCGCTACGAGTCCGATGGCGCAAGTTTCGTCTCGATCCGACGTGTGTACACAAAGTTAGGGCGTGTTCCAGAAAGGTCAGATACGGGACGGTGTCCGCGGATACGCGTTGATTCCGGTGTGCACGCACACCCGAATCGACTTCTGCGAAATCCCACACGTCCGTATCGACGACGCGCACGTATCTGTGAAGACCGCGCGCGACCAAGTCGTCCCGTTTGGCGGGGCGTACTCGGTTCCGGGGTGAATTGGGTCGTTGTTTTTCCTGTTTTTGGATCGCGGTGTGCGATCACCACAGGACGCGATGCCCCGAGCGGGTTGCACGGGCACCGAGGGGGTCATACAGGCTACGCAACGCAACTGACGGAATTGAAAACGGGGTCACGAACAGAAAGTTACGAGTACCTGAACAGGGCTTCGCGAAGACCGATTCTCGCGTGTCTGAGTTGTGTCCGAGTCCGTGTCCGTGTCCTGTGTCGCGTTTAGGTTCTAGGGTTAGGGTTAGGGTTTCTGTCGCAAGTGCCGGGGACTCGTCGGAGGGTGGCTGCTCGGGAGGAGGACGGCGAGGGGATCGCCGGCTGGGCGGCTTCAGGCGGAGGGGATGGCAGGGTCGACAGGTGGAGAAGGTTGCTGCTGCGGGTTCAGCGGAGCGAGGGCTCTCGAGGATTTCGATCGACGGAGGAGGGGAGGAGATGAGCGGGGCGTGGAGGTTTAGGGTTCAGGCGATCTGGGTGGTCGAGGGGGTTCGATGGTCGACGAGGGCAGCGGCGGAGATGGGAAGCTAGGTCGGTGGTCGGGTCGAGCTCGAGGGGAAAAAGGGGTGATGGGGGTGTCGACTGGGTGGAGGAGAGAGGAGGACAACGGGGAGGTCGAGTCGGGGCTGGGGGTGGTGGAGGTAGGCGGTGCGGGGCTGACTTGGGGAAGCGGGAAGGAGGAGACGGCGGGGCTTGGGGACGACGGAGGAGTAGATCGACTGGGATGAGGAGAGGAGACGGGGAAGGAAGCTAGGGTTCCGGCAGAGTTCGTCGTCGAGGTCCGCGGGGGAGGAGACGGGTTAGTGCGGCGAGGCGGGAGGCGGAGGAAGAGGGAAGAGAGTTCTAGGGTTAGGGTTACGGCGGCCGCGGCGGGGGATATATAGGGTGGCCGCCGGTCGGATTCCGACTAGGAATCGAAATTAGGGTTCTGTTAGAATTGGGTATTGGATTCGGGTTAACGGGTCGGTTTCATATGAATCCGGCCCGACCCATTATTGTTTAAGTATGGGTTTGGGTTGCGGGTTTCGGGTCGGGTTTAGATCCGACCCGACCCGATAGGGCTGGGTTCGGTTCAACTGAACCGGGTTTGGTTTATTTCAAATAAACCCGGTTTATTTCAGGGTTTAATTAGGTTTAAATTTTAATTAGTGTTTAGGGCTTTAAAAATGCTTCCGGAGTCCAATAAATTTCCGGAAAATTATCCTATGTCCAGTTTTCTATTTTACACCATAAAATATTATTTCCATAATATTTGAATATTATTTAATAGCAATTTAAAATCATTTAATTACCAATTACCTAGGTTTTAATTTCAGAAAAATCCCGGAAAATTCCAGAAAATAATGAAAAATCCAAATTATAATTTCTTGAAAAAATCAGGGGGATTACACATGACAAGTCTTGGCGCTTAGCAGAGCTGGGCGCATAGTGTCTCATGCGCATGATGTCTCTGGCATGCATGACGTGCATGGAGGCCTAGGCGCATGGATGTTATGGTTCAGAATTCAAGACGTAGTCCATTCTTGTATCATTCTGTTGTTTGACCCATGCGGAAAGATTAAAGTCGTGGACGACATCTATCCTAATGCATGATGAACAATTACTGTGAAGAACGCTCGACCATATATTGTGATATATGTGGGGGATTGTTGGTGTTTTTCACTTAGCTTTGGGACTTTTAGTCCCACATTGGAAAACCACCAATGTGTATATCCAATATATAGCTATACTTTGTATTGACGTATGCACATGGGGAGTGGTGGCCCATGTGGGTTGACTTTCCTAGAGGGATTAAGTGTGAACTCCATTAATGACAATCTTTGTTTTATCACCACCTTTGGGAAATTTTTCTTAGGAGCTAAGTCCCGAAGGGGCTTAGCGACTCGGACTTGGACTCAAGGGCGCAAAGTGGCGCTTTGATGGTGCACTTTGCACTTAGCATGTCAGCATCGTCACATGACACTCATGTGCTTCTTTTATGCGCAAGTTGCATGCACGGTTGCTAGCTCAGACGCATGATCGGTCATTATGCGTCGGGCGCATGCGTCATGTGCTCATTCGGCCTGTGGCTCATACGGCTAGGTGCTCTTGCGGCCTGGTGTCATGCGGCCAGGTCGACATGAGGCAAGGAGCCGTGTGAGGAGTCTGACATGGAGGGGACAAGATCTGTTGTTGGCGACATAGTGCGGCGCATGCAGCGCGTGGTTATCAGTGCCACGCGGCTGCAGCTTTCGGCGCCTGGCGGCGTTGTGCAGCGTACAGGCGGCACATGCGGCTTTGACACCCATATTTTGGAAAATTTGGTCGGGCTTCTGGTTGGTCAGCGCATACGCGGCCTTGAGCTTCCTCAGGCCGCATAGGTGCTGAAAGCCCCTATTTATATAGGGGTTAATCTCATTCATGAGAGTTGCTTGAAAAACCGAGAGCACCAGAGCCATGCGGCCCAGTGAGCACCCCTCCTACTTAGTCTTTTTCGAGTGTTTCCGAAGGTGACCAAGAGCGTTACAGAAGTTCATTTATGAGCTTGCTGGTTCCTGGGGGCAGATTATCTGTACGACGAATCTTGCTTTGAGCAACGGTGGTTTTGACCACCCCAGCAAGGAGCTTTTCTTCTGTCTTTTTCTTTGCTTTGTTATTTCTCATTGTAGCATCTGCGAACGTAAAGAGAAGAACATTTTACTTGTTGCTTGTTGTAATCTTCATTTTCTCAAAGTCAGCTTGTAACCTATTTTGGTTCATGCTTCGTTGGAATCGAGAATATCAGATGAGGAACTCTTGTGTGAATCTCTGATCTCGAAGACAACTTGGGTTCTAGTAGAAAACGGACTTTCGGGTCTCGCTTTGAGCTCAGCTAATGGGCCGTGTTCTACCATCTTTGATCCGCCTCGGGACTAACAGAGACAATAACAAGTAAACTTGCAAACAATATTGCATAAGCTGTGGCGAGTTTTGTGCAAATCACTATTATCGCCATAGGCTATGGTGATTTATATTTACTTTTTGCAAATTTACCAAACTTGTTACCTTCCACGTAATTTCGCCGAACTTTGTTACCCTGTAAGTAATTTTCTGATTGTCATTTAATGCCCACTTATGGCCCTATGGGTAGAGAGCTGGATTCACACTTAAAATTGGTGTGCCATATGAGATTTGAACTAGGGTGGCTTAAAGTTCATGGCACTTCATCAGAACTCTAGAATTTTGGTGAAGGTTGAGGTTTGTATATATATATTTTTTTCCAATAGGGCTACCCTGCTTAATAAGTAAAACAGGCCGTGCGGTGCCAACATATAAACACATACGAGGAAAGAAATATCACGGATATAATCACATAACAATGTGAAGATGAAAAATGAATATTATTGGAGAGACACGGAAAGCTTAACTTTGAGTTGTAAGAAGGATTTTGCGGTTATTGGAGTCGTTCGATTGATTATTAGCCGGACTTACTTACAACCTTTAGATAGGTTTTCAGGGCAGAATATCCTGGATGGAAGATATTCATCATAAATTGTTAAGTTTAATATGTTAGGATATTCATCAAAAGTTACTTCTTTTGTTAAATAGAAAATTAATTCTATCCCTCGATTCCCTCCGCGGACACGGCAGCCATTGCCTCCTGCAACATCAGGCCCGTCAACCTCATCCATCGATCTAGGGTTTCAAAGTTAATATTATTAGAGTTAGAATATAAGAGGAGAAGAGTACATTGATCGATGTCCGATATTAGTCTTTATCTGTTCTCCGAAAGCTAGTGGTTGCAACATAAACTATAATCTAGAACTATAGGCTAACCGGGTTTTGATGCTGAAGACTGAATCCAATAAACCATGTGATGGAGGATACTTTAATGTCCATTGAGCTATTATCTCGGGTCGGATCTTATAGGAAGACTATATAACCTCCCTGTTAGTCATGGTGATTTGATTGGACACTTGACTGTTGACTTGAACTTTCGAAGTGTTGTGACTTATTACCAGCATGCCAAGTATAGCATTGTAGTGATTGACTAGCTTCTGGCATAACTTTACTTGCAAGCTATTAGTAAGCTATTAACAGTTACACATCTTAGAATATCCTAGATGGAAGATTTTCATCTTTAATAGTTTAAGTTGATACGTTAGGGTATAGTGGAAATTGTAACTTCTGTTGTTAGAAGTAAGCAATATTAGGTGTTCCATTGATTTGGAAGATCACCAATTTGATGATTACTCCATTCTCGTGTATTTGCGAAGTCATTGAATCTGCATTTTCCCACTACGGTCATTATGTGTTCTGCTCATAATAATGCCATAAAGAGAAATGCTACAACAGTGTGGTTAGGCTGGAGAAAGATGCCTTGCAGGGACCCCTCTAACCACATATTTTGGGCGGGCATGTAATTTTGTTATCATGGGGCCACAAAAGGTGGAATGTGCGTGATTCTTTCAGGGTATGTACATATTCATTAGTGTTCCATGCAGAATGCCATGCATCGTCCTCCTATACAAGGACATGGGTTATTTTTGTAAGGTTTCTTTCATCATTATCTTTAATTTTTTCCATTTTGTCTCCTTATTCGTGTGCATTTTTGTCATAATTCTTTTTTTTGTAAAATCTGCTTAAAATGTGTGCTAGAATGATTGAAGGTTGCTCCGATACCATGTTAAAGTCCTCTCACTGCACCAAAACTCTACAGTTTCGGTGCGGGGTGACAGATATTTGTATTACTCAACAGCTTCTTGGTTGCTTGAGCTTAAGCTACTTAAATTGAATAGCCAGAATGTAGGTCTACCTACCAACTTGTTGTCTAGGTTTTATTGGCACATGCGTATGTTATACAAGATATATTCAAAAGGAGACGAGCCATCAGATATTCATATAGTTCTACTTATGGTTGTATTTTTTCTGTTGGCCTTAGTCAGATGGCTTGATATAGTAATTTTAATTCTCTTTTGTGGTGAAACGTATAAGAGGACTCAAATTGCACTGCCATGCGAGTCTTATCTGTCTGAAGACCATTGTTGGCATTTGTTTAGTGTAATCCATGACAATTCTTGCATTTTTTTTTCCTTATCTTCATTTTAGAGCAAGAGCCAGTTTACTCTCCCAGTGTTCCGGACCCTAGATCACCCCTTCCCCTACCAAAGGCGACACCTTCGGTTCTTGTGTTCCTCTTGTAGTTTTATATTTCTCTGTGTATATCTTATGCCGTGTTTGAAATTGTAAACCTTCCTTGCATATCTAATTTACATGGACGTCCAGCTTTACTTGGTAAACTCTTCACTCAGGATCATGAAGCATAGATTTTGATTTTTCTGACTTGTCATTAATCTTATGTTTTTTTTGTTTAGCGTTTTCGAGACTGGGAGTTCCCATTTTGTCCAATGTTGGCATTTCCCAACTATGTATGACTTTGATTTTAACGAATAGAAGCAGGTAATGTTATTATTTTCCATTTTAACTAAGAGAGAGTGGGGGGAATAGTTTTAATTAAAACTTGAAAAGGTGGTTTCAATTTTCAATTGACTTACACGTACAGAAATTGTTATCTTCTCTGCACTAAAGGTTGGACCTATGGGAGTTATTTCTTCCTTCTAATAGGAATACTGTATTAATTTACTAGTTCAAATAGTGAATTAAAGAGTAATATGCCAATATTGAGCTTGCATCTGTGGCTTCCATGTCTGCTTACTAATATAGATGTCATGTTGTATCCAAGTTTATCCTTCGTCCACCTTGATAATAGGAACATTAGTTAGATCTCCAAAAAAAATTGCTTACTGGATATATTGACATATATTAATTAGCTATCCTTTATCGGCATCATTAACTTGATGTTGTCTCATCATGCCTAAGCTGCAAGTGCACTAGTTGTAAATGTTTTAGTTTCTTATGATTGACAATCTAGATCTTACGACCTGTTAATACAACTTTTTTTAATTATCTGTTAGGATCTATAAGGGCTATGTTAGATACCTAGATCTTACAATTTAAATCTTGGAGGTTGTGATCCCATGGATCCATGCTATCCCAAACTTTTCCTTCCTCCACCTTGCATAATGGAGTGTTGCTTAGGTTCTCTACAAATTATTTCTTAATGGACATATTTCGTATATTTAATTGGTCATTCCCTTATTTGACATTGTTAGCTCTATGTACTCTGCAAGCCTAAGCTTCAAATGCAGTAATAATCACTTATGTTAGGATCTTATGATTGATCTTGTCTTTTATATTAGCACATGTATATCTTACAAACTGAAACCTGGATCCTGCACTTCTATGGATTTATTATCCAATCAACTCAGGTTGGTTGTTCACATGCCTGACAAGTTAAAAATCGTAAAATGTGCAACTAATAGCTCATTTTCTAAATTTATAGGCAATTCATTTACAAAGAAATCGTTAAATGTGATCGGCTTAGGAGAAGAAATAAGTCTCTAGTAGCTATATTTAGACTATTAAGGATACGTATAACGAGTGTGCACAACATTTGAGGAGATAGAAAATTGTTTCCTATCACCCATGGTTTATATCAAGGATCAACATTTAAGTTCTTACCTTTTTTGCGTTAATTACGGATAAATTTGATATGCACATGTAGGAGGAGGTTTCCTGGTGTATGATGTTTGTTGACAATATTGTGCTAGTTGATAAGAGTAGAGAAGGTGAGATGCTAAAATAAAATCATGAAGATAAACTTTTGAATTTAATAGTTTTAAAATTTGGACGAAAATAGAGCATACGAAGATGTAACTCAATAGAAGTCAAGGAGAAATGAGGGAGTACATATAGTTGCACAAACGATACTTAGGAGTGATAGCTTTCGTTATTTAAGATCAACCATTCATCATGGTGGAGATTGAGAATGATATCATGCATAGAATTAACACAAGATTGAAATTGAGAAGTGCTTCTAGAGTACTTTGGGATGGCTTGATACATTCGAAGTTGAAAGGAATATTATATAAGACAGACCATGCTTTA
Source organism: Iris macrosiphon (assembly GCA_036927795.1). Taxonomy (NCBI): domain Eukaryota; kingdom Viridiplantae; phylum Streptophyta; class Magnoliopsida; order Asparagales; family Iridaceae; genus Iris; species Iris macrosiphon. The sequence continues at coordinate 193,559,547 of JAYESA010000002.1, read as the reverse complement.
TGGATCGGAGTGTTAGACTTTTAAGAAACACACTAAAAAACTTTGCTTAGCTAAAATGAGAATGCTAAGATGAGTGAGTGGTAATGCGTAAAGATATAGGATACGAAATTGGTGTATTCGTTAAAAATTGGGAACGTGCCAATTGAGGAGAAGACGAGAAAAATTTGTGGTTTGAACATGTGCAACGTAGTATATGATAAGAAATAGGTGTATTCATTAGAAGTTGGGGTCGTGCTAATTGGGGACAAAATGAGAAAAAAATGTCTTATCTGGTTTGAACATGTGCAACGTAGAGCAATAGATGCACCAATGAGGAAGAGCCTAATATGGTATTTAAAGGAGCATCTAGGACCAGAGGTAGGCGTCGACGAAGAAGGATTGAAGAAGCATATGGTTTTTGTTAGTGTTTCACAGGATATGGCCCTTTACATAACTGAATGGAAGAGAAGATTTCTAGGCTTTGTTTTTGTTCATTTATAGAAGTACTTTTGTATTGCAAAATATTCTAAGCACGCTCAAGCAACTGTTCGAGCTTTTTAGTTGTATTAATAAAAACAAATTAGGGTTTAAAATGAAGTAAAAAACGAGAGGAGATCTATTTTTCAACCACTTGTTGAAAATGAATTCATTCATCTACATTTTACTTTGAAACGAATTTGAGCATTTGTTAATGATATTGTTGGTAATAGCACTTAATATTTCCGCACCTTTGTTAAATTAGTTCTCTGTTAGTTTACCTGTTTACATTTGAGCAAGTCTTTATACTGAAAATAAGACAAATTGGTATTGGAAACTTGACTTGTTAGGCAATCTTTAAAGGTTCTTTATTGTTAATACAGTTGGATACTTGGGATACATTTATCAGTTTTTTATCATTTATAAACTTAATTTTCTATTTCTTTTCAAAATGTTGAAGGCTCTTAATGTTAGCTATGATATGAGCCCCTTGACATTGACGATAGAATCTGGATCTTGACAACATTACTTCGAGTCTTTGTTTTCATGTGAAACAAATTCTTTTAAAAGGGCTATTTGATATTACCCCCCCCTCTTAGATTAGGTATATTGATATTAACCTCCTCTTAGATTAAAAGTTGAGAATACCCCCCTGAAAGTGTCGTTAAAAACCTGAAAGTGTCGTTAATGAGTTTTGAAATTGTCGTTAAAGAGTTTTTAACGACACTTTCAGGGGGGTATTCTCAATCTTTAATCTAACATAGAGGTAATATCAATATACCTAATCTAAGAGGGAGGTAATATCAAATAACCCCCCTATGGAAATTCCTCTCTTAGGATTACCAAAACTTTGAAGATGGGAAAGAGGCGTTGGTTTGTTAGGTATACAGACCTAACTATATAGAGGTTGTTCATATCATTCATTCTTCTTGTGCATGTTTGCCATGTGGTGGTAATTCCACTTCCACATCACTGATGCATGATTAGATATTGCTCATCATTGTGGATGACTTCTCATTTCCTCAGTATAGATGACTTTTTTTGGAATTTAATGTTTCCATTGGTTGTCAAATAGTAGAATAGTTAAAGGTTTCATATTTAACCTTTCAGAGTAAAACATCGTCAGATAAGCGCATATGGAGTTTCCGGAAGAAGTCTGTTAGTCACCCAGTACCAAATAATACTGTGATATCTGAGCCCCAGTTTGTTAGCTATGACAAGGCAAATTCAGAGGCCAAAAGTAACGACTTTTATGTAGCAAAGGATGCATCTGTACCAGAAAAGAAACCTATTATAGAACAGGCAAATGAAACTGCATCATTGTCATCAACTGTAGGTAATCCAGAGGTAATAGCTGAAGTAGAAACTGGTACAATTACCACTGTTATTGATGCCAGTCTTCGGGAGAATGTTGCTATTGTCATTCAGGCTGCTATTAGGAGATTCTTGGTGAGTTAAACATTCACTTGGCTGGTTTTCTGTTAGTATAAGTGTTCTAATAGGTTTAAGTTTATATATTATGTTTAAGTTAATAGAAGACACCCAAAACTTTAGCATAAAGACAATTGTTGTTGTATGTTATGTTTAGGCTCTCAGAGAACTCCAGAAGCATAAGAAGGTTATCAAGCTGCAAGCTGTTGTCCGTGGTCATTTGGTCAGGAGAGAGGCTATTGGAAGTCTACGGTGTGTTCAAGCCATTGTCAAAATGCAAGCACTCATAAGAGCTCGCCTTGCACGTCAAGGAACGGAGAAGTGTGCTATGCAAGAGAAGCTTGATGACAACATCCAGATGGATTCCCAATTGTCAAGTGTCTTGGTAAGTCTTTTATTATTATTATTAATCAATTCTAATTGTATCTATATAAGAAATATGGTTGTTTCAGAAACAGCCACTTAATATTGCTTGGCAATTATTCATTTGGATTATGTACAACTATATTTACTTTTTGTTGGAGCTATGCCATATAATTCTGATTTGATTTGACTCTATCATATGTTAGAAACGTCAATTCTTACTCGTTTAAACAGTTGGCTGGCAATGTTGTTACTCATAATTTCCATACTAACTCTAGTTATATAGCTACATCATTAATTGGCCATTCTTCTTATTGCCCATGATACTCTTTACTTTAAGCATGTTCTTTTACTTCTCCAAGCCTTTTTAATGTATCCTAGGAGATTTGGAAATCTAATTTAAATATGTATCTTTTCATTAGAGCTTCAGTTGTTAGCCCTAATTGCTATATTTTAGTCTACTGTAAATACATATATCTCGTTCTTCTATATGCACTTCCACATTGACCTAATTTCTTGTTCCAGGTGAAGAGAAATTCTGCTTTAAAATCAGATAAAACAAATTCTGCAGTGGGGAAGTTACTTTCTAATGGGTTTGCTCGTCAGGTATGACTACTACCCCCTTTCATTAGTGTCCAAATCATTTGGTTAAGAGTTCTTTCAACTTGATATGTTTAGATACAAACTTATTGCTTTATGTTGACCACTAGCTTTTGGACTCGAAATCAAAAACAAAACCCATTCACATAAGCTGCGACCCTCTGAGGCCCGATTCAGCATGGCAATGGTTGGAGCGGTGGATGGCTGTAACCTCATCAAATGTGGGACAGCAATGCCATCATAACATGAATCAGGGTTATCAGGAAGAGGATGGGAAAAGCGAGCATATTGAGTATGAAGAAATAAATGGTATCCCTGTTATGCCAACTCCTTCATTGCCTGATTCAAATTTGTCTGGGAGTAAAACGGCAGCTGCTGAAGATAAAAAGGATTCACCTACTGTTACTTCCGGTAAAGTTGAGTTTCAGGTTCAAGCATCTGATCCAGGTAAATGTGTTAATTTAGCAGCAAAGGATGAAAATGAGCAGTCTCAGGGAGAGGAAGATGGCACGAGGAAAGAAAACATTGACGAGACGGAGAGGGATGAAATAACCTCTAATCCTGTTTCAAGCCAGTCACAAATAGATGCAACTTCACTCTCTGAAGTTGATAATAAACACAGCAAGCTTGACTTTGTCACTGAGAACCTTAAGTGTACTGCTATGACGGCACCATCTGACCCAATGGAGAATGAAGGCAAAAAACTTGAAACTGGATTGAAGAAGCTTCGGAATCCTGCTTTTGCTGCGGTGCAGGCAAAATTTGAGAAGCTAAGTTCAGCTCCAAAGGCTACTAGGTCTGTCAGCTATGTTAGTCGGGATGCTACAGTTGAGCCAAAACAAAATTACTCCCAGCTGGATTCCATGACGAATAGTGAGGGGGTTAGCCCAAAGCAAGCCACTCAAAATCCAGTAATTCATGTAGCTACCTCTGAATGTGGCACAGAGATATCCATTTCCTCAACACTTGATTCACCAGACCAATCTGAGGCTGACGGTGGGGAAATTATTCTTGAACTTGGAACTTTGGAGGGAAGACATGATGTGCACAACGGTGGTACCGATGTATTTAATTTTGAAGGTATTGACGTGGCAAAAGAACCTTCTGCAGAATCAAGTGTCTTTCAGCAAGAACATGATGATAATGATAGAAACATCTCAAATTCTATTTCTGCCTTCGAGTCAGTACAACCCAAGGAACAACAAACAGAGTTGAGCACATCAAGTATTCAGATTCAACAGGAATACCTGAAAGATTCACATGCTAATGATAGGTCATCACCAGAAAGATTCCCAATGAGCCATGTAAATGTTTCAGAGTCATATGGAACGCCATCAAGCCATGTAAATGTCGTAGAGTTGGATGGAACGCCATCAAGCCATGTAACTGTTGCAGATTTGGATGGAACGCCATCAAGCCAGGTCACTGTAAGCAGCAGAACAAGAAAGATGGAGAAGAAAACTGCAACCGGAAAGCCAAAATCTAAATTGGTTAGCAAGAGCTCACCATCAAATCTAAAAAATGATTCAGCTGAAAGGAGCAGCACAGAACATTTGCCTAAGGATGTGAATAATGCCAAGAGACGGAGCTCATTTGGGATTGCTAAACCTGAGAATAGTGATAATGAACCCAGGCTCAGCTGTAGCAGCACGCTTCCAAGTTATATGCAAGCCACTCAATCTGCAAGGGCAAAAGCCCAAGGGAGTCTCTCTCTCAAAACAAGCCCTGACGTCCAAGACAAAGATAACCATATAAAGAAGAGACATTCCTTACCTATCAGCGATGACAATCAGGGCTCGTCGCCAAGGGTCCAAAGGTCGGCATCCCAAACTCAACAGATTCTGAAGAGTAATGGTACTCATTCTCCTCACACTTCTGCAGGTAAAAGCTCATACTTCCATGAACGGCTGTAGATACAAATTCAATTCTTCTTGCTTCACTCAGAGGTTACACTTATGCAGACAATATTTGTTGATCATAGTCGTCACCTATCAGCTGACCAGTTGAAACAAAATGAGTTCCATCTCCGTCTTAGATTTTCTTTGTGTGTGATACTAGAGGTGTAGTTGCTAGATCTACAGATACACACCAGTCTCTTTCGGAAAGTTGCAAGCTAAAATTTAGAATATTCATGCATATTAGTTTAGTTCACCTCCAATCATTATAAATTGATATTCCTTGAATGTAGAGGTTTCTTTATCAGGTAGTTGATATATTAGATGTTGTCAGGTATATCATAAGCTAAACGGCTATTAAGAAATATGATACTATTCTATTAGTTATGACGTGTTTTTTATTTTAATGGAGGTGCAATGAAGTGACTCCTGGATTTCATAAAAAAATATAACTTTTTCCTGTGCTCCTTGTAAAGTTTTTCTCTATTACTAGTGTAATGAGGCTAAGTTAACATGTACCCTAGTCTAACATCTTTAATCTTTCTGTTTCAGAAAGGAGATGGCAAAGATGAGAGAATCTGCGAACAATGAAGGACATTATGAACCCATTTCCAATTGAGGATCACCTGTATTAAAATTTCATGACAGACGTCTGTTAGGAGTTTCAGATTTCTCCTTTATGTGTGTATTGTATTTTATCGTGCTGGCAAGCAGTTTGGTCTGGAGAAGGATCAAGCAGAAAGAATTGAGTGCTTCAAACATATTTATTTCATCCCAGGGCTTCTGTTCAGGGATTTGCTATGTAGAGTTCCGAGTTTCCTTTTTTGCATGAAGTGATATACATGTTTGGTTTGAGGAAGAGTTGGTTTGTGTGTAAGCTTGACGTCTGTAAAAGTTACTGGATTTCTTTCTTCCTTTCTTGGTAAATGGTGACATATTTTCTGCATTTTGACTGCAATGAAATTACTGAATTGTTTCAGAGAAACATGTCAAAGTTTGGAAGATAAATGTCAAGCAATGGATGAGAGTCATGAAATGTACGATTGAGGGGTGTTAAGGGTCACCACTACCATCACGTGGACCACTGAATAATTTCTCCAAATATATGTAGTAGCTCTGTGCAAATGGATCAATCTCGACGCTGATGCAATACGGTGCCTAATGTAACTGATGGAATTAGTACTAAGCTGCGCTGCTTCTCTTTTTCCTTTTCTTGCTAAATAGAGGCATTTATCCTTCCACAAATCACTAGTGCATGCTTGTTTCTCAGAAATAACCAGCGCAAGCAGAGGCCAACTCATAAACCGGTATATTGTAGAAGTATAGAGGCTGACATGTTTTTTTGGGACTGGGGCGTGACATGTTTTTTTGGGACTGGGGCGTAACATTTAGATTATACCTTGTGACTTGTATTACATTTTATACCACTTGTGGATTGATATTCATATTACAGCGTACGTGTGGATTTGGTTTCCATATATTGGAGTTGCCATATCCATGCGGCTGGCATGCTTACGTGTCCTAGTCCTACGTATGAATAACAGTACAATGGCAAGGTATACTTGCCTGGGAATTCAAATTTAGTATATTGTAGAAGTATAGAGGCCAACTCATAAACCGGTTGTATACCGGTTGACCGGTTGGGGTCCAAAGATGATTCATTATTTATATAATTCCGACAGTCCATATACTAATAGCTTTTTGTTTCACATACATCTTAAAAGAGTCACATGAACTACAGATGATTCAGAAGACTATAAATTAGTAGAAGCCGACAAATGAAAAATAATGTGGTGAAAGTAACATGTAGATACATATTTTATTCGTAAAACAGAAGATGCAGTTGCCAGCAAGTTACATCCTTACTTTCCTTTTCACCTAGTGTATCAACTTGGAGTAAATTGCACTAGGCAAGATTGACCTAGAATTTAATGAAGAAGGGCCTCAACGTCAAGCAATCTCAAACTATCTCCTCTTGCAAGATGTTTCCTTATCTTGTCTTATAATGATGCAACAACAGAAGATAACTGTATAGGTAAATATTTTGCATAAAGTAACTTTACCAATAACATAATTAATAAAAAATAATGACAGTCTTTTTGAAATTTATTTACTGCATTATCCAATCTTAAGTTCCCATCTAACTGAATAACAAGCATGTCACCTTTATTTGGTTTGCTCATATGAATCCTTCTACGTGCTTCAGTTAACAAGCTTATCAAACTTGATAATAAACTTATGGGAACTTTATGTTGTAAAACAGCTTGTGTCTGCTTTTATGGATAAGTTTCGAATCTGAATTAGGTGAAGCCAAAACACCTCAACCCGAGTCCAATTTTATCATGTTAGGATTTGGGTTGATCCAGTTGTTTTTTATTTATTTGGATTTCCTTTTTTCCTTCTAGGGATAGGGCTTGCTATATTCCTTCTAGGATAATTTCACAAGGCGTAGGTCCATATAAAAGATTGAATACAGCTAATGATAAACTAAGGGAAACAAAAAGACTCTTAAACCCTAAACTAAAACTCTTTTATGTAAAGTAGCCAAGCAAGATCTACTATATTATGCAATGTTCGATACACATGCCGCTCTTACATTCATGTATATGTTGATGTACAAACAGTGTCACTGCTAGTGCTATCAAGAGGTCTGGCTCGCTCTTATATTCATGTATATGTTGATTTACAAACAGTGTCAGTGCTAGTGCTATCAAGAGTCTCTCTCAGCTTATAGCTGACAATGTCATAGAACGGGCAACATTACCTTATAAAAACATAATTTATACAAAAATATGTTAATTTATACATGGAGAAATATCTGCAGAAAACCTATTATTTGTTTTATGTCTGAAGTTCACTGACTCAAACTGAAGGCTTTCATTTCCTTTTTTTCTTTTTTTCTTTTGAGGGAAACCTTCATGTCCTGTGTCACCTTGGTGACCATCAGCTCATCCAGTTCATTACAATTGAAGAGAATCTACATCAAATGGACTACATATCATAGTTTGCAGTATTGGCCAATACTGAAACGATAAAGATGATAAGTACTATTTCAGTATTTTCCGATCCAACTGACTAATACCAACCTTTGGGTTCTCTTTTCCGATCAATTCAGTAGAGAAAATTTGAACAAAAATGATAGAAGATAGAAAAAAAAAATGTTAAACACAATTATTCAGTTGTGCCGAAGATTGACAATGTTACAGTGTGTCGGTAAGATTCCTTATGGATAAACTGTAACCATTACCATTTGCGTAAGTTGTATATATATATATATATATATATATATATTGGCAACATTCATCCGAATTAATATTATTCCATTCAAAACTATTTATTGTGGTTGTACTATATTTAGAGGCAAGCAAATAAACTTTGTATCTATTGCAAGTGGAATATTATTTCATTTAAAATTAATGAGAAACAATATATTATATATAAAACTAGGGCAATGGTATAGTTATTGAACGGTATAATCTAATCTAAGGGCAAGCAAATAAACTTTGTATCTATTGTAAGTGGAATATTATTCCATTCAAAATTAATGAGAAACAAAACTAGGGCAATGGTTTAGTTATTGAAGAACGGTATAATCTATTTAATATTTACACACTTTTCAATAAAAATACCATGGTTTCTATATATAACTTCAAATGACTAATTTAACCCTCAAATTCTTCTAAGATATTGGAACTTGGACAAGTGTTTTTTTTTTTCGTATGTGTCTTTTGCTCTTCCGATTTAAAATAATTTAATATGTAAACAATATATAGTTATTTGAACTTAGAATTTTTCTCAAAGATATTGAATCCGGTTTCATCGTATGCATTCCAAAAAAAAAAACATGCATTCTAAAATACATAATTCATATGAATACATTTTGTGAAGAATAAACTATTAATTTCTTTTTGGTTTGGAGATAAATTTTCCAAAATCTATACTACCATATAATAAGAAAAGTGAGGCTTCACCGTGAAAGTTTTTATTTCAAAAATGTCCTTATCTATGTTTACTAATTAAAATTATTTATCAAATTTAACATGGGTAGTTAGGTAATTACGTATAGAAAAAATTAAAGAGTTGTTGTTTGCTCTTCCCAAGTAGTAAAAAATTAATTCCCACTTAGTAAAAAATTTAAAAGACAATTGTTTTGTATTCCCAAGTAGTATGAAATACGTGCAATGTACGTGTATATATACTAGTATAAATAAACCATGAATGATAATATCGGATTCTTTGCTTTAAGTTAGATTATTTTAGATAACTTTTGAATTATAACATCATTTTTTTCTGATAAGGTTTGAAATTATTTTAGATTAAATTGTATAAATCAATGACTTACACTATTTGATAGGGTTTTAAATTATATAAGATTTTAGATTATGATTTCGGATGATCATTTAGATTAAAATTTTAAATTAGTTATTTATGATAAGGTATTAACGGAAATATGAAAGGAAACAAAAAGTGAATAGGATTTATATGGAGAGGCAATTTGTGGACGGGAATAGCAAAAGACGGGAAAAAAGTGGTTATCCAATTCCCAAGACCTGACAAAAAATTGAGGGTTAAATTAGTCATTTAAGGCTACATATAGAAATCGTGATATTCTTCTTTGGGATATGCATGTGTAAAAGATAAATAGATGACACCAATTTAATACCTTAACGATTGTCATTTTAGTCTATATAATATAGGAAACTGTAATTGTCAAGGAAGCTCTGTCCACGGATTTTCAAAGTGGGTTACCAAAATTATCTTAATTTATAAGGGGTGGTGGCCGCCATTCCATTCAAGGGTTGACACGTGGCAACTCTTGAATAGAATGGTGAACATCACCCACGTTTTGTTGGGTGAACAAAAATGGACTCACTATAAATTTTATTTTTAAAAACTGTAATAAATTGAGGGTAGTTTTGGTAACCCACATTGAAAATTCCGGAACATTTTAAAAGCCTTCTTGGAAATTCCAATTCCCATAAAATATATAGAAACTAGGATATTTTTCTTCGGAAGATGTGCAAAAGATAAATAGATGACACAAATTTTAATACCTTAACCATTGCCCTTGGGGCGCTTGGGGCATTGGTTTGCAAAACCCTCAAAATGTTTTAAATATTTTTCTAGATTTTTAAAATACTTTTTATCATATTTTGGCTTTCCGAAACGGAGAACCTGATATTCCAATCCAAAATAGCCCAAATTGTTGGTACTGATACTCATAGGAATCAATTCCGATACCGATATTTCCAACTTTGTTAGATATGAAGATATCTGGACTTCTATAGAAACTTTTGAATGATGTAATCGACTATAAAATGGTGCAGGAGGAGATAGAAAACAAGATAGGAACTGCAGACGGCCTAGTTGTTAACCTTCTTCAGCGATTCGGTCTCTTATATGAGGACAACTGCTCACAACTTTCCTGAAGGTGATTGTTCCAAGCTTTTCCTGGTTAATTATGTCCATATAATCTGTTGGTGTTAGAAGTGTTGTGTGCCAAAATGCGTTCCTATCTATTTTCCACCTATTGACAACTGAAAATGTGTTATTCTAATGTAATTGCGAAATTGCAGTTCAGACTGTTACAGGTTGAGGTTGGCGAACTCAAAGGCAGAAAGGCTTACAGAGGTAATTAGCAACTGTTATGCGTTATGCAAGAGAATTGCTACAGAAGGGCTTGGGTTATTGGTAAAGCCATTTTCAGCTATGAGGTTGGAGTTTAAAGACGAGTCCCTGATACAAGATACACACACTAAATTAGCAGGCAGGTAACACAAGGTGACTGTCCACACTGAATAAATTGAGGACCTGGGACTGTGGATGGGTTCTCAAGCTTGGGAGTCTGCTCCTCCAAGTCGATTTCCTCGGTGCTGATCACCTACCAGCACTCCTGCCAAATCAGCTCCCAAATCCATTTTCCAAATATCTCGAGACTCCAAGAGGAAGGCACCGGTTAAAGAAAGAAACAGTTCGCTGGCCGAATGCTACAAGTGCAGCAGTAAAGGCCACTACGGAAGCTCAAGACTGAGAAGAGAAGTATTCATGAAAAGAGTTGTACGTATAGGTTTAGTTATGCATTAAGTGACTTAACTGCAATTATCGAAAAGCAGAGGCTTGTTCTTTTTGCACTTTGAAAGAAAAATGTATCCTATCATCGAATCTCTTGGTATACATACAGTGATAAGCTGGCTATTCAGGGGAAACAATAAGGGCACGATGAGGGAAGCTTCCCTCCCATGAAAAGGGAAAAAGGGAAGCAAAGCATGTAATGAGTTATTTTGTGCTATCTCAAGGAAGAAAATATGTATTCTAGTTTATCATCTTGCTATGAATATTGATCATTCCAAAATCCGCAATTCACTTCCATAGATGATCCTATACCTTGCCATTTTCACTGTGTTTGGAAACTTTTTTGTGGAGGGAGAGGCAAATTTGAAAGGAAAGAAAATGAGGATAAAATTAATTTTTTTCTTTCCTTGTTTGGAGGACAAAAAAGTAGAGAAAAGAAAAATGAAAACTAAATTTTTGCATGTTTGTGGATAAATATATAATTACTTTTTAGTCCTTGATTTTTTCAAATCACACTTTATGGTTAGCTTTTTGAGAGGTAGTTGAGTAAATACTCCAATTTTCCTCTCTCATCTCTCCATTTTTCTCTACTTTGTGAAAAAAAAAAAATTTGGTAGGTCTCATATGTTTTTTTTTCTCAATTTTTTTCTACCCTTTTTTCTCCAACCTTTCCAAACACCAATACTTTTCATTTTTCTTCTATTTTTTTCACAACTTTTTCCTTCCCCTCGTTTCACCCCCTTACCAAACAATACCTTACTTGCCGGTATAAGTATTTTCTAGAAGCTTGTCTTTAAAGCATCTCCAACCCTATTGTCTACCAAAATTATATTCACAAAAGACAACAAAGTAGAAAAATCTTCTTCAACACAAAAGTATTGATGTGCTTATTTTTTTTTCAACTTTCAAGACAATTTTTCATTATCTTCCTTTTTTTTCTAAATATTTTTTATTCATAATTAATGACATAAAGGTGAAGACATTGTCAAGTGTATTGTTTAGAACTAAATAACCAACTTTACAGTGTCTTCTATGATTTTTGTCACATAAGTTTCACAATCTACTTATTGCATTGGAGAAGAATTGTAAATAAAATTTTGTCAGCTAACAACTTTTTTTCCAAAGTCACAATATGGTGGAGATGTTCTTAGTGAGGCTTGCAGTGATGTACCACTGCAAATGGAGAGCTTCAAACCCCATGACAATCTACCTCGATGCAGTTAATGTAGTGCCTTTTTGTATTAACCAGCTAGGGTGATGCACCCAAATGATATTCGAAGGCATGACTATATATATGAATATGATCCGTGCCTGCGTTAGCAAATTGTTGACAGAAGTAAAATAAACAAGTTAAGACAACTCGGACCAATAACTTCTGCAGTATTTTTCATCACAGAGAACAGGTTGGGTGCTGTACAATGGAACTAAGCATTCTAAATAGCAAAGAAAGGTGAACAAAAGTAACAATGACAAAGGAATGCTGAATGTCCATCTCCTAAAGCTCACAATGTCTTCTGATAAATCATGATCTTCAGCTACCAAATATTCGACAAGCCAGCCCTGTGATTAGAACATCTTTGAACACAAGCAACCAATATCATATCAACTTGGGGCACCTTCAAGTCACTTTTCAAATTTTGCTACCAGTATTGTCTGTTGCAACTCAAAATAATTGATTGTCAACAGATTCAAGGATAAATGCAGAAATGAAGGTTTACTCTGTTAAAAAGAAGAAAAGGAAATTTTGGCACGCCACAGTAGTGAACTCCTGAATCTAATTATAATGCTTGATGTTCGCCAGTGTTCCATATTATCTTCAAACCACCTAATTAGTCATTCAATTTCTGGAAAGAAGACACTTTTGGATGCCTCGAGGGCCAGTTAGCAAAATAAAATTAAGTTCACAATTGAAGCATTTGACTAGCATGAACCCATCAAACTAATAACCACCAATTTTGTTATCGTTTGTTTCAGATGCCTATAATCTATAACCAGAGTATATACTATATATTGCAAGGAAGGAGCAAATAGGCATTTAAAGCATTTGACCACCCACAGAAAAGAAGTCAGATAACCATGCTTGCCTTAAGTTATGATTCTTTACAAGGAAACCCCTCGCGAGATTCTCGTGCTCGTTAAGATAGTCAAAGGCTTTGCCAAGAGATGCTTCATCGTAGCCTTCACATCTCATTACCGTAGAGAAAAGTTCTGCTGAGATTCCCCTGCGGCTGCTTCTAATAGCCTCAGCCAACTCACCAATCTGGCATGCTAAATAATCTAGCTTGTCTCCTAGATGACGGCTCTTCCTCTTTTTACCACTTTGCCTGGTTCTTCCTGATGAACCTGAGGATGTAGAGACCTGAGGTGACTTGGAAGATGGTGGTTGGGGTGACCTACAACTTGGCGGTGGTGGGGACTTTGAAGGTGGCAGTGGTGTTGCTGCTGGTGTTGCCTCTCCCACCTCTTCAATCTCCAGATCCTCGTCATCCATCACTATGTTCACATCCTCACCAACTGCCATCTCATGGTCTTCTTCATTGATTCCATGGGTGATGTAACCACCAGAGTGGTTCTCCTTGGCATACCCACTGTCAATACTATCAAATGTCTGATCATCGCCACATATGAATAACATCTCATCATACATTTCAATGCGCTTGTTCAAGAAGGGCTCGTCTCTTGGATTAGCCTACAGACAAAGATGTGTTCGATAAAAAAACAAACAAACATTGGATGTTATAATGCCCTCACAACGAACGTGCTTAAAGTAGAGGTATACCGCAATGTACTTAGTATAGTCTTTTCTGTCCATTGTAACCATTCTTTCCTTTTCATCCCAACTGGTATTACTAAAACTCTGCAGTTTCCTTATCTGTTTAAACCGGGTCTTGATGGTTCGCAGATGATTTTCCACATTCCCAACAGTGCAGCACAGCTTGAATTTCTCCATGACGGCCTCAGCCGCAGCTTGAAATGCATCCCTCTTAAAAGTCCTACCCATCTTCAAACCCATATTTGCTTGATCTATAAGGATTGGGAGCAGAAAGCGAGTCATTTCCGGGCTCCACCGAAAGTTGGTGCAACCTTTCTTACTTTGGCGCTGATATGGCCTAGGAGAATAGAAGCCTGTCAGTTCAAGACAAAGGGTTAGACCAACTAAGACAAGAAAACTAAATTGAGAGAAGAACTCACAACGGAAAAGTGGATAGTATAATCTTGCAATTAATATTAAAAAAAATGATCCTGCAACCAGAAAAAAAAAAGAATATCAAGCTACACAAAGAAACCAACAGTACCTAGAAACAAAATGTCCAAAAGATATTAATATCAAGAAGTTTTAAGCAATCTAGCCAAAACTAGAGAGAAATCAGATAAAACAAACAATTTCACTTGAGTAAATTGTCTCTAGAAATCTTATGTCCAACAAGAATAAGCATGATGACATGAAGAGACATTTTTTACTTTTAAAGACTTGTTATGCCAGAAAGACTCATTCTATCAAAAGATAAGACTTAGATATGTGAAATAGTTATCAATTGAGATGTTCATGAAAAACGGAACTAGAGGTACCCCCCTTGATAATTTTATGCTTCAAAAAGCTAGTCAGCAAATGAATCTTCAACTTCTCAACAAAAACAAAGGGGGAACGAAAATAAAGTCTGGGATTCCTATATCAGTAAGTTATTTTTCTACATAATCTTCTGGTAGAATTCAGCATATCAGAAAATTGATAATTAATTACAAGATTTTTATAAAGATCAATATATTTAAGCAATACTCTGCTGAAATTCAACATACAACAAACCGATATCAGCATTACTTGTTCCTTGGTCACATTTCAAGGTCTTAGAATCTATTAGACAAATATGAATAGACCATCAAGACATCCGAAAATATATACAAATTATTGGCAGGATGAGTGTTAGTGTCAACAGTAGCTAACCTGGTTCATATGGACTTCTGGTGGTGATTGGTGCGACATTCTCAGGCATTACTTCATCTCCCTTAACGTTGAGCCTCTTATCCTTTGCACCATTAACAAGCTCAGCACAAACTGTTGGTGCATAAGATACGAATATGTGCTAAAGGAAGATTAATAACAAACAATATATATAGCTGTCGAAATAATTTTCATGTACCTTTCTCAAGATTCTTCACATTTTTTGATGAAAGTGTAATCCGGACACTGTGGACTTGCTCCTCAGTCTTTCCTTGAGGAAACCTTTCAAATTTCATCATTCTCAATGTTCCAGCTTTTATAGTTGGAGGAACTGAAATTAGAAATCGAGTTCCAAAAATATTCTCATCATCTCTATTTCAGTTCTCTGACTACTGAGTTAGAAAGGAACCCAGCTCAAATTTGAAACATGAAAGAGAAATACAGATAAGATCCATAAGACATGTCTCAACCAAATTATTTTATATGACAAATGCTAATCAACACTAAGAATTTTCAGTAGGGCTGTTGGCAAGATGGAGACCACACCACCAAAAGGCTCTTCCTTGAAACTGAAATACAAACACAAAATCTTGAATGAACAAAAAGATACTGTTTATAAGTTTGATGGGTCAAGGTAGGCAATTCTGAAAATAAGCTAACTGTAGGAAAATGTACATAAGTAAAATACTAAAAGCGAGAGTACTGTTTAACACCAAGAACAGATTCTAGGTTTTCAACAAATTCTCATAAATATTTGCAAAAGTTGTATGTGAAATAATAAAGATGTTTTTTCTTCTGGTATTTTACTCCCAACCGAAAATAAATCTTGCAGAAAACATGGTGATGTACATAAGTTAAAAATGCAAATGGATCCATTGATAGGCAAAAAGAGAAATACTAATCCAGTATTTATAAATCTTTTTCTATATGTGGTATGCTGAAATTATTTGTTCTTGTCAATCCCAGCCCCCAACTGTCCAAAACCAAATGAACGAGAGAATCACCACACAGAAAGCATTCATAACAGGAAGAAAGTTACTGTTACCTTGGCACGTGACACTGGTGTCAATATTCCCTAAGTGTCTGATACAGAACTTTCAAAGAAGCGGACACAAAGAAATCGCTATATTCAGAAGTGCATGCAAGCAAATATGTGTGCTCGTGTGTGTCCGTTTTGATGTGACTATAATCAAATCGTTCCCATGTACAGTACTAATGTTTAGGTTGATCGAAACTGATTAATAACATATTGTTATTAGAGTTTAGGTTGATTCAAAACTCATTACTAACGAAGTGTTCGCTGGTAGAGTACTAGAGTTTAGGTTGACTAAAACTGATCATCTTCGCTGGATATAATTCAGGGTTGAGATCTTTCATTTTTAGGGTTGACTAAAACTGATCTTCATCTTCTCTGGATATAATTCAGGGTTGAGATCTTTCATATGGATTTGTTAAAAATATACTAGAGAATGGTAATAGCATCATATACTTCGATGAACAGAGTGTCCTGTGTCCGTAAGTGTACAAATATCTAACATGCTAAACAATACACATCGAAAGCATGGCACGGTATCTTGTTTATCAAAGAGCAAGATTACATGTGGAAGTATACATCTTGTAAAATAATTGGAACTAATGATGGATATCTAGATGATACAATAAGTTAATATATACGAAAGACTGCACAAAATATCAATCTTCTTTATCAATCATGAAATAGCATCTCATACATTCAACTAGACATTTGTCAAATAAATGCAGTCAGAACAAAGAACATGCTATCGAACACTAAAAAGATTGTCATTATGGTTTACGATCTTTGGCTTAAGATTGTATGTTTTGCTTGCATATCAAGGTTCAGATATTCGGTATCAGACCCTTTCGCCGAGATTCGGTATCAGCAATTTAGGATAGTAGTAAGAATATCTAGTTTTTACACTTAAGAAACAAAATGATATATGTTAATTTATGCTACACTTTAGGAACTAAACGTGAAGCAAACATGAATTATCAACTATTTCTATAGTTCCTGTTGAAATGAAACAATACATAGTTGCATGATCTCTACAAAAATTATAACATTGTAGTTTCACGATTTAATATATAGTTTATTGTGTATGTTTTTGAAATGTGTCTTATCTAAAGCACAAAAATAGAGTTAAACTCAATTCATGAAGTTTTCAGCTAAGTTCTGACGTTTCAACCAGAATTGGAAAATTTTAGACATATGGGATGGTTTGTATGCAAAATATTACATTAAATATATGCAAACTATTAAATTAGAAGGGATTTAGGTATAAAAAAAAACTCAAATCCAAATTATTGGGACTCGTTTATAACCTATATAGATTTTTACAACTTATTAGTTAATTGTTAGTGTATCTTTATAAATTAATGTATTTTCACTCTCTATGGAACAAAAAACCTATTTTAAAAATTAAGGGGGTAGTGTAAGAATTTCGGAAATTTTCCTACAGAGAATTTAATTATTATTTAATTGTCTGGAGAGAACTAAGATTCTCAACAACAACAAAATTCAGAACAGAAACGCCCTTGTTAAGGACGTTTTTGCTAAAATAAATATAAAATATATTCTCAGCTCAAAACGTCCTTACTAAGGGCGTATTAGTCTTTTTTTATTTTTTTTAAATTTAACTCTGATAAGAAAAAAAGAAATAACGAAAATAAATAAATAAAACGAAAACGCCCCTACAAGGGACATTTTCAGATTTTGCCTTTTTTTTCTTTTTCTTTCTTTTTCTCACTCAGTTGCCGTCAGAAACTTTTATTTTGACAGTGACTGCTTTTGGCGCGGGCCCGGGGGTCACAGAAAGGAGACGGTGCTTTCCTTATGGGGGAGGGGGGGTGATAGTGACCGGAGAGGGATGATCTCAGTGGGGTACTTCGTAGACTGAGCGAGATACCGGAGAGGGTTGGTCTCAGTGGGGTACTTAGCAGACTCATGGAGATCCGGGCGAGTCTGGCTCTCAGTGGAATTATGTACAGGCTCAGCGAGAAACCAGAGAGGGATGGTCTCAGTGGGGTACTTAGCAGACTTAGCGAGAGACCGGAGAGGGTTGGTCTCAGTGGGGTACTTCGCAGACTCATGGAAAGCCAGGCGAGTCTGGCTCTCAATGGGATTATTATTCACAAGAAATACAACACGAAGGAGATCACGACTAGGTCTTAGGCCCGTTGATCGTATAGGAGACTTGACAGGGGAGAGTGAGACAGGTATTATTATATGTACTATTGTTATGTAGAAGCAATGTACGAAGCTTTTATTATGTAGAAGTAATGTATAAAGACTACAACTTTAAGTGCAATTATATTTTTACTCCATCGGTTGGTTTGTACATTTTCTTTTATTGTGACCCAGCACACCACAAATACTGCAACGTAGACCGGAGAGAGATGGTCTCAATGGGGTACTCCAATTTGACCCCTAACCAATTCACTTTCAGGGTTGTAAGGATCTGGAATTGGTTCCATCTGGGACGCATATACTCTTCTCAGTGCTTCAGTAGAAAATTCATCTGGATACAAACTTTCAATTGTAACATTAGAATTAGAAGACTCACAAGCAAAACAAGCATGTATACATGGCAGTAAAGTATGTTGCTACCTACAACATGTACAACATTTGTGATCTAAATGAACCACATATGTTCTACATTTTTATAATCTCTTATTTCAAACGCATCTCTACTAATATACAATATGAATTGTCTTGTCACCCAGGGCCCCGCACCAAAGAAAGAAGAAAAAAATAAAAAATTATCACATCAACCCCCCCCCCCCCTATTCAGCGGAAGGAGAAAAAGAAAAAAAAAATATTAAGTCACATCACCCCTCCCATCAACCGTCGGACTAAAGAAAAAAAGGAAAAAAAAATTGATTATGGGTGTTTTCGTTTTATTTATTTTATTTTATTCGTTATTTCTTTTGTTTTCTTATCGCAGTTAAATTTAAAAAAAACATTAAAAAAGACGAATACGCCCTTAGTAAGGACGTTTTGAGCTGAGAATATATTTTATATTTATTTTAGTGAAAACGTCCTTAACAAGGGCGTTTCTGTTCTGAATTTTTTTTTTTTTGAGAAACTTAGTTTTCTTCAGACAATTTAATAATAATTAAATTCTCTGTAGAAAAATTTCCGTAAGAATTTATATAAAATGAAACAATAATTATACAATAGTTATAGTGTGGCTAGTGAGTGTTGGAACTCATGACCTTTTGCTTATAAGCTCTTCAAATTTACCAACTAGGTTACCATTCAGGGCTAAATTTGTAAGGGAAAAAAAAGGTAATAGGAAATAAGTAAACTGAAAACTCACTAGAGTGGCCGCCCGCCCTTGGCCTAAGGTGGGTCCGTCCCTAGGTGCAGATATTTCTAGGTCATAAGTCATAAAAGTTTTATCCTACCAGAATGACATCATATTCTAGACCCTAATCTATTGGGTTTCTATTGTTGAACCAATGTCCCATCAGTTCATCGAGAGAAAAAAAATCATTTTGTTACAATTTCGCAACCCATAATTTTTTTTCCCTGCTCACCACCACTAATGTTGTCAATGCCTTTGGAAGGCATTCCTGTTCCACCATTGCTGACTATGTACACGCCTCTCTTTGTTTGCTTTGTCACTCTCCCTTTCTCTACTTTTTATTCGTATGAATAATAGGTTAGGGCCAAATTTATTAAAGGCACAAGGCGTAAAAATCCTACAATTTTAAGAAATTTTACAATTTTAAAAATATCAACAATACCAACATAATACCAATGCATAACGTAAAATGCTACAATTTTACCATTTTATCGATACTGCTCGGAGAAAATTCAATTTAAATTACTGATGGCAGTAAATTCGATCCATATAATGCCACATTTGTACATGATCATACCAGAATTTCTACTACACCATAAAAAGGATCACATTTTGACAATCGAATACACATCGACGCAATCGATAAAGTAGAACAAAAAATCATAAGAAAAATCGGTAGAAAAATGCATAAAAAGCATTATAATTGAAGGAGGAGAGAGGCCTTCACCTCGTGATGGAGAACAGTGGACGAGAAAAACCTAATTTTTCCGGCGAAGGAAGGAGAAATCTAGGGTTTGATCAGGAAAACCCTAAAAAATATCATTTTTTGTGAAAACGACATGGGGAGGAGTCCGTGGAAAAGGCCGTCAAGTGTGGGAAGTAGAAAAAAAAAGTAGGGGTTTCCGGAAGCGGAAATTACTTCGCCCACCACCACCAACTATTAGACCGGTTCACCCGATTCTCCGTTAACCGGTTCGAACCATGAACCAACCCTCTTGAGAAAATCCATCAAGAAACAATTGGGTTCAATTTTTGGATTATTTGGGTTCAATTAAAATTTTGTAATTGTGGTGTACCTTGGTAAGAAATATGACACAAATTTTATTGACCTTTTAGGCTAACATTTTTAAAAAAAGACCGTCGAATCCTCAACACATCCAAACAACAAAGTCTTTTTTTTTTACCATCGCATTTTGCATCTACTCAAGTCATAGATAAAATATAATTACAATCCAAACCTACCCTTTTGGCAATACCTCTATGTTCTACTAAAGTCTAGTTTGACTTTTTCAAAGTATTCGTGGAGAGAAAAACATGTCTTGATATAATAAGTACGAAAAAGTAAAAGTGAAGAAAAAGATTTTCTAGTGTTTTGAAACTTCAATGAGAAAATAAAATATGAAAATAGAAAATTATTAGGCAAGACTAAAAGGTTTTTTTTTTTAGCTTCTCTTACTTTTCTTGCAATATTAAGTGTCATTTCAAAATATTGTTCTTGGATTATTTACAGTAACCTCCTCTATGTTTTATGTTTATTATATGGACCTCCCTTATTTTAAAAATAATTACACTAACATTTTCTATTTTTTATGTTTATTATACGGATATTTTCTATGTTTTATATTTTATGTAAAGAGTTATTACACTAACCACTGAGGTCCGTGTAATAATTTATAAAATAAGGGAGCTCCGTGTAATAAATATAAAATATGTGAGAGTTTAGTGTAAATAACTCATTGTTCTTTTATAGGTTAGTCACACTGTAAGCAACCAAAAGAGAAGGGGAGGTTATGTTATCTTTGTAAATAGTTTTAAATAACGAAAAATTTCATCTAAAGGGAACATTTTCATATTATTTGCGGGAAAGAGGAAAATTTTACAAAAATTGTATGGAAAGGGAGCTGGCGTCAGTTAAACTGGCGCCAAAATCCAAATATATATATATATATAGCGCCAATGTAACTGGCGCCGAAAACCCAAAAAAAAAAAACATTAAAGACTGCCAGTCTCACTGGAGCCAAACTCAAATTTTGGGTTTTGCACCAGTTAGACTGGCGCCATGTTTTATTTAAAAAAAAAAATATTTTGCCACGTTCTTTTGCCCCCATCCGTCCATTTAATTGCCACAGGTTCATTTTATTGCCACATATCAATGATCAATGAATGTGGTTTTGATTGGAAGAATGGAAGCAATTATATAGCTATAAAAGAGTGAAACAAACATTCACTTGAAAAAAGAAAAAAAAAAGTGATAGGAGAGAAGCAACAACAAAAGAAGAAGAAGAAGAAGAAGAAGAAGAAGAGGAGGAGGAGGAGGAGGAGGAGGAGTTAACAGAAGAAATGACAAGCACAACGACGGTCGTATTTCCGGTGGACCTACTACTGAAAGAGAAATGTAATAACGTGAAAATCACATATCTCGACTGGTATTTTCTAGAGAGGTAAGTTTTGTTTATTTATTTTTATTAATTAAGAAAGTTTATTTATTTAAAATTGTTTATTTATTTACTTAAGTTATGTGTGTAGTTATATGATTATCCGCATAATGGACGTTTACCGGAACATGGTTGATGGCGCCACGTAAAAGATGACCCCAACGAATCCAAATGGGAGCTAATGTAAGATCCCTAATCCTAAAAACCATTTTTCTCTATTTAATTTATTTATAGTAGTTATGAGCTAAATAGAGAGAATATATTTTCTTTAAATCTTTATTTGAGATGTTATACATTTAGAGGATTTATTGGGCCATTATAATTTTTTCAAATTTATTCCATGTAAGAGACCTTTGGACAGTTGCTAGCTCAACTGTATGCACCAATATAATTCTTAGAATTTTCTGTGAATAGATATGTGTATATATATATATATACAATTCCTATTGGTTATTGGATATCAAAACCGTAACTCCTAACCCACTACCCGCTTGCAAACCCGCGTAAGTAAGGAATCAACAGCAACAGCAGCAGCAACAGTAGCAAACCAACTTCTCTTTTCTTTCCTTCTCCGCGCGTAAAGTTTAAACCCCACGCGTAGAGCAACTCCGCGCGTAAAGTAGAACTCCACCGCTTCTTATTTCACCGCGCGAAAACTCAACCCCACCGCTTAATTTTCAATACCGCACATAAAACAAACCCACCGCCTCTTATCTCTATGTTATTACTAAACAACCCTCAGCCGAAACCTAAACCAATGAAAGAGAAACAGCAGCAGCAATAGTTTCTTAACCATTAAGTGATTCACACCGCCTCTTATCTCTATATATATACAACTCTTTCAAATCCTAACTACAATTCTTCTTTCACTAAACTAACACGCTGCTTTGGACGTGCACTATACATAACTCTGCTCGGCAAGTATACCTTGCCATTGTACTGATTATTTACATTCAAACTAATGCATGCATATTTATTTCTGCTTATATAGATGTTATTTATGTAGATTTTGGACATATTTAATGAGACCACCCCAGTATCATGTAGCATCAGTAGGTTCATTGGTCGTGACACAGTTGTTACACGAGTTGTGAGTCTCATATAGATTTCGGACTACGTAGCGGGTTGGCCTCATGTACGTATGAGTCGTGCGTTAGGGATAACTGCTGATAGAAACTTTGTATGCTAGAAGACTCTACAGTTATTATAGGTCCATGGACATAGTCTATTGTAGTACGGTGGTCCAATCCTTGTCCTTGTTTGGTTGTAGGATTGGGCTAGGGTACTAAGGATAGGCTATGAACCAGCTCGTGTCATGGATGTGATATGCCTAGAGCATTGGATGGGGAGGACTACTAGTAGGCGTATGGGACACCCACTTCCTCTATGCAGATTTCACACTCGACGGTTATTGTATACATGCGCTCTTGTATTGGGGGCATATGTGGCATATACTAGCCAGGTGTCACGATTGGTGAATTACGTCAGCATATGTCTAGCCTACACTTTCCATACGCTAAAAAATGCCTCAAGTTGCATTTCACTTAGACGGTTAGGCTACCCAGTGGATGTTTATATTTCAGTACTTATTGGCATGTTATTATGTATCTTGTTACGTCCCTCTGAGGACCTGGTCCCTTTCCAGATATGAACGAGCAGGAGTATCCACAGGAGTACGGACCTGGACCCGACTCTACATAACAGACTGAGGAGGTCTTACCCTCAGAGTAGCTATGACTTGTTTTCACTGTTTAGAGATTTTTGTTACTAATTCAGTATAGTCGTTTATAGTGGATTTGTTTCCACCGGACTATCAGACTTGATACTTATCCGTGATATTCAGTTATTATTCAGCTCTTTATTCCTACTGATTATTTGTGATGTGGATGAGATATAAATTATGTATGACTTGTTGTAACAATATATTACTGGTGGATTGCATATTCATTTACAGCATACGTGTGTATATGATTTCCATATATTGGAGTTCGTATACATACGGCTGGGCATGTTACGTATTCCTAGTCCTACGTATTTTGGGACTGGGCGTGACATGTTTTTAGTGGTGGCCCATGCAGGTCGAGAATATATTGTCTCGGTTACGTAACTGTACCGAACAAGCATGCGTATAGGAATAGAGTATAAGGATCTCATCCATACTTGACTGAAACCTCATTCTTCCTTAAGTTTTACACCAGGAACCCTTTACGCTGAGACCAGGGACCTCTATTTTATGTAGAGTAAACAATTTGTTGGCGTAAAAACCAAACTATACAGAAGATTGTCTACTTTATGATGCGGTTATGACAACTGCTAAAACTACGTTTCTTTAGTGTAAACCCCCTGATTTTTTAGAATTTTTAAATTTGGAATTTTCTCAATTTTCTGGGAATTTTCTGTAATTAAAAATAGGGTTTTAATTATTAAATGATTTTTTAAATGATAATAAACAATATTAAAATATTATGGAAATAATATTTTTGGGTGTCAAATGAAAAACTTGACTTAGAGTAATTTTTCTGGAATTTATTGGACCCCGGACCTATTTTAAAACACCTAAAATCTATTTATTTATTTATTTATTTATTTATTATTTATTATTATTATTATTTTTTAAAACCAATCCAGCCCGCGGCCCACTGGACCCGGCCCACCGGGCCCAGCCCCAAACCCGGCCCAGCCCCCTAGCGAGTCGGGTCGGATCCGCCAGACCCGACCCGAGACCCGCTACCCGACCCGGCCACCCATCCCCTCCCCCACGACCCGGCTGCCCCGCGTTTCCCGCCGCCTCCGCCGGCGGCGCAGCTCCGCTCGGCCACGCCACCCACGCCCCGTCTTCTCCGCCACCTCTTCGCCAGACCCGGCCACCCCCTCGGCCACGACCCCTCCCCCAGCGCCTTTAAATTCCCCCCTGTTCCCCTGGCCGTCGACCCCACTCCGCCACCTCCTCGCTCCACCACCGTCAGACGCCTCCGCCCGGACTAGCCACCACCGGCGCCGCCACCCTGCCCAGCCCAGCCTCTCCCCCGTCCTCTGTGAACCCCCAGATTTTGCAAGAATTTAATTTGGGATTTTTCGCAATTTTCTGGAATTTTCTGGGGATTTTCTGTAATTAAAATCAGGGTTTCTAAATTATTAAATAATTTTTTATTATTAATAAATAAATATTAAAATATTATAGAAATAATATTTTTGGGTGTAAAATGGAAAACTGGACTTAGGATAATTTTTCTGGAATTTATTGGACCTCAGACCTATTTTTAAATGCCTAAAAACTATTTATTTATTTAATTAATTAATTATTAATTATTATCATTTTTATTTTTATTATTATTATTATTATTATTATTATTATTATTATTATTATCCTAATAATAAAATCGGCCCAGCCCGCCATTCCAGCCCAGCCCACACAGCCCCAGCCCGCCATTCCGGCCCAAACCCGCTAGCCCTATCGGGTCGGGTCGGGTCTGCCCGCACCCGACCCGCACCCGACCCGCTACCCCACCCCCTCACGAACCGGCCGCTGCCCGCTTCCTCCGCCGCGCTTCGCGGCCGCCGCCCGCTCCGCACGGCCCCGCACCCCCGCGACCTCCGCCCGCCACGCCACGACGCCGCCCCCTCCACCGCCCTGCTCGGCCCCGACCCAACCCTATATAAACCCTAACCCGGCCGCCCCTCGACTCCCTCACCCACTCCGCCACCGCCCGGCTCAGCCGCGAACCCCCGCCGCCGCTGCAGCCTCGGCCAGCTCCTCCTCTCTCCTCCAGCTCCGCCCCACCTCGCCGCCGGCCGCCGACGCCCAGTTTCCTCCTCCTCTCTCCCCGATCCAGCGCCCCGCTCGGCCCAGCCTCGCCGAGAGCCGCCGCCGTTCCCTCGCCGCCTCCGCCCGGCCTCGTCGAGCTGCCCTGGCCCCCTCCGGCGCACCTCCGGCCGGCCACCCGCCGCAGCGTCCTGGAAACCCTAACCCTAACCCTAATTTCCCCAATTTCGTGTCGGCGTGTCGGACACGACACGGACACAAGAAAATCCGGTTTTCAGAGCCCTGTTCAGGTGCGTGTAACTTTCTCCTCGCTGCCCCGTTTTTAATTCCGTAAATTACGTTGCGAAGCCTGTATGACCCTCTCGGTGCCCGGATAAACCGCTCGGGGCATCACGTCCTGTGGTGATCGCACACCGCGATCCAAAAACAGGAAAAACCAGACCTTGTTTCACCCCGGAACTGAGTACGTCCCGCCAAACGGGACGACTTGGTCGCGTGCGGTCTTCACAGATACGTGCGCACCGTCGATACGGACGTGTGAGAATTCGCGGAAGCTGATTCGGGTGTGCGTGCACACCGGAATCAACGCGTATCCGCGGACATCGCCCCGTATCCGACTTTTCTGCAATTCGCCCTAACTTCTTGTACACTCGTCGGATCGAGACGAAACTTACGCCATCGGACTCGTAGCTATATGCTGGTCCTGTGGGTCAAGTTTGGTTCGATTCTGAGAACGTTGACGAAATCGCGTGTCGTGGGCCCCACAGGCCCCGCTCGACGGGCGATTTTGTGATCGGCTCATCGGAATCCAAATCTGGAAGTTCCGTTGGGTTCGTATCAGCGTTCCTGACCTGTTGACACTAAGTTTGGTGAATTTGGAGACCATTGACCCGGACACGTTTTTCGGTGCAAAGCGGGCCCACCGGCGGACCCCGTTTTGACCCGAAACTGCCGTTTTTGCCCTTGTCTCCAAATTGGACCCAAGGACAGGCATTTCTAGCTATTTGACATCTTATGAGCGTGTTGGTAATGTCTATTTCAGTATCTGGGCTCATCTCTGGAAAGTTTCCCGAGGATAATTAATCAGATCCAAACAACAGGCAAGTACCTGCACTTCAAGTTTAATCTTTATATTGTGATAGTTAATTCCCTGCTTTACTAGTACCCTTGATGATTACACGTAGTGCTAGAATACTGGATTTCATGTCTTGGATACTGTATTTCATGTCTTGCTTTTCATGTCGGGTGGGAGAATACTAGAAGGCATGTAGTTTACCTTTCCCCCTATCATGTTTAATAGCTGTTGGTACGCGACTGTACCCTCAGCCGGATCTCGATTGTTCATGTTTAATAGCCGTCTATGACGGCCGGATTAGCCTTATAAACCCCTACATGCCAACTATGTATTCTAAAATAAACACAAGTTCACACAGATAGCTTCTGGTCTTGTTATAGTTCTTGTTGACTGTTGTAGTTTCATTTTCTGTCTCATTTATTTCCTGCTTTCTCATATTCCTGTTTATAGCATTAACTCTGAGATATTGATGTTCTTCTATGCAACTTCCTCAACATGATACTCAAGTTAATTGTCATGAATATTTAGTTTAATCTTGTTGTGCATTGTGTACTTTGCTCCTTTCCTGACTGGATCCGTTGTTTTAGGCGATGATGAGAACTTTGCCCCTACCTATTATGGCCCCTATGAGTTAGCAGGTGACACATATGAGGAGCCGGTTCCCACTCAGCAGACTACCTTTGAGGAGGAGTAGCCAGTTAGTTATTATTTTATTTCCTTTCAGCATATACTCGGGTTTGTCCCCGATCTATCTTCTGGCTTTGTATTAACTATGGATCTGTTGTCACAATTTGTTTTATAAAAGTTAGCATTCCTATTTCCTGTTACTTTCCTTGTCTATTTATTGTGGATGAGATAGATTTAAAATTTCCTGTGATGATGACCTAGACAGCGTACTACCACCGACACTGCGGCGTAGGCTGGACGTGCCCACGCACTCGTGCCCGAATAACCGGGTGCGGGTTGTGACATCCTCCTCCCTCCTCCCTCCTCCTCTCCTCGACAGTAGCCTCGAGCAGCAGCGCCGACGCCTCCGTCCGGCCGGCCGCTCAGCACCGCCTCCCAGCAGCGCCGCCCTCCGCCGCAGAGCCCCCGGCCTCCTCCGCCTCAGCGCCGCCCTGAGCCGCCGGAATCCCAAGCCCTAACCCTAACCCTAACCCTAATTTGATCCCCGAATTCGACACGTGTCGGACACGACGAGAACCCCAATTTTTCAGCCCGTTCAGGTGCGTGTATTTTCTTGCTCGTAGCTCGGATTTCGATTCCGTAAATTGCGTTGCAAAGCCTGTATGACCCTCTCGGTATTCGGACAAATCGTTCGGGACATCGCGTCCTGTGGTGATCGCACACCGCGATCCAAAAACAGGAAAAACAACGCCCCGATTCACCCCGGAACTGGGTACGCCCCGCCAAACGGGACGACTTGGTCGCGCGCGATCTTCACAGATACGTGCGCGTCGTCGATACGGACGTGTGGGATTTCGCAGAAGTCGATTCGGGTGTGCGTGCACACCGGGATCAACGCGTATCCGCGGACATCGCCCCGTATCCGACTTTTCTGCATTTCGCCCTAACTTTGTGTACACACGTCGGATTGAAACGAAACTTATGCCATCGGACTCGTAGCGATACGCTGGTCCTGTACCCAAGTTTGGTTCGATTCTGAGAACGTTGACAAAATCGCCTGTCGTGGGCCCCACAGGCCTCGCTCGACGGGCGATTTTGTGATCGGCTCATCGGAATTCAATTCTGGAAGTTCCGTTGGGTTCGTATCATCGTTCCTGACCTGTTGACACTAAGTTTGATGAATTTGGAGACCGTTGACCCTGACACATTTTTCGGTGTAAAGCGGGCCCACCTGTGGACCCCGTTTTGACCCGAAACTGCCGTTTCTGCCTTTGTCTCCAAATTAGACTCAAGGACAGGCGTTTCTAGCTGATTGATATTTTCTGGATCTGATGGTGATATTTATTTCAGCAACCGGAGTACCGCCTGCAATTCCAGCTGAAGACAGAGCATGTAAACCCCCAGATTTTGTAAGAATTTTAAATCTTGGATTTTCTCCAATTTTCTGGAATTTTCTGGGAATTTTCTGTAATTAAAATTAAGGTTTTTAATTAATAAATGATTTTTAATTGGTAATAAATAATATTAAAATATCATAGAAATAATATTTTTGGGTGTAAAATGAAAAACTGGACTTAGGATAATTTTTCTGGAATTTATCGGGCCCCGGACCTATTTTTAAATGCCTAAAAATTATTTTATTAATTAATTAATTAATTATATTTTTTATTATTATTATTATTATTATTATTATTTCTATAAATCCGGCCCGTTCCCCAGCCCGGCCCACTGGGCCAGACCCCGGCCCAAACCACTCGGCCCAGCCCCCTCCTTAACGGATCGGGTCGGGTCCGCCCGACCGAACCCGACCCGAACCCGATGACCCACTCCCCTCACTGACCCAGTCACCCGTTCCCCGCTCCGGCGCCCGCCTCCTCCGCCGCTTCCGCCGCCTGCGGCTGCGCCACCGCCGCTCAGTTCGGCTCGCCTCCGCCCGCCTCGGCCACTCCCTCTTCCCCCTTCCTATTTAGCCCTAACCCGAGCTCCTCCGCCAACCCCGAGAACCCCCGTCCGCTGCCACCGCCTCCGGCGCCACCACCCTGCCCGCAGCACCCCTCCGCCGCGGCCAGCCCTCCCCTCTTCTCCTCCTCCTCCCCGCTCGTCGACAGCCGAGCAGCGACCGCCCCTCTTTCCCCTGCTTCCTCCCGACGCCGGCAGCCCTCGCCGTGCCCCGGTCGGCTCCATCCGTCCCCGGCGACGCTGTCCCGAGCCGCCCAGACCCTCCCCGGTGCCCCTCCGCCGGCCCCCGCCGCATCCCGCCTGAGAGAAGCCCTAACCCTAACCCTAATTCGATCGGACACGGCCTGTGTCGTGTCGGACACGACACGGACACGAGAAAACCCTAGTTTTCAGGGCCCTGTTCAGGTACTCATATCTTTCTCCTCGCTGCCCCGTTTTCAATTCCGTAAATTGCGTTGCGAAGCCTGTATGACCCTCTCGGTGTGCGGACAAACTGTTCGGGGCATCGCGTCCTGTGGTAATCGCACACTGCGATCCAAAAACAGGAAAAACCATACCCTGTTTCACCCCGGAACTGAGTACGCCCCGCCAAACGGGACGACTTGGTCGCGTGCGGTCTTCACAGATACATGCGCAGCGTCGATACGGACGTGTGAGATTTCGTGGAAGCTGATTCGGGTGTGCGTGCACACCGGAATCAACGCGTATCCGCGGACATCGTCCCGTATCCGACTTTTCGGCAATTCACTCTAACTTCTTGTACATTCGTCAGATCGAGACGAAACTTGCGCCATCGGACTCGTAGCGATATGCTGGTCCTGTGGGTCAAGTTTGGTTCGATTCTGAGAACGTTGACAAAATCGCGTGTCGTGGGCCCCACAGGCCCCGCTCGACGGGCGATTTTGTGATCGGCTCATCGGAATCCAAATCTGGAAGTTCCGTTGGGTTCGTATCAGCGTTCCTGACCTGTTGACACTAAGTTTGGTGAATTTGGAGACCTTTGACCCGGACACATTTTTCGGTGCAAAGCGGGCCCACCGGCGGACCCCGTTTTGACCCAAAACTGCCGTTTTTGCCCTTGTCTCCAAATTGGACCCAAGGACAGGCGTTTCTAGCTATTTGACATCTTCTGAGCATGATGGTAATGTTTATTTCAGCTTTTGGACTCATTTCTGGAAATTTTCCCGAGAGACAAAACTGTATTTGGATCCAAACATCAGGCAAGTACCTGCACTTCAAGTTTATTCTTTATATTGTGATAATTAATTCCTTGCTCTACTAGTACCATTGGATGTTTACACGTAGTGTTAGAATCTGGATTTCATGTCTTGAATACTGGATTTCATGTCTTGCTTTCGTGTCGGGTGGGAGAATACTGAAAGGCATGTAGTTTACCCTGACCCTTGCCATGATTAATAGCTGTTGGTACACGACTGTCCATCAGCCGGATCTCGATTATTCCTGTTTAATAGCCATCTATGACGGCCGGTTTAACCCTATAAACCCCTACATGCCAACTAGGTATTCTAAATACACAAGTTCACACACATAGTTTCTTGTCTTGTTACAGTTCCTATTGTCTGGTTGTAATTTATTTTTTTGTCACCTTGTTCCTGTTTTACTCATGTCCCTGTCTTACAGCAATTAACACTTAGTTATTGTTACTATTTATTTATACATATCCTCAACATGATACCTGTCAGTTCTTTCCTACTTGTCATAAATATTTAGTTTAATCTTTGTTGTGCATTGTGTACTTTGCTCCTTTCCTGACTGGATCCGTTGTTTTAGGCGATGATGAGGACTTGCCCCTACCTGTTATGCCACTATGAGTTAGCAGGTGACCCATATGAGGAGCCAGTTCCCACCCAGGAGGCTACTTCTGCAGAGTAGTTAGCAGTAGCTGCTTATTTATTCCTTTCAGCACATACTCGGGTTTGTCCCCGATTTATCTTCTGGCTTGTATTAACTGTGATTGGTTGTCACGGATTAAATATTATAAAATCTTAGCATTCCTATTTCCTGTGATTATTCTTACATGTTCATTATTGTGGATGAGATAGATACTTATTGACCCCAGAAATGACCTAGACAGCGTACTACCGCCGACACTGCGGCGTAGGCTGGACATGCCCACGCACTCGTGCCCGAATAACCGGGTGCGGGTCCTGACACATTTTTGTGGTGGCCCATGCAGGTCCAACGACTAAATTGTTCGGTTTCAACTCAGGGACCGAACAGGCCTGCAATAAGATAAGGATAAGTTTAGGATCTCATCCACTTGCTTGAATCGTTCTTGACATCTGTCTCGGATTTGAATTAATTCCTTGACTTGCATCCTGCCTTGATTCCTGTGCGCCTTATCGTTTATTTTTGGGTGCAGAGTAAAGGATCTATCAGCAAGCGACGGAGTTCCTACAAGATCACCACGAGATGCTCTACCAGCATAACCGTGGAGAACGCGCAGACTCTTGGAGCAGCTAATGCGCGTAAGTGATTTTTGCTGCCGTTTCTAGTTTTGTTTAACTCGTGCCTATTGGTTCGTGACCTCAGCCCCAACCTAGTAAATTTTAAACTTGCTAATAACCTGGTATGCTTTTATATCTGATAACTGTAGAGTTTGTAGAATTTTTGTTATTTTGCTTAATGTAGGTTGTTTGTGAACTTAAATAAATTGTATCTTCTTTCATCACCATCTAGCGCACTTTATTTTGCTGTACTTGACTTATGCTGCTATTTTATAGCCTAGTTTTGCAAGCTTATCCTTTTATCAAACTTGTTCATGACATATGTATTAGTGGGTCGACACACTAATACAATTGTCTACTCAGAATCAATGTATTACGGTCTGATCAACCTTAGTGCATTTGGTTCGCCCTTCGCGTGGATTGAGATATACAGTTGACTAGTATACCTGCCCTAGACATGTCTGAGCATAACTGTATTAATACGAGCATGTGAATAGGAATTACCGAGATAGGATTCAATCCACAATCGCTTGACAATTCTCACCTGAATACTTTAAAACGCCTTGACCCCGATATTTTTCTATCACCCCACCCTTGAACTCTTTATTATTGATCTTCGTCCTTCCTTATTTCGGAAAGATGAAATCTCGTGCCTGGTATAAGTTAGTACATAGATAGTACTGGATATGCCACATAGGCCGATCACATACTTGAGGATTAACTTTCGTAATTGAGGACATATCATGATCGGCGTTGAAGTTCGAGGATTGAATGAACATAGGTAAACATATTAAGGAATATTTTTCTTAAGGTATATAGTCTTTTGTGATGAATGGGTAAACTCTAAATCGGGTAGCAATGCATTTGTCAACTTGAGAGGAATGTCTTTTGGATTGTGACCGAGTAAGGTTAGATTGGAAGATGCAAGCCATTATAATTTTAAAAATTTAAAGGAGTGACTAAGATGATTAGTGAATTGATATCGAGGGCCCAATAGTTATATCTTAGGTTTATGATTTTGAATCATGAAGGTAAAATCATCAACTTGAGTTTAGAAGATAAAATTATAGAATTTCAGACTTGAACAGTAGTGGACTACACTTAAATTATTTTTTCAATTTGATGATTTGATTTAAGAATTAAAATTTGAGGGTTGGACTACCTAGTTAGAATATTGAGGATGTGAATGGAATTTAAAGAGTTGAAGCATACAATTGTGAATAGGAATACTGTTGGACTCAAATCACTTCTAGAGGAATTCATGATAATCAGAGGTAAAGTCATGTGCAATCTTGAAAATGCTATATGGACTTAATCAAAAATCTGCCTGTGGGAAAATTGAGGAAGTAAGAAGTAATGACCATAGATTAAAATTTGATTGGAACAAGTAGTCATCTTAATCATGAAATGATTGCAGTGGACATGATTATGATTTAAATTATCGCAAGGAGATTGCGATTGATGTACATGAAGGTTTAATAGAGTATGGCTTAATTTTAAATTTTGAGGACGAAATTTTTATAAGTTGGGTAGATTGTAAACCCCCAGATTTTGTAAGAATTTTTAATCTTAGATTTTTCCCAATTTTCTGGAATTTTCTGTAATTAAAATCAAGGTTTTTAATTAATAAATGATTTTTAATTGGCAATAAATAATATTAAAATATCATAGAAATAATATTTTTGGGTATAAAATGGAAAACTGGACTTAGGGTAATTTTTCTGGAATTTATCGGGCCCCGGACCTATTTTTAAATGCCTAAAAACTATTTTATTAATTAATTAATTAATTATATTTATTATTATTATTATTATTATTATTATTATTTCTATAAATCCGGACCGTTCCCCAGCCCGGCCCACTGGGCCAGACCCCGGCCCAAACCACTCGGCCCAGCCCCCTCCTTAACGGATCGGGTCGGGTCCGCCCGACCGAACCCGACCCGAACCCGATGACCCACTCCCCTCACTGACCCAGTCACCCGTTCCCCGCTCCGGCGCCCGCCTCCTCCGCCGCTTCCGCCGCCTGCGGCTGCGCCACCGCCGCTCAGTTCGGCTCGTCTCCGCCCGCCTCGGCCACTCCCTCTTCCCCCTTCCTATTTAGCCCTAACCCGAGCTCCTCCGCCAACCCCGAGAACCCCCGTCCGCTGCCACCGCCTCCGGCGCCACCACCCTGCCCGCAGCACCCCTCCGCCGCGGCCAGCCCTCCCCTCTTCTCCTCCTCCTCCCCGCTCGTCGATAGCCGAGCAGCGACCGCCCCTCTTTCCCCTGCTTCCTCCCGACGCCGGCAGCCCTCGCCGTGCCCCGGTCGGCTCCATCCGTCCCCGGCGACGCCGCCCCGAGCCGCCCAGACCCTCCCCGGTGCCCCTCCGCCGGCCCCCGCCGCATCCCGCCTGAGAGAAGCCCTAACACTAACCCTAATTCGATCGGACACGGCCTGTGTCGTGTCGGACACGACACGGACACGAGGAAACCCTAGTTTTCAGGGCCCTGTTCAGGTACTCATATCTTTCTCCTCGCTGCCCCGTTTTCAATTCCGTAAATTGCGTTGCGAAGCCTGTATGACCCTCTCGGTGTCCGGACAAACTGTTCGGGGCATCGCGTCCTGTGGTAATCGCACACCGCGATCCAAAAAAGGAAAAACCAGACCCTGTTTCACCCCGGAACTGAGTACGCCCCGCCAAAAGGGATGACTTGGTCGCGTGCGGTCTTCACAGATACGTGCGCAGCGTCGATACGGACGTGTGAGATTTCGTGGAAGCTGATTCGGGTGTGCGTGCACACCGGAATCAACGCGTATCCGCGGACATCGCCCCGTATCTGACTTTTTGGCAATTCACCCTAACTTCTTGTACACTCGTCAGATCGAGACGAAACTTGCGCCATCGGACTCGTAGCAATACGCTGGTCCTGTGGGTCAAGTTTGGTTCGATTCTGAGAACGTTGACAAAATCGCGTGTCGTGGGCCCCACAGGCCCCGTTCGACGGGCGATTTTGTGTTCGGCTCATCGAAATCCAAATCTGGAAGTTCCGTTGGGTTCGTATCAGCGTTCCTGACCTGTTGACACTAAGTTTGGTGAATTTGGAGACCTTTGACCCGGACACGTTTTTCGGTGCAAAGCGGGCCCACCGGCGGACCCCGTTTTGACCCAAAACTGTCATTTTTGTCCTTGTCTCCAAATTGAACCCAAGGACAGGCATTTCTAGCTATTTGACATCTTCTGAGCATGATGGTAATGTTTATTTCAGCTTTTGGACTCATTTCTGGAAATTTTCCCGAGAGACAAAACTGTATTTGGATCCAAACATCAGGCAAGTACCTGCACTTCAAGTTTATTCTTTATATTGTGATAATTAATTCCTTGCTCTACTAGTACCATTGGATGTTTACATGTAGTGTTAGAATCTGGATTTCATGTCTTGAATACTGGATTTTATGTCTTGCTTTCGTGTCGGGTGGGAGAATACTGAAAGGCATGTAGTTTACCCTGACCCTTGCCATGATTAATAGCTGTTGGTACACGACTGTCCATCAGCCGGATCTCGATTATTCCTGTTTAATAGCCGTCTATGACGGTCGGTTTAACCCTATAAACCCCTACATGCCAACTAGGTATTCTAAATACACAAGTTCACACACATAGTTTCTTGTCTTGTTACAGTTCCTATTGTCTGGTTGTAATTCATTTTCCTGTCACCTTGTTCCTGTTTTACTCATGTCCCTGTCTTACAGCAATTAACACTTAGTTATTGTTACTATTTATTTATACATATCCTCAACATGATACCTGTCAGTTCTTTCCTACTTGTCATAAATATTTAGTTTAATCTTTGTTGTGCATTGTGTACTTTGCTCCTTTCCTGACTGGATCCGTTGTTTTAGGCGATGATGAGGACTTGCCCCTACCTGTTATGCCACTATGAGTTAGCAGGTGACCCATATGAGGAGCCAGTTCCCACCCAGGAGGCTACTTCTGCAGAGTAGTTAGCAGTAGCTGCTTATTTATTCCTTTCAGCACATACTCGGGTTTGTCCCCGATTTATCTTCTTGCTTGTATTAACTGTGATTGGTTGTCACGGATTAAATATTATAAAATCTTAGCATTCCTATTTCCTGTGATTATTCTTACATGTTCATTATTGTGGATGAGATAGATACTTATTGACCCCAGAAATAACCTAGACAGCGTACTACCGCCGACACTGCGGCGTAGGCTGGACGTGCCCACGCACTCGTGCCCGAATAACCGGGTGCGGGTCGTGACAGAGCAGCAATTGGAATCGGAACCACAGGCAAGTGTACCTTGCCAAACCCTGCAGTCTGCTATTTATTTCCTTGGCTTTATTAATCATCACAAGGCAAGAAAAGCTTGTCAATTCTCAGTAGTTCCTGTGATAATATTTTGCTGGATTTCTTGTGTAAATACATATAAACTTGTTTTAACTGCTTAACCTAGGAAACGTGTGACGTACTTAGTGTCCGACCATAGTCGGGTGCCAACCCCGTACGCGGTGTTGGGTACGTCATTAGAGATGGACATTCGATACCCTTACTCTTTGTACTTGTCCTATCAAGTACATCAGAGCCCAGGACACTTGACACTATTCATGAGACAGAGTCTTCCTGAGACATTCAAGGTGATTCTGCATAGGATACATGTTTTATAACCTAGACATTACATTCATAGACAATTGATTCATAGCTATCCGACTTGCTGCATTAGTTATAATCATGCGTGACATGGACATGAGGCATCGTGGACATGAGACGTGAGATTACATTAGGTGGGGAGAGACACACAGACCACAGGCTGATATTATATATATAAAACATAGTATATTTCAGAGTATAATTCATAGTTATTGCCGCTACCCGGCTCCCCGACACAGAGCTTGTAGTGGCTTCAGCCTGAGTTCTAGTGATGCTCTCAACTTGCATATCACATAAGTTGGTTACATAGCTTACCCTCTTGTTTATTTATCTGCTGCACTGCATTTATTTTGGCTTGTATTTTCTGTACCTTGCTGTCCCCTGAGGACCTGGATCCGGATTATGTCCCCAGGAATAGCTGAAGAAAACTACCCCGAGGTGTACGGTACAGGAGCACTCCTTGGAGCAGAACCAGGAACCGAGGACGAGATAGTGGCAGAAGACTTCTCCTGAGCACCGGCTTCTTACTCTCAGTATTTCCATTTTTTTAGTATTTTATTTCCTGTCTATTTCCTTAAAATGTAACAGACTGATTCTCGGATTGTTTCCCGAGATACTCTTATTGGAGATTTGTTTAGTTATTCTATTGCATTATTCTAGCATTAATCTGTGTTTATTCTGTGGATGAGATTAGAAATACCTGAGACCTGTAACATCTTACTGTTAGACTACAGCTTAAGCATGCCCTGATGGATCCATTAAATTGGGTTGTCCATCGGTGCGTGCTGCTGGCCATTGCCACGTGTCCAGTCCCTCGATATTTTGGGACTGGGGCGTGACATTTAGTCTTCTCAATCTATATGACGTTATGTAAGCCATGTAGGTAAACTATCCCAGCGTAAACTTGATGATTCCTGAATAAATAGATAACAAGAGTAGAGTAGCTGATTAGGCGTAAAATGTAAGGATGGTAATGTGAGCGTATTTGCCATAAGTTTTAGTTTTCCCAGCCATGACCAAATCTCATGCATTTAATGTAGAGATATGCCTCGAGCCCTGTGCAAGAAATAGCTTTTGACGTGGCGTCTGATTTTGTCTTATCTTGAGCGTAAAAACTCATTTTCGACTTAAGCGTAAAGGCTCATTTCTATCAATAAAGAATAGGCAGCGTATTCAAAGGACTTCATTTCCTTCCTCTTACATGCATAAAAGCAACTTGTATCACTAAACAACAACCTGGATCTCTGTGTAAATCATCATCACAGTCGTCCTCTCGATTATCGTGCGGTACTTTTGTCAGATGTCAGGTTTACCGAATTATCTGACAAATTTATCCGAGAAATACGAAAAGTTTCTCATACTTTACGCTGCAACGTATTTCAGATTTTACAGATCTCTTTACGTGTAAGCCCCCTGATTTTTTAAAATTTTTAAATATATTTTCTCACAGTTTTTCTGTAATTTTTGGAATTTAAAACTAAGCTATTTTGTGATTAAAAGATTTTTAAATAATGTTAATTAATATTAAAATATTATGGAAATAATATTTTATGGTGTAAAACGGAAAACCGGACATAGGATAATTTTCTGTGAATTTATTGGACTCCGGAAACAGTTTTAAAGCCCTAAAAACTATCGTAGAATTAAACCCAATTAAACCTGACTGAACCTAGTTCACTTGAACCAAAATAAACCGAACCAAACCGCTGACTGAACCGAACCAAGCCAACCTAGCGTAGTGGGTCGGGTCGGATCCATGAAACCCGACCCAAACCCGAAACCTGGATTCCGAACCCTAATCCCAATTCGGGTCGGAAATACTGTTCCGACCCGGCGGCGCGCGTATAAACCCCCCCCTCGACGTTCGTGCCCAGCCCAGCCGCCTTTCTCCAGATCAGCTCCGCCGCCCGCAGCAACGCCCGCCCGTCTGAACCCTGCGCGGCCGCCTCCTCCTTCTTCTTCCACCCGTCCCCGCTCATCCTCCCCAGCCATCATCTCCACGACCACCCCTCGCCTCGCCGTTCTTCTCCATCCGATCGACCACCACCCGTAGCACCTCCCTCCGCCTCGACCATCACCACCTCACCCTCTCCGCTCCGCCCTCAACGACCATGACACCCCCTCGATTGAACCCACAGCCGCCTTCATCCACCTCACCCGAGCCCCATCTCCCTCATCTCCAGCCATCTCCCCCTCTCCGCTCCGCCTAGCCGCTCGACGCCGCCGACTCGCAGCCCAACGCCCTAGGCCATGCCGCCCTCCGTCGGCGAGTTCACCCCGTTGTCTCCTGATACTGCCCTTGCAGCGGACACGGACACAGACCCTGTGCAGAGCCGACACAGCGGACACGGTGACTAGGACACGATTCGGCGTTCAGGACACGAGAATTCTCGGTTCACGGAGCCCTGTTCAGGTAACCCGTTCTTCCTCCTCGTAATTCCGTTTTTGATTCCATCTATTGCAACGCGTAGACTGTATAACCCTCTCGATGCTCGTGTAACTCGTTCGGTTCGTCGCATCCTGTGGTGATCGCAAACCGTGATCCAAAAACCGAAAAATGAACGCCCTGTTTCACCCCGGAACTGAGTGCGCCCCGCCAAACGGGACCACTTGGTCGCACGCGGTCTTTACCGAAATATGCGTGCCGTTGATACGGACGTGCGGAATTTTGCATAAGTCGATTCGGATGTGCGTGCACACTGGAATCAACGCGTATCCGCCGACAACGTCCCGTATCCGTCTATTCTAGAATATGCTGTAACTTTGTGTACACACGTCGGATCGAGACGAAACTTGTGCCATCGGACTCGTAGCAATACGCTGGTCCTGTGACCCAAGTTTGGTTCGATTCTGAGAATATTGACAAAATCGTGTATCGTGGGCCCCACATGCTCCACTTGACGGGCGATTTTGTGATCGGCTCATCAAAATCCAATTCTGGAAGTTCTGTTGGGTTCGTATCATCGTTCCTGACTTATTGACACTAAGTTTGGCAAATTTGGAGACCTTTGACCCTGACACCCTTTTCGGTGCAAAGTGGCCCACATGTGGACCCCGCTTTGACCCGAAAATGTTATTTTTGCCCCTGTGTCCAAATTGGACTTAAGGACAGGCGTTTCTAGCTATTTGATATTTTCTGAGACTGTTGGTGATATTTATTACAGCTTTTGGAGGAGTACCTGCAGGATCCACTGACACA
Organism: Iris macrosiphon; assembly: GCA_036927795.1. Taxonomy (NCBI): domain Eukaryota; kingdom Viridiplantae; phylum Streptophyta; class Magnoliopsida; order Asparagales; family Iridaceae; genus Iris; species Iris macrosiphon. Next base: position 193,520,289 of record JAYESA010000002.1, on the reverse strand, counting down.
GGGATAATTGTTGGTATTCGAACCCCAGGCAAGTATACCTTGCCAAACCCTGCAGTTTTGCTACTTATTTCCTTGACATATTTATACATTGTCGTGCAAGTATACCTTGCCAAATCCTGCAGTTTTGCTACTTATTTTCTTGACATATTTATACATTGTCGTGCAAGTATACCTTGCCAAATCCTACAGTCTTGCTACTTATTTCCTTGACTTATTTATACATTGTCGTGCAAGATACCTTGCCAACTCTTATACTTTATTTGCATGCTTTCCTTTTCAATTGTTATTCTCTTGTCGTATATAGTTTTTGATGCGTTTTGATTTATTCCTGCTGCTCTAGTCTTATTTTCTCGTTTTACGTGCATGTACATTATTTGCTCTTTTCTATGGATCACTATTTGTTCCATAGACATATGGTGATGGTATATGTTTACTCTACGCTTTCTTAAGTTGACTCGATTGGTTACTTTAGTTCCTAGATGATCGTTATTAGGCACTGACTACACTTGAGCATTCTCGATTGTGAGTACCCATAGTGCTACGATAGAGACTTGTTCATTTGACTACCTCATTCGTGAGCTCCCATTGGGCAGCGAAAGAGCCAAACTATAGATTGGGAGTCCCCATTGGCCTACTTTCTATAGGACCGTGATCTCACATTGAGTTGCGGTTACCCCAATTTGCTTGTAGTTATGTTTGATAGCACCATCGGCAGGCCACCATCTTAGATGTAGTGATTTCTCGTATCTTATTTGTTTCTCTTGTGTTTATTTTCTTGTCTATCTTGCATGTTCATTTACTGTACTTTTGGCTCATATTCTTTTGTATCTTGTTACGTCCCTCTGAGGACCTGGTTTTGTTCTCCAGATTTAGGAGACGAGGAGTACCCGCCACTTTACGGACCGGCACCAGACGAGGGTACGATAGCAGTTGATGGCCCTGTTACTTTATAGCATATTTTTAGTTATATCTTCTTGTCTTTATTTTTCGTTTATCGGTAGTGGATTTGTCTCCACCCGACTTAGTATCATTTTGCTGGATATTCGACAGTGTCTTTACTTATAGCATTTATTCCAGTTTGCTATTTAGTTCATACTGTTCTTATGGATGAGATCTAGATACTTGACAATTATATGTATATTCGTATATTCTTGGACTAGAGTTCACATTAGACAGCTTATACATATTCGAGTCGGACATGAGTCTGCTTGAATGCGTAGCTGGCCATTGCCACGTGGCTAGTCCCTCGATATTTTGGGACTGGGGCGTGACATTACGCAAGAAACCTTTTACGCAGACCTTTTACTAAAACTTTACGCACACAGAGTTTTACGCACAGAACTTCTTAAGCAGATTTAAACACGCAGGAGATATTTTACGCACAGACTTTACGCAACATATATTTTACGCGCAGATTTTCTACGTCAACTTTACGCCGGCAGACTTACGTACAGACTTTTTATGCCGACAGTTTTGAATCCCTGTTTTACGCGACAGCTCTACTTTACGCTCCTCTACCTTATACGGACCACTCTGAAACTCTATTTTACGCCAAATTATCCTGAAGCTTTGCATTACGCAGGAAGCTTATCAACCTGTCTTACGCCAACTACCTTGAAGTTCTGTTTTACGCAGAGAGGAATTCATGTATGTTGGGGGGTTTTTGACTGTAAAATACACGGACCATTCCCCAGCATATTTTATATACTTACATCATGTTTGATTCCTGTACTCCTTCTAAACGTTGTACATCACCTGCAGAAAGATGGATATGCAGAAAGGATGTACTGTCACAGATGGTGACACAACTCCTGGAGTTAATAGTCAGACTCAAGGAGAGACCTCAATGACTTCTAGACTTCCGGGATCAGATGGACAGATTCATAATCCAGTTCCATCTGATCTTCCCGTTCTACCTAATGAGAACCTTCCAGTATCATCAATACCACAGGATGGCCAGGCACAACTGTTCCAATTCTTCCAGATGATGATACAGGAATAGAGGCAGCAAGCAGCAGAACAGAGACAAGAGTTCCTAGCAGCACTTAAAAGGATGGCTGCAAGGACTAATGTGCCAGCTCAAACACTAGCTTCAGTACCTCGAGCTAAAGTTGGTTCAGTAAAAAACTTTATACAGATGGGTCTGAAGCCGTACAAAGGCATTGAGAGTCCAGAGGAGACTACCAACTGGATCACTCACACTCGAAAATTATTAGAAGCATCACAGCTACCTGCAAACCTATGGATGATAGGTGTAAGGACGCTTCTAGATGGTAATGCTCATCACTGGTGGGAATCCATGGAGCGCCAGTTGGGTACATACCAGACTTGGGAGCAGTTCCTGGAGTACTTTGAAAGGAAGTACTTCCCGTACACCGTCAGAGATGCATTGTATGATCAGTTTATCCACCTGGAGCAAGGGAACAGAACAGTGGATGAGTATGATGCTGAGTTTAGTCATCTCAGTAAATATGGCGCTGCTTTGATACCAGATGACTTGGCTAAGGCTAAGAGGTTTCATCGTGGACTAACTCAGGAGCTACAACACTACACTAGCTCCCAGTCCTGAATCTCTTATGTCGAATTACTGACAGAAGCCAGATTATAAGAAACTATCAGCAAAGGAAAGAGAGGTTAGCGGAAGACACAACAAGAAGGACCTACCAGACATCCTTTAGCTCAGCAACAACAGTACCAGCACCAAGCAGAACCATACCAGATCCCAGAGAAGCCCCACTGCCATTATTGTATGAAACGCGGACATGTTAGGAGGGACCATCAACTTCGCTTAGGACAATGTATGAGATGTGGTTCCAGACAGCATATGATAAAAGATTTTCCTATACAACAAACATTGACACTTCCACCACCAGCACAAAGGCTAGCGCTACCAGCACCAAGGCCAGCTCAGTAAATGTGAATTCTTTTTGGATAAGCTTTTTTGGACAGAGTTCATTTCTTGGGCATGTTGTTACAGGAGTTAGTGTGACAACCATAAAGACTGGATGAGTCTTATCTTCTCTATGAACTTGAAATATTTTGTAATATCTCTCATCTTAATCCAACGTATTTATATTTTCTGAACTACCTTGACTTATGCTGCTGTTACAGCCTAGTTTTGTAAGCTTATTCTTTATCAAGCTTGTTCATGATATATGTATTAATGGATGCATACATTAATACATTTTCAGAATCAGTGTATTACGGTCTGATCAACCATAGTGCGCTTGGTTCGCCCTTCGCAATACTACTTTACGTAGGATTAAGATACATAGTTGACTAGTAGACGAATATACTTGTATTCTATCACCTTCACCTGGAATTCTTTATTTTTGTTCTCCGTCTTCCCTTACTTCGGAAAGATGAAACCTCGTGCTCGGTATAAGCTGATATACAGATAGTACTAGAGATTCCCCATAGGCCAATCACATTATCTGATGATTACTCTCCGTAATTGAGGATATACCATAAGTGATATATTTTGTGTAATCCTTGAAGATTGAATAACATGATTAAATGATTCAAGGAATAATTTTCTTGGATATATAGCCTTAAGTGATAGATGGATAAATCCTAAAGTTGGGAAGGAATTGCATTTATTAAACATGAGGTGAATTCTTTTAAATTGTGATCCAGAGAGATTAGATAGAGAGACCCCTACCCTATTTTAATTTCGAGGATGAAATTTTTATAAGTTGGGTAGAATGTAAGATCCCTAATCCTGAAAATCGTATTTCTCTATTTAATTTATTTATAGTAGTTATGAGCTAAATAGAGAGAATAGATTTTCTTTAAATCTTTATTTGAGATGTTGTACATTTAGAGGATTTATGGGACCATTATAATTTTTCCTAATTTATTCCATGTAAGAGACCTTTGGACAGTTGCTAGCTCAACCGTATGCACCAATATAATTTTTAGATTTTTTTATGAATATATGTGTGTATATATATATATATATATATATATATATACAATTCCTATTGGTTATTGGATATCAAAACCGTAACTCCTAACCCACTACCCGCTTGCAAACCCGCGTAAAGTAAGGAATCAATAGCAACAGCAGCAGCAGCAATAGCAAACCAACTTCTCTTTTCTTTCCTTCTCCACGCGTAAAGTTTAAACCCCACGCGTAAAGCAACTTCGCGCGTAAAGTAGAACTCCACTGCTTCTTATTTCACCGCGCGTAAACTCAACCCCACCGCTTAATTTCCAATACCGCGCATAAAACAAACCCACCGCCTCTTATCTCTATGTTATTACTAAACAACCCTCAGCCGAAACCTAAACCAATGAAAGAGAAACAACAGCAGCAATAGTTTCTTAACCATTAAGTGATTCCCACTGCCTCTTATCTCTATATATATACAACTCTTTCAAACCCTAACTACAATTCTTCTTTCACTAAACTAACACGCTGCTTTGGACGTGCACTATACATAACTTTGCTCGGCAAGTATACCTTGCCATTGTACTGATTATTTAAATTCCAACTGATGCATGCATATTTATTTCTGCTTATATAGATGTTATTTATGTAGATTTTGGACCTATTTCATGAGATCACCCCAGTATCATGTAGCATCAGTAGGTTCATTGGCCGTGACACAGTTGTTACACGAGTTGTGAGTCTCATATAGATTTCGGACTACGTACCGGGTTGGCCTCCTGTATGTATGAGCCGTGCGTTAGGGATAACTGCTGATAAAAACTTTGTATGCTAGAAGACTCTACAGTTATTATAGGTCTATAGACATAGTCTATTGTAGTACGGTGGTCCAATCCTTGTCCTTGTTTGGTTGTAGGATTGGGCTAGGGTGTAAACCCCCTGAATTTTCAGAATTTTAAAAAACTGGATTTTTCACAATTTTCTGGAATTTTCTGTAATTTAAAAACAGGGTTTTAATTATTCAATGATTTTTAATTGATATTAAACAATATTAAAATATTATGGAAATAATATTTTTGGGTGTAAAATGAAAAACTGGACTTAGGACAATTTTTCTGGAATTTATCGGACCCCGGACCTATTTTTAAAAAGCCTAAAAACTATTTTCTAAATTAATTAATTAATTAATTAATATTTATTATTATTATTATTTTATTTGATTTTTATTTGATTTTTATTAGGTTTTGGCCCAGCCCGGCCCAACCTGACCCCGGCCCAGCCCAACTGAGCCCAGACCCTAGCGGGTCGGGTCGGGCCCCAGACCCGCACCCGACCCGACCCTACCCGGTTCCCCCTCACCCCCACGTCTCTCTCCCTCACCCGCGTCGTGCGGCGCCTCCGCCGCGTCCGGCGCCGCTCCGCCCGCTCCGGCGCCCACGTCCACCCCCGTCGCCCGCCCATCTCGGCCCCGACCCCCCCTGAGGATCCCCTATTTATCCCCGCTCCTCTCCCCTCCGGTCCCCACCGAACCGCCACCCGCTGCCACCACCCGCTGTGCCGAACCCCGCCACCCCCAGCTACGCCGCACTCCTCGCCGGACGACGCCGCGCCACCGCCCTTCTCCCCCGAACACCACCCAGCTCCGCCACGTGCCGACCACCCCAGCCTCCTCCCTTCCCTCCCCTGCTCCTTCGTCCCAGTAGCCGACGGCAGCTCCGCCGGACGCCGAGCCGCCCTCGACCCCGACGTCGACGGCGCAGCCGCCCAGCCCCGGTCGGCCCCCAACAGCGCCGCTCAGCACTCCGCCGGCCGCCGCCGAACTCAGCAAGCCCTAATCCCCAATTTTCTTCACTGTGTCGGACACAGGACACGTGTCCTGTGTCGTGTCGGACACGGTTTTGACCCTGATTTTCGGGTCCCCTTCAGGTACGCGTAACTTTTTGCTCGTAGCTCCGTTTTCGATTCCGCAAATTGCGTTTCGAAGCCTGTATGACCCTCTCGGTGTCCGGACAAACTGTTCGGGGCATCGCGTCCTGTGGCGATCGCACACCGCGATCCAAAAACAGGAAAAACCAGGCCCTGTTTCACCCCGGAACTGAGTACGCCCCGCCAAACGGGACGACTTGGTCGCGCGCGGTCTTCACAGATACGTGCGCCTCATCGATACGGGCGTGTGGGTTTTCGCGGAAGCTGATTCGGGTGTGCGTGCACCCCGGAATCAACGCGTATCCGCGGACATCGCCCCGTATCCGCCCTTTTCTGCAATTCACCCTAACTTCGTGCACACACGTCGGATCGAGACGAAACTTGCGCCATCGGACTCGTAGCGATACGCTGGTCCTGTGGGTCAAGTTTGGTTCGATTCTGAGAACGTTGACGAAATCGCGTGTCATGGGCCCCACAGGCCCCGCTCGACGGGCAATTTTGTGAACGGCTCATCGGAATTCAATTCTGAAAGTTCCGTTGGGTTCGTATCAGCATTTCTGACCTGTTGACACTAAGTTGGGTGAATTTGGAGACCGTTGACCCTGACGCGTTTTTCGGTGCAAAGCGGGCCCACCGGTGGACCCCGTTTTGGCCCGAAACTGCCGTTTTTGCCCTTGTCTCCAAATTGGACTCAAGGACAGGCGTTTTCAGCTGATTGATATTTTCTGGATCTGATGGTGATGTTTGTTTCAGCAACCGGAGTACCGCCTGCAATTCCCGCCGAAGTCAGAGCCGTAAACACAGCCGGAACCACAGGCAAGTGTACCTTGCCAAACTCTGCAGCTTGCTAATTATTTTCTGGACTTAATTATGCAATAAAGGACAATTAAAGCTTGCCAAATCTCAGTAATCCTTGACAAAGTATTTTACTTGTTTTCATGTGAATTAAAATATAAACTTGTTTTAACTGCTTGACCTAGGAGACGTGTGACGTGCTTAGTGTCCGATCATAGTCGGGTGCCAACTCCGTACGCGGGGTTGTGTAACGTCACATAGACATGGATATCGAGACCCTATAATTCTCGTACTTGTCCTATCAAGTACACCAGAACCCAGGACACTTGACACTAGTTCATGAGACAGAGTCTTCCTGAGACATTCAAGGTGATTCTGTATAGGTTGCATGTTGATGACATAGACTTTACATTCTTAGACATTTGATTCATAGCTATCAGACTTACTGCATTAGTTATGATTATGCGTGTCATGGACATGAGACGTGTGATTACATTGGGTGGGGAGAGACACACAGACTACAGGCTGATATTATATATATATAAAACATAGTTTATATCATAGTGTAATTCATAGTTATTGCCGCTACCGGCTCCCCGACACAGAGCTTGTAGTGACTTCAGCCTGAGATCTAGTGCTGCTCTCATATTGCATATCACATAGTTGGTTACTTAGTTTACCCTGTTGTTTATCTTATTGCTGCACTAATATTCATTTGGCTTGAGTTTTCTGTACCTTGCTATGTCCCCTGAGGACCTGGAATGGATGATGTCCCCAGGTACAGCTGAAGAGAACTATCCAGAAGTGTACGGTACCGGAGCACTCCTCGGAACAGAACCAGGAACAGAGGACGAGATAGTGGCCGAAGACTTCTCTTGAGCGCCGGCTGCAACTACTCAGTATTTACATTTTCCAGCATTTTAATTCCTGTCTTTTCTTAATTGTAACAGAATAATTCTCGGATTTGTTTCCCGAGATAACCTTATTTGATATTGCATATTTATTTCCATTGCATTATTTCTGGCAATTAATCTGTCTATTTCTGTGGATGAGATTAGAAATACCTGAGACTGTAACACTTTACTACTAGACTACAGCTTAAGCATGCCCTGATGGATTCATTAAATTGGGTTATCCATCGGTGCGCGCTGCTGGCCATTGCCACGCTTCTCCAGTCCCTCGTCATTTTGGGACTGGGGCGTGACATGGTTTTTGTGGTGGCCCATGCAGGTCTACGACTAAATTGTTCGGTTTCAACTTAGGGACCGAACAGGCCTGCAATAAGATAGGATAAGTTTTTAGGATCTCATCCACTTGCTTGAAACGTTTTTGATCTCTATATCGACTTCAAATAATTTACTTGCATCTTGCCTTGATTCCTGTACGCCTCTTATTGGTTATTTTTGATACAGGAAAATGGACCCACAAGAATGCAACGAGACTCCCGTCGGAACACCCCAAGCTACAGGTGTCACATATGACGACGAAGTGACACCAGACGGAGGAATTCCCACAACTCAACAGAGCCAGCAGGCAGGTCAACCTACATCCCGATTCCGACGCGATGACATTCCACCTCCGCCGCAGTTCGTCCCACCAACCCCCGTACTCCCACAAGGACAGCCAATTGACGGGCAGCAGATATTCCAAATGATCTACGCGATGATGCAAGCCCAGCAACAAGTCCAACACGAGGCTCAGCGTCGCGAAGCCAACTTCTGGAGGGACAACATCGTAACTGTACTGGAGCAGGCCAACCTACCAGCTCGACGGCCATCTACAGGCTCTATCACTGACTTCCGCCAACTGAAGCCCCGCACTTTCTCCGGCAAGGAAGAGCCCACAGAAGTTCATGAATGGCTCACCAACATTCAGCATCAACTTGAAGCAGCTGAGCTTCCACGGGAACGCTGGATGACTGCTGTCCGAATGCAGTTGACAGGCAACGCGCACCACTGGTGGTTGTCTGAGGAGGCGCGACTCGGACCAGACCGAGTCACTTGGGAAGAGTTCTCCAGACTCTTCCAAGAGATGTACATTCCGGCTATCGCTCGATCAGAACTGCGGGACAAATTCAATCGCCTCACCCAGGACTCTATGACGGTGGAAGAGTACAACGCAGAATTCATTCGTCTGAGCCGCTTTGCCCCAACCCTGATCCCGACAGAGGAAGAAAAGGCCGAGAAATTCTTCGACGGACTGAACATTGAGCTGCAGAAACTAATCGGATCCGTCGCACCTACCTCTTACTCGGACGTTCTCGCTGCAGCCCGACGCATGGAACGCGTCACCAAGAGAGAGTCTCGCCTCAAACGGCCAATCACCTCAGCACCAGACAGAACATCACCGGGAGAATCTGCCAAGAGATCTCACACGCTCCAGCCACCCAGGACAGCTTCTCAGATCCTTCCTACCTGTCACTACTGCGGCAAGGTAGGCCATGTCGAGAGAGACTGCAGACGCAAGTTGGGATTGTGCCTGATTTGCGGCACTAATCAGCACATAGCCAAGGACTGTCCCCAGCATCGAGATGGAGCACGAAGGGCAAACCAACCAGCTCTACCAGCACCGAGGCCACCTCTGGCACCTCAAGCAGCACTCTTCCAGCAAGCCCAGCAGCAGCAGAGGAATCCACCTCAAGGACGAGGACAAGCTTATGCGCTGACTGTGCAGGACGTCGATGCGAGTAAGTGATTCGTAGATTTTCCGTTTCTAGCCTTGTTGTAGTTCGTGCCCGTTGGTTCGTGACCTCAGCCCCAACCTAGTAATTGGCAACTTGTTAATAACAACCTGGTTTTCATAAAAGTTGTAGATCTTTTGTTTTAACTAGATTTCCTGGAAAGTGTAAACTTTCATTTTTTAGGGAAACGGTATTTCCCTGAAGTCCCTTGTGACGTGCTTTCAAACGATACCTGCGACCGTGTCATCTCTGTTGACCGGTTATTCTTTTGATTGCGAGGACGCAATCCTCTTAAGGGGGGTAGATTGTAAACCCCCTGAATTTTCAAAATTTTAAAAAACTGGATTTTTCACAATTTTCTGGAATTTTCTGTAATTTAAAAACAGGGTTTTAATTATTCAATGATTTTTAATTGATATTAAACAATATTAAAATATTATGGAAATAATATTTTTGGGTGTAAAATGAAAAACTGGACTTAGGACAATTTTTCTGGAATTTATCGGACCCCGGACCTATTTTTAAAAAGCCTAAAAACTATTTTCTAAATTAATTAATTAATTAATTAATATTTATTATTATTATTATTTTATTTGATTTTTATTTGATTTTTATTAGGTTTTGGCCCAGCCCGGCCCAACCTGACCCCGGCCCAGCCCAACTGAGCCCAGACCCTAGCGGGTCGGGTCGGGCCCCAGACCCGCACCCGACCCGACCCTACCCGGTTCCCCCTCACCCCCACGTCTCTCTCCCTCACCCGCGTCGTGCGGCGCCTCCGCCGCGTCCGGCGCCGCTCCGCCCGCTCCGGCGCCCACGTCCACCCCGTCGCCCGCCCATCTCGGCCCCGACCCCCCCTGAGGATCCCCTATTTATCCCCGCTCCTCTCCCCTCCGGTCCCCACCGAACCGCCACCCGCTGCCACCACCCGCTGTGCCGAACCCCGCCACCCCCAGCTACGCCGCACTCCTCGCCGGACGACGCCGCGCCACCGCCCTTCTCCCCCGAACACCACCCAGCTCCGCCACGTGCCGACCACCCCAGCCTCCTCCCTTCCCACCCCTGCTCCTTCGTCCCAGTAGCCGACGGCAGCTCCGCCGGACGCCGAGCCGCCCTCGACCCCGACGTCGATGGCGCAGCCGCCCAGCCCCGGTCGGCCCCCAACAGCGCCGCTCAGCACTCCGCCGGCCGCCGCCGAACTCAGCAAGCCCTAATCCCCAATTTTCTTCACTGTGTCGGACACAGGACACGTGTCCTGTGTCGTGTCGGACACGGTTTTGACCCTGATTTTTGGGTCCCCTTCAGGTACGCGTAACTTTTTGCTCGTAGCTCCGTTTTCGATTCCGTAAATTGCGTTGCGAAGCCTGTATGACCCTCTCGGTGTCCGGACAAACTGTTCGGGGCATCGCGTCCTGTGGCGATCGCACACCGCGATCCAAAAACAGGAAAAACCAGGCCCTGTTTCACCCCGGAACTGAGTACGCCCCGCCAAACGGGACGACTTGGTCGCGCGCGGTCTTCACAGATACGTGCGCCTCGTCGATACGGGCGTGTGGGTTTTCGCGGAAGCTGATTCGGGTGTGCGTGCACCCCGGAATCAACGCGTATCCGCGGACATCGCCCCGTATCCGCCCTTTTCTGCAATTCACCCTAACTTCGTGCACACACGTCGGATCGAGACGAAACTTGCGCCATCGGACTCGTAGCGATACGCTGGTCCTGTGGGTCAAGTTTGGTTCGATTCTGAGAACGTTGACGAAATCGCGTGTCGTGGGCCCCACAGGCCCCGCTCGACGGGCGATTTTGTGAACGGCTCATCGGAATTCAATTCTGAAAGTTCCGTTGGGTTCGTATCAGCATTTCTGACCTGTTGACACTAAGTTGGGTGAATTTGGAGACCGTTGACCCTGACGCGTTTTTCGGTGCAAAGCGGGCCCACCGGTGGATTCCGTTTTGGCCCGAAACTGCCGTTTTTGCCCTTGTCTCCAAATTGGACTCAAGGACAGGCGTTTCCAGCTGATTGATATTTTCTGGATCTGATGGTGATGTTTGTTTCAGCAACCGGAGTACCGCCTGCAATTCCCGCCGAAGTCAGAGCCGTAAACACAGCCGGAACCACAGGCAAGTGTACCTTGCCAAACTCTGCAGCTTGCTAATTATTTTCTGGACTTAATTATGCAATAAAGGACAATTAAAGCTTGCCAAATCTCAGTAATCCTTGACAAAGTATTTTACTTGTTTTCATGTGAATTAAAATATAAACTTGTTTTAACTGCTTGACCTAGGAGACGTGTGACGTGCTTAGTGTCCGATCATAGTCGGGTGCCAACTCCGTACGCGGGGTTGTGTAACGTCACATAGACATGGATATCGAGACCCTATAATTCTCGTACTTGTCCTATCAAGTACACCAGAACCCAGGACACTTGACACTAGTTCATGAGACAGAGTCTTCCTGAGACATTCAAGGTGATTCTGTATAGGTTGCATGTTGATGACATAGACTTTACATTCTTAGACATTTGATTCATAGCTATCAGACTTACTGCATTAGTTATGATTATGCGTGTCATGGACATGAGACGTGTGATTACATTGGGTGGGGAGAGACACACAGACTACAGGCTGATATTATATATATATAAAACATAGTTTATATCATAGTGTAATTCATAGTTATTGCCGCTACCGGCTCCCCGACACAGAGCTTGTAGTGGCTTCAGCCTGAGATCTAGTGCTGCTCTCATATTGCATATCACATAGTTGGTTACTTAGTTTACCCTGTTGTTTATCTTATTGCTGCACTAATATTCATTTGGCTTGAGTTTTCTGTACCTTGCTATGTCCCCTGAGGACCTGGAATGGATGATGTCCCCAGGTACAGCTGAAGAGAACTATCCAGAAGTGTACGGTACCGGAGCACTCCTCGGAACAGAACCAGGAACAGAGGACGAGATAGTGGCCGAAGACTTCTCTTGAGCGCCGGCTGCAACTACTCAGTATTTACATTTTCCAGCATTTTAATTCCTGTCTTTTCTTAATTGTAACAGAATAATTCTCGGATTTGTTTCCCGAGATAACCTTATTTGATATTGCACATTTATTTCCATTGCATTATTTCTGGCAATTAATCTGTCTATTTCTGTGGATGAGATTAGAAATACCTGAGACTGTAACACTTTACTACTAGACTACAGCTTAAGCATGCCCTGATGGATTCATTAAATTGGGTTATCCATCGGTGCGCGCTGCTGGCCATTGCCACGCTTCTCCAGTCCCTCGTCATTTTGGGACTGGGGCGTGACATAGGGTACTAAGGATAGGCTATGAACTAGCTCGTGTCATGGATGTGACATGCCTAGAGCATTGGGTGGGGAGGACTACTAGTAGGCGTATGGGACACCCACTTCCTCTATGCAGATTCCACACTCGACGGTTATTGTATACATGCGCCCTTGTACTGGGGGCATATGTGGCATATACTAGCCAGTTGTCACGATTGGTGAATTACGTCAGCATATGTCTAGCCTACACTTTCCATACGCTCAAAGTGCCTCAAGTTGCATTTCACTTAGACGGTTAGGCTACCCAGTGGATGTTTATATTTCAGTACTTATTGGCATATTATTATATATCTTGTTACGTCCCTCTGAGGACCTGGTCCCTTTCCAGATATGAACGAGCAGGAGTATCCACAGGAGTACGGACCTGGACCCGACTCTACATAACAGACTGAGGAGGTCTTACCCTCAGAGTAGCTATGACTTGTTTCAACTGTTTAGAGATTTTTGTTACTACTTCAGTATAGTCGTTTGTAGTGGATTTATTTCCACCGGACTATCAGACTTGATACTTATCCGTGATATTCAGCTCTTTATTCCTACTGATTATTTGTGTTGTGGATGAGATATAGATTGTGTATGACTTGTTGTGACAGTATATTACTACTAGTGGATTGCATATTCATTTACAGCGTACGTGTGTATATGATTTCCATATATTGGAGTTCGTATACATACGGCTGGGCATGTTACGTATTCCTAGTCCTACGTATTTTGGGACTGGGGCGTGACAGCTTACCTCGCAAAAAAAGGCTTTGGTTGAGTCTTTTGGATTCAATTATATAGATCAAATTAAGTTCCTGCAATACGATAATGATTTGATGTTTAGTTTGACAGAGCGTTGGTGGCCTAAACATAATACTTTCCAGTTGCCAGTAGAGAAAATGACAGTTACCCTTTCGGATGTAGCCAACATCCTATTATGATACCTTGGCCTTGTGCCAATGCGTATCGCAATTACCCTGATACTCAAACTCAATACCATGTGTTTCGACCCATACCTTGGTATCCCAAGGTAACCCAAACTCCAAATTAAGTAATACATATATGTATCCAAACTAATACTAGCTACACAATACACTATACTATATCTAACTATTTAGACTTAACTAATACCTGAGTACCCAACTCACTAATAGATATTACAATAGTATATAAAGCTACCTAGCTAATTACCCAAATACTCTATATAATCCATCTAGTACCTACCCTTATATAACAAGCTAACAGTTATGCGACTGAACCTAACCCCAACTGATACTCTCAACCCCTCTAACAAGACCAAGACATTACCCAACTCAAGCCTAGGGACAAAGTCCAACTGATACTTATTATTATCTATTAGCAACTCTTGCTAACATACATACACACTTAACCTCTAACTAATATCCATTACCAACTACGATACCAAAAACTTAACTAACTGAACTACTACTCTGTATTGCTGATACTGTGCTACGCTCTGAACCCGATACAGGTACTGAAACTGCACCCCGAGCCCTCTTGCTGCTGGTGTAGCTAACTAACTATTACCTAAACTTAACTATCTATTGAGCTATATACATAACCTAATTACTAACCATCCTCTAAACCAGAACCTCGGCTAATACTAACTAAAACTGAAACTAACTAACAACAAACCGAAAACACAGAGCTGAAATGCTCAGACAAGATACATGGACTGTTATTGGCTGCTGCTCTCTCTCCCTTTATTGACTGCACAGTGGCTGATGAATCTCTTCCAAGTGTAGTCTCGGTTGCAGTTATTTTTCTCTCGTGAATTCCTGCAGCAGCTGTACAGTGGCTTTGTGAATTCTGCAGCAGCTGTACAGTGGCTTTGTGAATACTGCAGCACTGTACAGTGGCTTTATGAATTCTGCAGCAGCTGTACAGTGGCTTTGTGAATTCTGCAGTAGCTGTACAGTGGCTTTGTGAATTCTGCAACAGCTGTACAGTGGCTTTGTGAATTCTGCAGCACTGTACAGTGGCTTTGTGAATTCTGCAGCAGCTGTACATTAACTTTGATCCAGTCAGTGATCTTCGGGTGTCCATCTGCACGCAATATCGATGCTGTGATACTGGTCTATGGGTTTCTGCTGTGTCGAGTGTAGCTGCACCTCCTCCTTGTCATTTCTGTCCAAGTGCACAGCAGCTCCAAGCTCCCTACTGTGCAATGCAATGACTTTTGCTGCAGTGCTATGTTTCCTGAAGGTTGCTACTGCTAGCAGGTAATACCCGGGTTCTATGCTGCAGCTATACACGATACTGTAGTGGCTACTGCCCAAGTTGGTCCCCCAGTAGACTAAACTGGGGCTGGTACAGACTGATCTGCTGCTACAGCAGCTACCTTGAGTCTCAACTCCACATACAGCAAACACCCACACACAAAACAAAAGTTCACCTAACACAAACTCACATGACACTATACATGTATATATATATATATATATACACAGAGAGAGAGAGAGAGAGCTATAAAACTCTCCTACAATCCCTCTAATGCATAATACTACCATACATGAATATATACCAATACACCTACATATGAATCACTAGCTATATGTATATACATATTCTCACATATATATAAATGTATCAACATATATATATATATATATATATATATATATATATATATATATATACAACTACATACTCAATTAAGTATACATATAGGCACACACACATAAACATAAACTCAAACTATACTATTTCATACTCTATATAATGTATAGATAGTATATACATATATAATTACATATGCATGTATAGTGAAATGAGACAAAACACAAACACATGGAGCGCATCGCACCCGTATCATACTTTTCTATGATACGCTTGCGATACGGCCCCAACTCACAACCAAACTTATCCTGGAGGACACGTACAAGTCCAATACATAATTTATGACCAATATATATATAAATTAGAGTGTCTATATGTCCGTGTCATCATATGATATGCACATGGCCCCGTGTTAGAGGAAAACCCCCAAAATCGATCGTTTCGTCAAATCGACGAGATACGGCCCACACGTATCCAATTATGGACACGACACATGCTACAAACAAACAATCAAGGGTCAAATAGATCTATTAGATCCATTGACAAGTACTACATGTGCCAATCTCGGAATTTCCTCAAAATTGGCACTAAAAATGGTCATAACTTCCACTGTAGGTCTCCAAATGATTCCAAATCAAATACTATGGGTAGTCTATGCATGTGAGGTGGTTTCTCATGGTAAAAACTCAGATCTATAGTCTAGGAAGGGGAAAAACTGATTTGTACCTATTGGAAGATGGATTCCCAATGAAAAGGCCCCAAATGACAAGTAGCTCCTCTCCTTGTAGATCTTGGCCTCCTTCTCCTCCTTGTTCCTTGCTCCTTGCTTATAGATCCTTGATGTAGAGGCTTCAATGATGAATTTAGAAAGAGATTTGAAAAGAATTGATGGAGAATTGATGGGGGAATGGAGGAAAAATGGAAGAGGAAAATGTAGATCTAGAATTTTAGGGAAGAATTAAAATGAGAGCACTCTCTCTCCTCTCAATTATGGCTGGTCATAAACCCCTCCCCAAGCAATGTACAAAGTCACAAATACCCCTTGGGGCCTCTCATGAAGAAATAATTAGGGAGGGAAGGTTCTAGTCTAATGGTTTCACTAATTAATCATGTTTCTTAATCCATGGGCCTAATTCATGGGCTTAACTTAGACTAATCCAAAAGTTTGTTCATGCTCTCTAATTAAATGGTTAGGTCCACTACACAAGTTCAAAATAAGTCTACACTAGCAATAATTATTAATACAATAAAATAAATAAATTAGTCATGCACAAATATTAATTATAATAATCCTAAAATAATTAATACCCATGATAATTACCAAACTATCCTTGGATGGAAATATGAGGGTGACACATCGAAATCCAGTTCTGGACATTCTGTTGGGTTTGTATCGTCGTTCTGGACTTGTAGACACTAAGTTTAATGAATTTGGAGAACATTATCTCTGACACGTTTTTTGGTGCGAAGCGGACCACATGTGGACCCCACTTTGATCAGAAACTGTCACTTTTGCCCCTCTGTCCAAATTGGACTTATGGACAGGCAATTCTAGCTATTTGATATTTTTTGAACCTGATGGTAACGTTTATTTCAGCATTCGGAGGAGTACCTGCAGATCCCGCTGATACCAGAGTAGTAGTTGGAGCCAAGATCACAGGCAAGTGTACCTTGCCATACTTGCAGTATTTGTTTATACTATTCTCTTGATTTATTACTGTAATATCTCTGTTCAACCTAGGACCGTGTGACATTACTTAGCGTCCGAATAATATTTGGGTGTCAACAACGTACGCGGCGTTGTGTAACGTCACCTAGTCATGGATATCGAGACCCTATACATTCTCGTACTTGCCTTATCAAGTACGTCATACCTCAGGACACCTGACACTATTCATGAGACAGAATTTTCTTGAGATATTCATGGTGATTCTGTGTAGGTTACATGATTCTTGACATAGATATTATATGTGCTTAGCTATCATTATGACTTGTTGCATCAGTTAGAGGTCATGATCCTGCGTGACATGGACATGAGACGTCGTGGACATGAGACGTGTGATTACATTGGGTGGGGAGAGTATTACCATATTAAAGGCTGATTATATTATATATATATAGTTTTATGGAGGTGCCTTAGACTCTGACACAGAGCTTTAGCACAAGTTATGGCCCTTCGAGAGAATACTGCTATGGGTTTCCCCGACACAAAACCTATAGTAGTCTCAGCCTGAGTATAATTAATGCTCTCATATTGCATATCACTTAGTTGGTTATATAGTTTACCCATATTGATTCATTTATTGATGTACTGCATTTATTTTGGCTTGAGTTATTTTTTACCTTGTTATGTCCCCTGAGGACCTGGATCCGGATTATGTCCCCAGATATAGCAGAGGAGTTCTATCCAGAGGTATATGGAGCAGGAGCAGGAGCAGGAACTGGAATTGAGCCGATCGCCGAGGAAGAGGTGATCGCCGAGGATTTCTTTTAAGTATATGCTTATTCTATACTCAGTATTTGCTGTTGTTTACTCTTTATTCTTGTCTGTTGAACCATTGTATCAGACTTATCCTCGGGTTGTTCCCTGAGATATATTTTATTGAGACTTGTTGTTGATTTATATTTCTGATATTGTTTGTATTTATTTCTGTAGATGAGATTAGTACCATTGCCCATACTGTTGTTTTACAGCTTAAGTACACCTTGATGGGTCCATTAAATTGGGTTTGCCCATCGGAGTGTGCTGCTGGCCATTGCCATGTGTCTAGTCCCTCGATATTTTGGGACTGGGACGTGACATAAGGTACAAAAATCGCATATATGTTCCTAATGGGAAATTGAGACAAGAGTTGATGACCGAGGCACATAGCTCCATTTACTCTATTCTTCCGTTGGTACGAAGATATACCGAGATTTGAGGCAGTACTACTGGTGACATGGGATGAAAAGAGAGATTGCACTATTTGTGGAAAAATATTTGGTCTGTCAGCAGGTTAAGGCCGAGCATCAGAGGACTACGAGTATGTTACAGACACTTTCCATCCCCGAGTGGAAGTGGGAACATATCTCCATGGACTTCGTTACATGATTTTCCAGAAGCCCCAACGGGAAGAACGCAGTTTGGGTTATTGTAGACTCACCAAATTGGCACATTTCTTGTCGTTCAAAGTTTTATAGTCCACAGAGATTCTAGCTGATATATATATATATATATATATATATATATATATATATATATATATATATATATATATATATATATGTGACAAATTATAAGGTTACATGGAATACCCGGTTAGCATTGTATCAGATCATGACTCTAGATTCACGTTTCATTTTTTGTGGAGCATGCAGGAGAGTCTAGGCACCCGACTCAAATTCAGCACAGCTTACTATCTACAGACAGACGGTCAGTCAGAGCGCACGATCAAGATCCTAGAAGATTTGTTGAGGTCTTGTATGTTAGACTTTGGAGGCTCTTGGGAGGACCATTTGCATCTGTTAGAGTTCTCTTATAACAACAACTACCAGGTGAGCATCCAGATGACACTTTTCGAGGTGTTGTACGCAAAAATTGTAGGTCTCATATATATTGGAGTAATGTGGGCGAGTGTTGGATACTCGGTCCAGAGTTGGTGATGCAGACAATTGAGAAGGTAAAGTAAATTCAGAGCCATCTTCGTGCAGCTCAGGACAGACAGAAGTACTGGGCTGACATGCACCGCCGACCTTTGGAGTTCAAGGAAGACGAACATGTGTTTCTGAAAATCTCACCTAATCGTGGCACTATTCGATTCAGGAGCAGAGGCAAATTGAGCCCAAGATATATTGGACCTTTTGATATTTTGGAGCATGTTGGTGAGGTGGCATATCGTCTTGCATTACCCCCATCTCTAGAGAGAGTGCATGATATATTCCATGTCTCACAGTGAGGAGGTACATGAATGACCCGAGTCACACAGTTGATCATTCTGAGATCACAGTAGGTCCGAGCTTGACATATGAGGAGTAGCTAGTTGGGATACTGGATACTAGTAATAAGACGTTGCGGGGTCAGACGATCAGACTGGTTCGGGTAGCTTGGAAGCATCGCTCTTCGGGTGAATCTACTTGGGAGCAAGAGGACGTCATACGACAGTGTTATCCTCATTTATTCGAGGATACAGGTATGACCTAAGAACTATTCTTAGTTTACCATGTCTTTATAAATTATTATAGTAGTTTAATTCTTAATTGCGATGACGCAATTCTTTTAAGGAGTGTAGATTGCAAACCCCCTGAAATGTAGATAAGGATATTTTAGTAATTTTATTTTGAATAATTATTTATTTAAATAAATAATAAATTATTAAAATAATTTCTAGAATTTAGAAGCCCTTTAATGTAGTCTTAATGCCAAGAATACAACACTAGTTTTTTGTCTTCCAACCAACTGTACATAATAGGCTTAGCCGAGCCAAATTAGGCTCATGACATATATGTCATTCATAATGGTGCAATCCTACGCTTCATTTTGGTCACACAATAATTGTGACGCTTTTTGACTCAAAATATGACACTTGGACACTTTTTCGTTGCGGTTAATTTAGACGAGCAACATAAACCCAAATTTCAAAATTGACTTTTATAACCCCTAGCCTAACACGACCAACTATGCTTATGATATTAGTGTTACATTTATTTGAGTCCCTACAGGCTCAAAAAATAATATAGAAACACCATGCATTTTTAATTAGTCAAAATTGACCCTTCTTGATTAATTGAACCTAACCAAGTTCGAACCCCCAACTCGAACCATCAAACCAACTAGTCTAACTTATACACAACACCACACACCTATCCCCCACCTTCCTGCACACCAAACACCATTTTTTCCCCACACCAAATCATATTTTTACCTTATTTAAATTTAAATTCAGATTATACCAATTTTTAGCATACACCATTGGACCATTTTAATTAAAATACACCATGTACATATTTAGAGAGGTAGGGGGGACCAACCCGTAGCCTAGATATACCAAGGGTTCGATTTTCAATGCCTCAATTTCTATTAACCATTGGTTTATAACTTAAAAAAATCCTAACCTTTCACCTCCCCACTCATTCATTACTACTTATAACTATTATTCCTTGGGAGTAACCCCCAACCTATGTGCAGCCGACCCTCCTCCATTTGTCCAACCAAAACCACTTCTTCTCTTCCTCTCCCTCACATCATATCTCTCACCTCCCTCTCCTTGGAGCATACCCAGCCGGTTTTTGAAGACCCGAGAGCATCTCCTCCTCCACCCGCGACCCCGGAGCACCAGACCGGCCGACCACCTCAGTCCAACTGAAGGTGGCAGCAGCCTCCTCCACCTTCAGACCTTGAAAAAACCTTCTCCTTCACCTCACAGGCCCCTCCCTTAAGCAAGGCCGGCCTAGTGGTGGTGTAATCCCTCCTTGAAGTCGAAAACGTTGCCGGAGTGCAACAACCCTCAACAACACCAAGTGTTGGTAAATTTTTACCTCTTCATTCATGGTGTTTATGGTTGCTGAGGAGTAGAAAAATATCTTGTTATGATCCAAGAATTATTTTCACTATGTGTTTAACCCATGCACTAAAGCCTATATTGCATGTATATGTTACATAGATGTTATAAATAAAAATATTAGTTGTTGTCTATAGTTAATTATTTTCAGATTATTATAATTATTATTCAGAATTATATGAACCAAATTTTAGACTATATACATAAAAAATTGTGTATTTTAGTGGTTTAAAGTATGAATAATTTATAGGTAGGTTGTATGGATAATATTGGTGAACTAGTGTACATGTTATATTATTGTAATATAAAAATGTGTGTTTCACTATAGTTAATATAAATTTCAAAATACTAAACTTAATTATTTCCGTATTTAAGATTTTAATTAGTAAAATAAAATGTTTATATGCATGCTTAATTAACATGTTAGCGTTGTATAACGTTTTGCGATATTGAACACTACCTACGTACGTGTAGGAATATGTTGGTTAACCACACATAAAGGCCTATACGTATGCGTAGTATATCAATGTACGAGACCCTTATGACGTTATAAACAAATGTATGGTATGTGGTTGTTGGCACGTTAACTAAAGCCATGTGACTGTTAGAATTATTGGCATGAACGTTGCGACTTTGTTGATGTGCGTGTATCGACTTTATATTTTTACATAAAGTAGATAATGGTAGAATTAGAATTAATTTAAGTAATTTTGGCAGGGCACGTGGGTGTCGTAGCACCATCCGACGTGGATTTTTGATCCGTTATAACGCAGCAGCAGACAGCAGGCGAGTGTACCTTGCCTTGGTCTTAGTAAATTATGCTTATTTTTAACTGTAGTTTATAGTTTATATTTAATACATGGACTTTGTTATGACCCTAGGACCGTGACGATACTTAGCATTCGAGTTTTATTCGGGTGCCAACTTCCGTACGCAGAAATCGGGTATCATGAGATTGCATTATCGACGTATACATTATACGTGCATCACTTGAACGATTTACCTTAGGACAATGTACACGAATCTCATGTACAGAAACCTCACTTGAGATATCGAGAATTCTGGCATCTATTATAGGACAGGACTTGAGACATGTGCTAGTTGACATGATGTTAGTTACACCTTGACTTGAGACATAAATAGTAATTTTCTTGCGTGTCATGGACATGAGAAGTGAGATACATGGGGCTGGAGAAAATTTACCATACCTTTGGGCTACCACACAATACTAGCTACCGATGCTTATGTTTTGGGCCCTATAGTGTTGTAGGTACCTTGACGGGGCCTGTACGTACCTACTACTATTACTACTAGCTATTGTTGCGTCTATGCAGACCTACAGGACTCGGTGGTTTAGCAGACGAGTACGTTCTCACTGCATTCACTTATATGGTTTATGTTAGATACCATGAGCACACTTGTTATTTATTTACTGTACTTTGGCTTGAGTTATTTTTGTACCTTGCTATGTCCCCTAAGGACCTGGATCCAGATTATGTCCCCAGGTGTAGCAGAGGAGATTTACCCTGAGGTTTACGGGACATGAGCTGTCGTTGGAGCGGTACTTGCACTAGAGGATGCGGTTGTGCCAGAGGACTTCTCCTGAGTACTCAGTTATCTATTTAGTTATTTATGCTTAGTATTATTTTATATTTAGACTTGGACTTCTGGACATATGTATTTGGTGTTATTTCTTTTTTTTATTGTGACGGGTTGTTCCCCAAGACGCTACTTATTTGACTTGCTGATGGACAGTTATCTGTTATTTATTATCTTGACTGGACTATTATCTTGTATTATGACTATGGTCTATGGACGAGATTAGATTTATATATTGTGGCAGATGTTGTAGACTTTTACTTATGCTTCATACAACTTAGGTGCACTCTAACGGGTCCATTAAATTGGATTTGCCTATTGGAGTTGTATTGCTGGCCATTGCCACGTGGCTAGTCCCTTGGTATTTTGGGACTAGGGCATGACAGATCGTCAGCAAAAGAAGATCCCAACAAGCACCCACGTGACATCCTGGCACACTTACGGTTACAATTGCACCCTATTAAGAAGGCACATGTGGCACCCTATAGCATCCATGTGGCCCAACATATGCACGCTCAAGGATGACTATATATACCCGGATGGCATGCCCAAAGGGGGAGGGAGAGACAGGGGTCGCCCAACATACAGAGAGAGAGAGAGAGAGAGCATACCGAGACAAGCAAAGAGAGAACATAAGCTTGCTCACCCTGTATCGGATCGTCAACGGAGTAAAGGAGCCGCCACAGAGCTCTTTGTCCATCGTCACACCCCAGATCAAAAAATTTTACTTAGATAATTTTGTTTAGGATTCTTTGTACTCTTTTTTGTTCCTTAAATACAAAGTTTACAATAACTCATTTAATGGCGAACACGTTTGATAACCTAAATATTACCTCTTATATTTCTCTACTTATACTCACTGGGATGTCACTACGTTGACACATACTTCTGGATATATACTCACCAGTGTATGTAAACATACACACACAGTTGATGCAGATGCTCTTCAAGTTCTAATGCTACTGATATCTACTTTAGCATATGCTTGAGGTATCAAGGATACCCAAACCCTCCTCAATGTATTGATACCCACTGTTAGCTGATGCAACTAGAGTTGTTGTTTCTTCCCTGCAGACCCAATGCACCAAGGCACTGTTAGCCGACCACATTAGTCCTTACAGCAATCATTAGTTGCTATCACAGTTCACTGCAAATCTCAAACTGATACCTTAGCTAATACTCAGTTGCACCAAAGTGCAAGACTCCTCCTGAGCAACTGTATCCTAACATCTACTCGATCCTCACTCACCTGGCCTACACAAAGTGCCTCCCCACCACTCCCCTTAATTGATATTATCTGAGTCTATGTGCAAGTGCACATAGCAACTAACACCAATTATGCACACCTCATTAACCATATACCCGATTGAAACTGATAGCCCAATATCATGTTACATAAACACTTGAGTCTTCACCTCCATGCTGAACTTTATAGCAACATTCCCTAACCCAAGTTTCCAGTCCTGCTACTAATGCTGCTCTCCTAAAGTATGAACAGACCTTCCCCCATACCTGATCCTAACAAACAGTATGTACACTGTGTACACTGCTGCAGTATCCCTCTTCATGCTGCCAACGACCCGAGCCCCTCAGAAACCATACACTCACACACTCAATCCCACATACACACTAACACATTCAAACATGATCTCACAGACATGCACACACCTAATAATTCTAAGATACCATCACTAGTATTTATATATCAAAACCAAAACCAACTATAAGTCATTTCATCAGACACCTATAGTGCACAAGAAGGATACTCATGATACATCCTCACATAAAGCATCAAAACCCCCAATACTCGACAATTACCAATTATACATATCAAATACATCTATATATAACTAAAGTGACTAATCACAATGGAATTTAAAGAGCAATTACACTAACATACACAAAATCCCCAAAATGAACATCGTATCATAGCGTATCACAAATTATCATGATACGCTCTACTCGTGTCCAATTTTGGACATGTATCTAGTCCTACACTATCAATCTAAGTCTAATTAGATCTAATTGGTCTCATGACACACACTTGATGTATCAATCTCGGAATTTTTCCAAATTAGACACAAAAACCTATGTAGAAGTCACCATACAAGTCATATGAACCTAGTTCTTGTTTCTATGGGTAGCCCTAAGCCATAAAAGATTTCCTAATGGTCAATTGCATGAATTAAAGTCTAATTAAGGAGATAATTCAGAATTATACCTATTGGGAGATGGATTCCCAGTGCAAAACACAAATTAACACAATTAGGACACAAGCTCCTATCTAATTCATTCTTCTCCAAGTGCTCCTTGCA
The DNA here is from genome assembly GCA_036927795.1 of Iris macrosiphon. Classification (NCBI taxonomy): domain Eukaryota; kingdom Viridiplantae; phylum Streptophyta; class Magnoliopsida; order Asparagales; family Iridaceae; genus Iris; species Iris macrosiphon. Next base: position 193,495,642 of record JAYESA010000002.1, on the reverse strand, counting down.
ATCTAAGCTCCTAGGCTCCTTAGATGATGAGAATGGAAGGGAATGAGAGTGGTTTGAGAGAAATTTGGTGGAGAGATGAGTGAAATTGGGGAAGAACACTAAAGAAAATAAAATTGGAATGAATGAAAATGGAGGAGAGAGAATTTCTCCTCTCTTAAGGGCCGACCACCTACTTGGTTTCCAAGGAATTGTACAATATCCTAATTGCACCTATTGGCTTGTCATGATGGAAATTAATTAGGCGAGAAACTTATACTTCTAATGGAAGATTTAATTAAATTACTAACTAATCAAATGATGACTAATTATTGGGCCAAATGAGTCTAACTTAATGTTGGTCTATGGTTCATTACAAGTCTAATTGGATCCACTAACACAAGTCCGATAATTAGTTTAATCCACTAATCAATAAATAAGAATACCGTATCTAAAATATAACACTATATACAAATAATGTAAAATGACAAAATATTCCTCTCCCGAAAAGTGATAGTTACAGCGCCTTTGAAAACGTCTATGTATGAACTTCTCTGAAGAGCCAAGTCTAAAAGTCTTTGCCTCATGCGAGTCATCTCGCCGAGCTAGGAGGGACAATTCGCTACACTTGTGCCGTTTGAATCGGCCCTCCGGGTTGAGCGGAGTGGGTCATCACAATCGTAAGCTATCAAGTGCATGAGTCATGTTCGAGTCGATTTCAAAACTTACATGTATGCATACTATGTTGCACAGATATAATTTTGACACGGTAAAGATACATACATAGTATATTATTTTTTATCCTATTATACTTTAGAGTGTTCGTAGTCTCGATTACGTGTCTAGTGTGATACGATATAAGAAGACATAACTTAAAAGTTTACCTAGTTATTCATTTATTATTTTTCGTGTATATTTTTTTTTATGTCCTTGGTATAGGGGTTAGGTTTAATAGGGTTGTAAAGTGGATGAAAAACAAGGTTACTTATTACTACTTTTAAAATTGTATAATATAACTCAAAATATGGACGACTATTTCAACCAATTATCTTTTGTCATTTGAGCTTGATAGGACATTTCACATTTTTTTTCTCTTCTTTTAGGAATCCCTATAAATAACAAACAAAACATTGAGTTAAATCAATGAGCAAGAATTGTTTTAAAAGGAACTTACTACAATATTTTGTTTATTCAAATTAGATTTATTTTCCCTCAAGATCTTCCTTTTATCCTTTTTAAATATCGATGTAATTTGTTAAAATTGCGTTAATTACGAATATCTCTATCTTCTATAATATAAAATGACTTCTATACGGCTCAAAAGTGAACCGTCTAAGTAATACGTAAGTACTCAATCAATTAAAAATTTTAAAAATTACTTACGGGAGATAAATAAAACCTTAAACCAACTTCTATCTTATCCATTCTAACCGTTAATAAATACTCAATCAATTTAAATAACAAAAAAAGTAACAGAAGATTAAAAAATAAAATCTAAAACCAACTTCCTTCATCCGTAACCCACTCTTTTCTTTATCATTCGCAACCTACACTTTTCTTCACGTAATTAATAACTATTAATCCTCACATAATTAATAAATAAAAAATCTAAAAAAATTTTAACTACCCGAGTACACGTTTCCCTTACGTAAAAATATATTAAAATTATTATAATTACCTAAATATATATATTCAAATGTATATAAAGATATATATATAACAAATCCAAATAAAGAAAATTGTGGGTTACGGATGATATATATTCTCTCTCTCTCTCTCACACACACTCACACACACACACACACACATATATATATAAAATAAATTTTAATTTAAATATATTCAAATCAACGGTTAGCAAGGTACAAATAATAGAGTTAGGTAAACTCATAATAGAGTACTAAATCCAAGTATCAAACATATCCAAGTAATCTCATAAAGTTTGGAGACAAATTCGGTCAAATCAAAGTCTAAACTAAACTAGATTAACTAGTCGCAGCCGGAACCTCCGCTGCTAACTCTCTTTGATCCTCCTGAAGTAGGATGAGGCTCAACAAAAAAGTCCTCTTGTGGCCCATAATAGGTAGGGCACCAGTCCTTAATACAGTCACCTAAGATTTTTATCCAGTCAGGATCACTACAAGAAAAATGTATTTTTTTGACGGTTTTTCTCCGTTAAGAAAGAATTTTGCGCTCCATACGACGTGTTGCAGCAAGGACGTCGGTGTACGATGTAGGTGCAACAGATCCGATCAACCTCTGGAGCTCGAATCTGAGTCCGTCAAAGAACTTCTCTGCCTTCTCTTCTTCAGTAGAAATTAGAGAAGGGGCGAAACGACTCAGGCGAATGAATTCGGCATTGTACTCCTCCACCGACATATTGCCTTGGATAAGGCGGTTGAACTTGTCTCAGAGTTCTGACCTAGCAACAGCTGGGATATACATCACTTGGAAGAGTCTGGAGAACTCCTCCCAAGTGACTCGGTCATGTCCGAGCCTCCTCTCTTCGGCTAGCCACCAATGGTGCGCATTGTCCGTCAGTTGTATCCTGACAGCAGTCATCCATCTCTCCCGCGAAAGTTTAGCTGCTTCCAACTGATGTTGTGTATTCATGAGCCACTCGTGCACTTCAGTTGGTCCTTTCTTGCCCGAAAAGGTACGGGACTTGAGTTGACGGAAATCAGTGATAGATCCCGTCACTGGTTGCCTAGCTTGCGGGTTCGCCTGCTCCAATGCGTTTACTAGGCTGGTTCTCAGAATCTCTGCCCCATGACGCTGCGTCTCCTGTTGAACTTGTTGTTGGGCTTGCATCATGGCGTAAAATATCTGGAATATCTGCTGCTCGTCCATTGCTTGCCCTGGTGGAAAGACATGCATCTGTGGAGTGAACTGTGGTGGAGGTGGGATGTCGTCGCGCCGGAACCTTGAATTATGCTGTTCAGCTTGACCACTTTGAGAGGATTGCCCTCTGTTTTCCGGAGTCACTCCGTCTCCATAGGTAACCACAACATCTTGTGGTGTACTCAAAGGATTTTCATCTCCAATTCTTGGATCCATTATTCTGCATCCAAAATAAACTTTATAAGAACGTTCAGTAGAATCAAAGCAGGATGCCAATCAAGTACTTAATTCGAATTCGATATAGAGTTCAAAAATGATTCAAACAATAGATGAGATCCTATAACCTATCCTATCCTTTTACAGGCTTGTTCGGTCCCTAAGTTGAAACCAAATAATTTTTTCGTTGACCTGCATGGGCCATCACAAAAACCATGTCACGCCCCAGTCCCAAAATACCAAGGGACTAGATACGTGGCAATGGCCAGCAGCACGCACCGATGAACAAACCCAATTTAATGGATCCATCGGAGCATACTTAAGCTGTAATATAGGTCTACAACAACAAGTCAAAACTAATCTCATCCACACATAAGATAATAAGAACAACAGCAATTAAGGAAAGTACATCAACATCCAGTCTCAGCAAAGTATTTCGGGGAACAATCCGATAATAGTCTAAAACACTGGTTCAACATACCAGAACAAAGGAGTCCAAAATAAAGTATCTGATGAGTACAAATAACATATACTCAGGAAAAGTCTTCAGCCATCACCTCTTCTTCTGGGATTGGTTCATCTCCAGTAACAGGTTCTGGTACAGCTTCTGCTCCTGTCCCGTAAACCTCGGGATAATGCTCTTCTGCTAAACATGGGGACATCATCCGGATCCAGGTCCTCAGGGGACATAGCAAGGTACAAATAATACGAGCCAAAATAAATACAGTGAAATAGTAAATGAAACAAGTAGGGTAACTACATAACCATCTATGTGAAAATGCAACTGAGAGCATCACTAGTACTCAGGCTGAGACCGCTACAAGCTCTGTGTCGGGGAGCCGGTAGCAGTAATAACAAGTAATGGGTCTAGCTCTGCTCGAGAGTCTACAACCTCACAATAGTAGTATATATATATATATATATATATATATATATATAGAGAACAGCCTGTAGCCTGTGTGTCTCTCCCCACCCAATGTAACCACACGTCTCATGTCCATAACGTCTCATGTCTATGTCACGTGAGATCATAACTAATGCAACAAGTCATAATCTCTAAGAATATAATGCCTATGTCAATCATGTATCCTACACAGAATCACCATGAATATCTCAGGAAGATTCTGTCATATGTATGGTGTCAAGTGTCCTGGGTTATAATGTACTTGATAAAACAAGTACGAGAATGTAAGGGTTACGAATGTCCATCTCTAAATGACGTACCCAACTCCGCGTACGGGGTTGGCACCCGACTATTAATCGGACGCTAAGTAAGTCACACGGTCCTAGGTTTAAGCATGTACAATCAATGTAAATAAGCAAGGAAATAAATAACAATACTACATAATTTGGTAAGGTACACTTGCCTGGGGTTGGAATACCAATAGCGGTCCCTGTATACGTGGGTTCCGTAAATACTCCTCTAAAAGCTGAAATGAACATTACCAACAGTCTCAGAAAATATGAAATAGCTAGAAACGCCTGTCCTTAAGTCCAGTTTGGACACAAGGACAAAAATGATATTTCCTGGACAAAGTGGGGTCCACATGTGGGCCGCTTTGCACCGAAAACTGGGTCAGGATCAAAGGTCTCCAAATTTATCCAACTTAGTGTCAACAAGTCAGAAACGATGATACGAACCCAATGGAACTTCCAGAATTGGATTCCGATGAGCCGTTCTCAAAATCGCCCGTCAAGTGGAGCCTGTGGGGCCCACGATATGAGATTTTGTCAACGTTCTCAGAATCGAACCAAACTTGGCTCACAGGACCAGCGTATTGCTACGATTCCGATGGCGTAAGTTTCATCTCGATCCGACGTGTGTACACTAAGTTACAGCGAGATTCAAAAAGGTCGAATACGGGGCGTTGTCCGCGGATACGCATTGATTCCGGTGTGCACGCACATCCGAATCAGCTTCTGCAAAATCTCGCACATCCGTATCAACGATGCGCACGTATCGGTAAAGACCGTACGCGACCAAGTCGTCCCGTTTGGCGGGGCGTACTCAGTTCTGGGGTAAAACAAGGCGTTGGTTTTCCTGTTTTTGGATCGCGATTCGCGGTCACCACAGGTCGCGATGCACCGAGCGGTTTACATGGACACCGAGGGGGTCACACAGCCTACGCGTCACAACTGACGGAATAGAAATCGGGGCAGCGAAGAGAAAGTTATGAGTACCTGAACAGGGCTCAAAAAGTCTGTTTCACGCGTGTCCTAGTCGAGTATTCTGCGTCCTGGACGTGTCCGGCCGTATCCTGGCTAGGGCACAGGTTCTGTGTCATGTCCGAGTCCGCCGGAAGCTTGCTGGACAGCTGAGGGGTCGCTGGAGCCGTCTGGGGAGGTCGGTGAGTCGTGGGCGGCCGGTCCTGGGTCTGGTCGAGGAGGAGAAATGAGTTCGGCTGCGGACGGAGGTGGGTCGGGGTTCTGGAGGTGCCGCGGAGGGCTGCCGGGTGGTGCTGGACGCGGCGTCGGTTCTGGAGGGATGAACGGTGGTGTCGGGTTGGTCAGATGCTGGAGGGGATGGCCGGAATCACAGAGGCTCGCCGGAGAAGAAAGGTTTGAAGGGAATTTCCGGCGGCCGGCTCGGGTTTATATAGAGGTTTGAGAGGAGAGGGAGCGTCGGGGGTTATGGCCGGAATAGGTAAAGGAAAAGGCGGCAGGTCGGGGAAGGTGAAGTGGGGGGTCCGTCGGCGGCCACGGCGGCGGAAACGGCCGCCGGCAGGTGAAGGGTCGGGTCGCCTGGAATTTGGGGGTTAGGTTTAAGTCCGGGTCGGGCGGGTCCAAGCGGGTCGGGTCTGACCCGGATCCGACCCGTTAAGGGTTTGGGCCGGTTCGGGCAGACCGGCCGGTCCGGTTCGGTTTAATATTGGGTTCGGGTAAATCGGGTTTAATTAATTTGGTTTATTTAAATCAATAGTTTTTAAGGCTTTAAAAATCCATCCGGGGTCCAATAAATTCTCGGAAAATTACCCTATGTCCGATTTTTAATTTTATACTAGAAAATATAATTTTTATCACATTTTAATATTATTTATTATCTTTTAAAAATTCATTTTAAATCAGACTACCCTTAGTTAAATTTGTTTTAAAATACAGAAAAATGCTAATTAAATTCTGAAAATTAAGTTTTAAAATTCTAAAATTTTCAGGTGATTACAATCTACCCCCCTTAAGAAGATTGCGTCCTCGCAATTAAAGATTAAGCTACTAAAGAACAAAATTATGGGATTTACAAGAATTACTTAGGATATACCTGCATCCTCGAATAAGTGGGGATATCGCTGGCGCATGATATCCTCCCGCTCCCAGGTAGATTCACCTGGTGAGTGTTGCTTCCAAGCCACATGAACCAGTTTAATTGTCTGTCCTCGCAGTGTCTTCTCACTGGTGCCGAGTATACCCACTGGTTGTTCTTCATATCTCAGGCTTGGGCCTGCGATCTCAGAATGATCAACTACGTGACTTGGGTCAGTCACGTACCTTCTCAGCTGTGAGACATGGAATACATCATACACTCCCTCTAAAGATGGAGGTAATGCAAGACGATAGGCCACCTCCCCAATGCGTTCCAGAATATCAAAGGGCCCAATATACCTTGGACTCAACTTGCCTCTGCTCCCAAATCGAATGGTACCTCGAGTAGGTGAAATCCTCAAGAATACGTGTTCTCCCTCCTTGAACTCCAGGGGACGTCGGTGTGTATCAGCCCAGTGCTTCTGTCTGTCCTGAGCTGCACGAAGATGATTCTGGATTTGTTTCACCTTCTCCACTGTTTGCATTACCAACTCTGGACCCAATATTTGACGCTCTCCAACGTCACTCCAGCATATCAGCGATATGCACTTCCTATCGTACAACGCCTCGAAAGGTGCCATCTGGATGCTTGCCTGATAACTGTTGTATGAGAACTCCACCAAATATAAATGATCTTCCCAAGACCCTCCAAAGTCTAACATACATGATCTCAGCATATCCTCCAAGATCTGGATTGTACGTTCTGATTGACCATCTGTCTATGGATGATAGGCAATGCTGAATTTGAGTCTGGTGCCAAGACTCTCTTGCATGCTTCGCCAGAAATGAGATGTAAATCTCGAGTCTCGATCTGATACAATACTAACCGGCACTCCATGTAATCTTACGATTTGTCGCATATACATGTCGGCTAGTACCTCTGTGGACTGTCCAACTCTAAACGGCAAGAAATGTGCCGATTTAGTGAGTCGATCCACGATAACCCATACCGCCTCTCTTCCGCTGGGGCTCCTTGGGAATCCTGTGACGAAATCCATAGTGATATGTTCCCACTTTCATTCTGGTATGGGAAGTGGCTGCAACATACCAACAGTCCTCTGATGCTCGGCTTTTACTTGTTGGCAGATTAAACATTTAGCCACAAATCTTGCAATCTCCCTCTTCATTCCATGCCACCAATAATACTGCCTTAGATCTCGGTACATCTTTGTTCCTCCTGGATGAACAGAGTACATAGAGCTATATGCTTCAGTCATTAACTCCTGTCTCAATTCTCCATTTGGAACATATAGTCGATCTCCGCACCTTAATGTCTCATCCTCATGTATGCGAAGTCTTGTCTGCATGCCTGCTTCTGTCCTCTCTTTAAGTCTTCGAAATCTAGCATCAGTAGGCAAAGCTTCTTTAATCCTCTCCATAAGCGATGACTTAACTTCCATATTAGCCAGCAAGCCACTCCATCTTGGTAAAATAACCTCTATCTGGAGCTCATGTAGATCTCTCAATAGCTCAGGCTGCATCGTCAAGAAATAAGCTGTAGGCTTCCTGCTGAGTGCGTCTGCTACTACATTTGCCTTCCCCGGGTGGTACTGCAGATCTATATCAAAGTCCACCATCAACTCAAGCCAGCGTCTTTGCCTCATGTTGAGCTCCTTCTGAGTATATACATGCTTCAGACTTTTGTGATCAGTGAAGATTTCCACCTTCTCTCCATAAAGATAATGCCTCCATATCTTCAGTGCAAATATTACTGCAGCTAGCTCAAGATCGTGCGTTGGGTAGTTCTTCTCGTGGACCTTCAACTGTCTTGATGCATAAGCGATAACTTTGCCATGTTGCATCAAAACACATCCTAGTCCACTACCTGATGCATCACTATAAACAACAAAACCTCCTGACCCTGAGGGAAGAGTCAAGACTGGTGCTGTTGTTAGACGCCTCTTCAATTCTTCAAAGGCCTTCTGACATTCTTCTGTCCATGCAAACTCCTGGTCCTTACGTGTTAACTTCGTCATCGGCTCCGCAATCCTTGAAAAATTTTCTACGAACCTTCTGTAATATACAGCAAGTCATAGAAAACTTTTCACCTCAGCAACTGATGTTGGTGTAGGCCAAGTCTTAATGGCAGCAACCTTCTCTGGATCAACTGAAAGTCCTTCTCCTGAGATGATATGTCCTAAGAAAGGCACCTTATCCATACAAAACTCATATTTACTGAGCTTGGCATATAGCTTCTCCTGCCTCAACGTCTCTAGCACGATTCTGAGATGCTCCTCGTGCTCTTCGTGGCTTTTAGAATATACCAGAATATCATCAATAAACACAACCATAAATTTGTCCAAGTACTGATGGAAAACTCTGTTCATCAAACTCATGAACACAGCAGGCGCGTTGGTTAAACCAAACGACATTACTAAGAACTCATAGTGTCCATACTTGGTCCTGAAGGCTGTCTTCGGTATATCTTCCTTCTTCACTATAATCTGGTGATAACCGGATCTAAGGTCAATCTTCGAGAATACCCTGGCACCACTCAATTGATCAAATAAGTTATCAATGCGTGGCAAGGGATACCGGTTCTTAATGGTCACAGTGTTTAATGCCCTGTAATCAATACACAGACGAACTGTTCCATCCTTCTTCGGTACAAAAAGTATGGGTGCTCCCCAAGGTGAAACACTGGGCCGGATGAAACCCTTCTTCAGAAGATCATCAACTTGATTCTTCAACTCCACTGACTCCTTAGGTGCTAACCGATATACCGATGAGGTGATAGGCTCTGCTCCTGGAGTTAAGTCTATTGTGAATTCTATTTCCCGATCAGGTGGTAAACCTGAAAGATCATCAGGAAATACATCCACAAACTCTGATATGACTCTTGGGTAACCTGACTCCCCTTCTACAGATAATACCCTAAGAGTCGGCTGAATACCTTGCTCTACAGCTCCCCGAAGAAACTCAAACTCTGAATGTCCAGGTGGTCTAAATATAACCTTTCCAAGCCGACAATCAAGAGTCGCATGATACTGACTTAACCAGTCCATACCAAGTACAACATCATAATCAGGCATAGAAAAGATCAGAAATTGGGCTCGCATCTCTCTTCCACAGACTACTACCGAATATGATCTACAGATATCACTAATCGGTATAATTCTACCTCCCGTAAGAATTCTCTTAGTCTTCGAAAGGGGTGCAGTAGCTACTCTATGGGTGGCTACGAAGCTAGCAGCTATGAATGAATGCGATGCTCCAGAATCAAATAAAGCTACAGCAGGTAATGAAGCTACTAAAATAGTACATGCTATCACTTCTCCACCAGTAGCTTCCTCCTGAACAGCCAATGCAAATGCCTGACCTTGTCTCTGAGCTGGACCCCTCTGCTGACGAGCCTGCTGGAATAGTGCTGCCTGTGGTGGCAATGGTGGTCTCTGCTGATATCCTCCTGGAGCTGGTGGTCTGACTCCTCCAACTCTCATCTGTTGTGCTCCCACTGCTGGATAATCTGGCCTTGGTGCAGGTAAAGCTAGTCTTGGTGCTCCCTCTCTGCGTTCAGAGCAGTCCCTGGATATATGTTGGTTGGATCCGCAAACCAGGCATAGTCCCAACTTGCGTTTACACTCCTTTTCAATGTGATCTAACTTGCCGCAGAAATGACAAGTAGGTAGGGTTCTTGGTGCTGCTCTCTGAGGTAGATTCTTCTGGGGTCACTTTGCAGAATCCCCTGTGATGCCCTGGATGGTACTGATGTAAATGGCCGCTTCAGACTTGACTCCCTCCTGGTAACGCGCTCCATACGACGTGCTACAGCAAGGACGTCGGTGTACGATGTAGGTGCAACAAATCCGATCAACCTCTGGAGCTCGAACCTGAGTCCATCAAAGAACTTCTCCGCCTTCTCTTCTTCAGTAGGAATTAGAGAAGGGGCGAAACGACTCAGGCGAATGAATTCGGCATTATACTCCTCCACCGACATATTATCTTGGATAAGGCGGTTGAACTTGTCTCGGAGTTCTGACCTAGCAACAGCTGGGATATACATCTCTTGGAAGAGTCTGGAGAACTCCTCCCAAGTGACTCGGTCATGTCCGAGCCTCCTCTCTTCGGCTAGCCACCAATGGTGCGCATTGTCTGTCAGTTGCATCCTGACAGCAGTCATCCATCTCTCACTGATTTCCGTCAACTCAAGCCCCGTACCTTCTTGCGGGTTTGCCTGCTCCAATGCGTTTACTAGGCTGGTTCTCAGAATCTCTACCTCATGACGCTGTGCCTCCTGTTGAACTTGCTGTTGGGCTTGCATCATGGCGTAAAACATCTGGAACATCTGCTGCCCGTCCATTGCTTGTCCTGGTGGAAAGACAGGCATCTGTGGAGTGAACTGTGGTGGAGGTGGGATGTCGTCGCGCCGGAACCTTGAATTATGTTGTTCAGCTTGACCACTTTGAGAGGATTGCCCTCTGTTTTTCGAAGTCACTCCGTCTCCATAGGTAACCACAGCATCTTGTGGTGTACTCAAAGGATTTTCATCTCCAATTCTTGGATCCATTATTCTGCATCCAAAATAAACTTTATGAGAACGTTTAGTAGAATCAAAGCATGATGCAAATCAAGTACTTAATTCGAATTCGATATAGAGTTCAAAAACGATTCAAACAATGGATGAGATCCTATAACCTATCCTATCCTTTTACAGGCTTGTTCGGTCCCTAAGTTGAAACCAAACAATTTTGTCGTTGACCTGCATGGGCCACCACAAAAACCATGTCACGCCCCAGTCCCAAAATACCAAGGGACTAGACACGTGGCAATGGCCAACAGCACGCACCGATGGACAAACCCAATTTAATGGATCCATCGGAGCATACTTAAGCTGTAATATAGGTCTACAACAATAAGTCAAAACTAATCTCATCCACACACAAGATAATAAGAACAACAGCAATTAAGGAAAGTACATCAATATCCAGTCTCAGCAAAGTATTTCGGGGAACAACCCGATAATAGTCTAAAACACTGGTTCAATATACCAGAACAAAGGAGTCCAAAATAAAGTATCTGATGAGTACAAATAACATATACTCAGGAAAAGTCTTCAGCCATCACCTCTGCTTCTGGGATTGGTTCAGCTCCAGTAACAGGTTCTGGTACAGCTTCTGCTCCTGTCCCGTAAACCTCGGGATAATGCTCTTCTGCTAAACCTGGGAACATCATCCGGATCCAGGTCCTCAGGGGACATAGCAAGGTATAAATAATACAAGCCAAAATAAATGCAGTGAAATAGTAAATGAAACAAGTAGGGTAACTACATAACCATCTATGTAAAAATACAACTGAGAGCATCACTAGTACTCAGGCTGAGACCGCTACAAGCTATGTGTCGGGGAGCCGGTAGCAGTAATAACAAGTAATGGGTATAGCTCTGCTCGAGAGTCTATAACCTCACAATAGTAGTATATATATATATAACAGCCTGTAGCCTGTGTGTCTCTCCCCACCCAATGTAACCACACGTCTCATGTCCATAACGTCTCATGTCCATGTCACGTGAGATCATAGCTAATGCAACAAGTCATAGTCTCTAAGAATATAATGCCTATGTCAATCCTGTATCCTACACATAATCACCATAAATATCTTAGGAAGATTCTGTCATATGTATGGTGACAAGTGTCCTGGGTTATAATGTACTTGATAAAACAAGTACGAGAATGTAAGGGTTACAAATGTCCATCTCTAAATGACGTACCCAACTCCGCGTACGGGGTTGGCACCCGACTATTAATCGGACGCTAAGTAAGTCACATGGTCCTAGGTTTAAGCATGTACAATCAATGTAAATAAGCAAGGAAATAAATAACAATACTACATAATTTGGCAAGGTACACTTGCCTGGGGTTGGAATACCAATAGCGATCCCTATATCCGTGGGTTCCGTAAATACTCCTCTAAAAGCTGAAATGAACATTACCAACAGTCTCAGAAAATATAAAATAGCTAGAAACGCCTGTCCTTAAGTCCAGTTTGGACACAAGGACAAAAATGATATTTCCTGGACAAAGCGGGGTCCACATGTGGGCCGCTTTGCACCGAAAATCGGGTTAGGGTCAAAGGTCTCCAAATTCATCCAACTTAGTGTCAACAAGTCAGAAAAGATGATACGAACCCAACGGAACTTCCAGAATTGGATTCTGATAATCCGTTCTCAAAATCGCCCGTCAAGTGGAGCCTGTGGGGCCCACGATATGCGATTTTGTCAACGTTCTCAGAATCGAACCAAACTTGGCTTACAGGACCAGCGTATTGCTACGAGTCCGATGGCGCAAGTTTCGTCTCGATCTGACGTGTGTACACTAAGTTACAACAAGATTCAGAAAGGTCGAATAGGGGGCGTTGTCCACGGATACGCATTGATTCCGGTGTGCACGCACATCCGAATCAGCTTCTGCAAAATCCCGCACGTCCGTATCAACGACGCGCATGTATCGGTAAAGACCGTACGCGACCAAGTCATCTCGTTTGGCGGGGCGTACTCAGTTCTGGGGTAAAACCGGGCGTTGATTTTCCTGTTTTTGGATCGCGGTTCGCGATCACCATAGGTCGCGATGCACCGAGCGGTTTGCACGGGCACCGAGGGGGTCACACAGCCTACGCGTCACAACTGACGGAATAGAAATCGGGGCAGCGAGGAGAAAGTTATGAGTACCTGAACAGGGCTCAAAAAGTCCGTTTCACGCGTGTCCGAGTCGAGTATTCTGCGTCCTGGACGTGTCCCGCCATTTCTTGGCTAGGGCACAGGTTCTGTGTCGTGTTCGAGTCCGCCGGAAGCTTGCTGGACAGCTGAGGGGTCGCCGGAGCCGTCTGGGGAGGTCGGCGAGTCATGGGCGGCCGGTCCTGGGTCTGGTCGAGGAGGAGACATGAGTTCTGCTGTGAACGGAGGCGGGTCGGGGTTCTGGAGGTGCCGCGGAGGGCTGCCGGGTGGTGCTGGATGCGGCGTCGGGTCTGGAGGGCTGAGCGGTAGTGTCGGGTCGGTCAGATGCTGGAGGGGATGGCCAGAATCACAGAGGCTCGCCGGAGAAGAAAGGTTTGAAGGGAATTTCCGACGGCCGGCTCGGGTTTATATAGAGGTTTGAGAGGAGAGGGAGTGCCGGGGGTTATGGCCGGAATAGGTAGAGGAAAAGGCGGCAGGACGGGAAAGGTGAAGTGGGGGGTCCGCCGGCGGGTGAAGGGTCGGGTCGCCTGGAATTTGGGGGTTAGGTTTAAGTCCGGGTCGGGGGGGTCCAAGCGGGTCGGGTCCGACCCGGATCCGACCCGTTAAGGGTTTGGGCCGGTTCGGGCAGACCGGCCGGTCCGGTTCGGTTTAATATTGGGTTCGGGTAAACCGGGTTTAATTAATTTGGTTTATTTAAATCAATAGTTTTTAAGGCTTTAAAAATCTATTTGGGGTCCAATAAATTCTCGGAAAATTATCCTATGTCCGGTTTTTAATTTTACACTAGAAAATATAATTTTTATCATAATTTAATATTATTTATTATCTTTTAAAAATTCATTTTAAATCAGACTACCCTTAGTTAAATTTGTTTAAAAATACAGAAAAATACTAATTAAATTCTGAAAATTAAGTTTTAAAATTCTAAAATTTTCAGGTGATTACACATATCACCCCTTCAGACATCCCCTCTGCGTCCAAACGACCACCGCCGACCGTCGCCAACCGCCGCCGCGCGCCGCCACGAACAACCGCCTAGAATTCGCGAGCAGCAGAGCTAAATGAGGTACCCTTCTTCCCACCTCTGTTTCTTCCTACACAGTAAACCAAACAACGAACCGTCGAATCCTATGTGAAGACCATATGACCCCCATGAACCTTGTTTAAATAGTTTAGTTTATCGTGTCCTGTGTCGATTGTAAATTGAGACACAAAATGGAAAAAAATGAGCAGTTGCCCAGGAACATAAATTGTTCCAAGTACACGTGTTTGAGTCTCGTTATCTCTAAAATGACAAGGATGCTAAAATTCTACTTGAACAGACTTCTGGACAATATAACCTAGTTTTAATCCCTTTAAACACTTTCTTTTAATTCGAGTTATGCTGTGATTATTTTACTGCTGAAATATGTCAAAAACTTGATTTTATAAACCCAAATTTTTTCGATACGGGATGCGTCCCGCCAAACGAGGCAACTTCGTCGTGTGAGAATTTCACCAAAAGACGCGTATCGTCAACGCGGACGTGTGAGATTTTACGGAACTTGATTTGGATGTGTGTGTACACCAAAATCAACGCATAACTTAGGGATAAGTTTAACCGCCTCACTCAAGGCAACATGACGGTAGAGGAGTATAATGCAGAGTTCATCTGTTTGAGTCGCTTTGCCCCTACTCTGATTCCGACAGAAGAGGAGAAGGCGGGAAAGTTCTTTGACGGACTTAGCTTTGAGCTATAAAGATTAATCGGCTCTGTTGCACCTACTTCATTCACAGACGTCCTTACTGCAGCCCGACGCATGGAGCGCGTCACCAGGAGAGATTCCAGCCAGAAACGGTCGTTCACATAAGAACCAGCCAGCGCACCACAGGGAGGAGCTACAAAGAGACCTCACATGCACCAGCCATCCAGATAAACTCTGCAGACATTGCCTATATGTCAATATTGTGGCAAGCGAGGTCATTACGCGAGCGAGTGCAGACGCAAGTTGGGACTATACTTGGTTTGCGGATCCAGCCAACATTCAGCCAAGGATTGCCCTTAGCGTCGAGAGGGAGCACCGATGGTAAACTGACAAGCTTTACCAGCACTGAGACTAGCCCAACAGCTACCTAGGCCAGCTTATCCAGCACTGGGAGCACCACAGATGGGAGTTGGAGGAGTCAGACCACCAGCTCCAGTAGGGTATCAGCCGAGGCCACCTTTGGCACCATAAGCAGCACTATTCCAGTAGGCTCGGCAGCAGAGAGGACCAGCTCAGGGGCGAGGATAGGCATTTTTTATGCCTATTGAAGAGGAAGCTATTGCAGGAGAGGTCATCGCAGGTACTATATTAGTAGCTTCATTACCTGCTGTAGATTTATTCGATTATGGAGCATCGCATTCATTCATAGCTGCTAGCTTCATAGCCACACATAGAGTAGCTACCGCACCCCTTCCGAAGACTATGAGAATTCTTATAGGAGGCAAAATTATCCAAGTTAGTGATATTTATAGATCTTGTTTGGTAGTAGTCTGTGGGAGAGAGATGCGAGCTCAATTTTTGATCTTTTTCATACCAGATTATGATGTTGTACTTTCTATGGACTGGATGAGTCAGTACCATGCGACTTTCGATTGTCGACATGGACATGTTATATTTAGACCGCATGGACATCCATAGTTTGAGTTTCTTCGGGGAGCCAAAGAGCAAGGTGTTCAGCCTACACTTAAGGCACTCTCTGCAGAAGGGGAGCCCGAGTACCCAAATATTGTATCTGAGTTTGTGGATGTATTTCTCGATGATCTTCCAGGCTTACCACATGATTGAAAAATAGAATTCATAATAGACTTGACTCCAGGAGCATAACCTATCACTTCATCAGTGTACAAGTTAGAACCTAAGGAGTTGGTGGAATTAAAGAAGCAAGTTGATGATCTTCTGGAGAAGGGTTTTATTCAGCCCATTATTTCACTATGGGGAGCACCCATACTATTTATGACGAAGAAGGATGGAACGTTACGTCTGTGTATTGACTACAGGGCACTGAACGTCGTAACCATCAAGAACCGGTATCCCTTGCCGCACATTGACGATCTGTTCGATCAGTTGAGTGGTGCTCATGTATTCTCAAAGATCGATCTCAGATCCAGTTATCATCAGATTAGAGTGCGGAAAGAGGATATACCAAAGACAGCCTTCAGGACCAAGTATGGACACTATGAGTTCTTAGTTATGTCGTTTGGTTTAACCAACGTGCCAGTTGTGTTCATGAGTCTGATGAATAGAGTCTTCTATCAGTACTTGGATAAGTTCATGGTTGTGCTTATTGATGACATCTTGGTATACTACAAGAGCCACGAAGAGCACGAGGAGCATCTCAGAATCGTGCTGGAGACGCTGAGACATGAAAGGTTGTACGCCAAACTCAGCAAATGTGAGTTTTGTCTGGATATGGTGCCTTTCCTGGGACATATCATCTCGGAAGAAGGACTTTCAGTTGATCCGGTGAAGGTTGCTGTAATAGAAACTTGGCCCATACCTACATCAATTGCGGAAGTGAAAAGTTTTCTCGAACTTGCTGTATATTATCGAAGATTCGTGGAGAACTTCTCAAGGATTGCAGAGCCTATGACGCGGTTGACGCGTAAGGACCAAGAGTTTGCATGGACTGAAGATTGCTATAAGGCCTTTGAGGAGTTGAAGAGACGATTGACGACAACACCGGTCTTGACTCTTCCTTCAGGATCGGGAGGATTCGTAGTTTATAGTGATGCGTCAGGCAGTGGACTAGGATGTGTTTTATGCAACATGGCAAAGTCATCGCTTATGCATCGAGGCAACTAAAGGTTCATGAGAAGAACTCTCCGACGCACGATCTCGAGCTAGTTGCGGTAATATTTGCATTAAAGATTTGGAGGCACTATCTTTACGGAGAGATGGTAAATTTTTTTACTAACCACAAGAGTCTGAAGTATGTCTATACTCAGAAAGAGCTTAATATGAGGCTGAGGCATTGGTTAAAGTTGATGGTCAATTTTGATATAGATTTGCAGTACCATCCAAGCAAGGCAAACGTCGTAGCAGACGCACTCAGCAGGAAGCCCACAACTTATTTCTTGACGACGCAGCCCCAGCTATTAGAGGATCTACAGGAGCTCATGATAGAGGTTATTTTGTCTGCGCATAGTAGACAGTTGGCAAATCTTAAAATTAAGTCATCACTAGTGGAGAGGATTAAGGCGGCATTGCCTACAGATGCTAGGTTCCGGAGACTTAAAGAGAAAACGGAAGCCGGCATGCAGACGAGACTTTGAATCCATGAGGATATGACATTAAGGTACGAAAATTGCCTATATATTCCAAATGGGGAGTTGAGATATGAGTTGATGTCTGAAGCACATAGCTCCATGTACTATATTTATCCCGGAGGTACGAAGATATACCGAGATTTGAGGCAGTACTATTGGTGGCATGGGATGAAGAGAGAGGCTGCGCGGTTTGTGGCAAAATATTTGGTCTGTCAGCAAGTTAAGGTCGAGCATCAGAGAACCGCTGGTATGTTACAGCCGCTTCCCATACCCGAATGGAAGTGGGAACATATCACTATGGATTTCTTTACAAGATTTCCAAGAAGCCCTAGTGGTAATGATATAGTTTGGGTTATTGTGGATTGACTCACCAAATTGGCACATTTCTTGTCGTTCAAAGTTGGACAGTCCACAGAGATTCTAGCCGACATTTATATACGACAGATCGTAAGGTTACATGGAGTACCGGTTAGTATTGTGTCTGATCGTGACTCAAGATTCATAACCTATTTTTGGTAAAGCATGCAAGAGAGTCTTAGCACCCGACTCAAGTTCAGCACTGCTTACCATCCACAAACAGACGGTCAGTCGGAGAGAATGATTCAGATCTTAGAGGATATGCTGAATCGTGTATATTAGACTTCGGAGGGTCTTGGGAAGACCATTTGCACTTGGTGGAGTTCTCTTACAATAACAGCTACCAGGCGAGCATCCAGATAGCACCTTTTGAGGCGCTGTAAGGCAGGAAGTGCAGGTCACCGATATATTGGAGTGACGTTGGCGAGCGTCAGATACTCGATCCGGAGTTAGTGATGCAGACAGTTGAGAAGATGAAGCAAATTTAGAGTCATCTTCGTACAACTCATGACAGACAAAAGCATTGGACTGACACACATCGTCGACCTTTGGAGTTCAAGGAGGGCGGACATGTGTTCTTGAGGATCTCACATACTCGAGGTACTATTCGATTCGGGAGCAGAGGCAAGTTGAGACCGAGGTACATTGGGACGTTTGATATTTTGGAGCGTATTGGTGAGGTGGCGTACCGTCTTGCATTACCCCCATCTTTAGAGGGAGTACATGATGTATTCCATGTCTCACAGTTGAGGAGGTACGTGACTGACCCAAGTCACGTAGTCGATCATTCTGAGATATCAGTGGGACCGAGATTGGGGTATGAGGAGCAGCCAGTTGGGATACTTGACATTAGTGAGAAGATATTACGGGGTCAGACAATCATATTGGTTTGGGTAGCTTGGAAACATCACTCCCCAGGCGAATTCACTTGGGAGCGAGAGGATGTCATACGCCAGCGTTATCCTCACTTATTCGAAGATGCATGTATGACCTAAGAACTATCCATAGATTACCATGTCTTTATAAATTTCTTAGTAGTTTAATTCTTAATTGCGAGGACGCAATTCTTTTAAGTTGGGTAGATTATAAACCCCCTAATTTTTAGATTTAAATTTTATTAATATTGGTATTATGTAATTATTGATATTAAGGGAGGATTTTTCATTATTTTAGCTAATTAGAATAATATAAAATTAATGTATAGATATTTTTGTATATTTAATTAATTTAAAAATTATAAAAAAAAAAATTTTGGGTGTACAACTATTATTAAAGTATTCTAGATCTTTTCTGAAAATTATTTGGAGTTCAAACATATATATATATATATATATATATATATATATATATATATATATATATATATATATATATATATATATGTGTGTGTGTGTGTGTGTGTGTGTGTGTGTGTGTGTGTGTGTGTGTGTGGTTAATATATAAGAAATAATAATTATATTAACTAAACCAAACCCTAAACCCGAACCCAAACCCGAAACCCAAAATAACACTCGAAACCCAAATCGCCCCCGCTACAGTAGCCCCCCAGCCCCGACCCAACTATTCCCCTTCAGTAACCCCCCCTCCGTTCGAATCCCTGAAACCCCCCGCGACCCCTTCGATTCCCCTTCAGTAACCCTCCCTTCACTCCCTATATATACCATAGACCAGACCACCCCCTCAGACATGTCCCCTGCGTCCAGACGACCACCGCCGATTGCCGCCAATCGTCGTCTACCACAGTGTGCCGCCACGAACAGCCGCCCAAAATTCTTGAGCAACAGAGCTAAACGAGGTACCCTTCTTCCCACCTCTGTTTCTCTCTACAAAGTAAACCAAACAATGAACTGTCAAATCCTATGTGAAGATCACATGACCCCCATGAACCCTGTTTAAATAGTTTACTTTATCGTGTCCTGTGTCGATCGCAAATCGAGACACAAAACAGAAAAAAATGAGCAGTTGGCCAAAAATAGAAACTGTTCCAAGTACGCGTGTTTGAGTCCCGTTATCTCCAAAACGACACGCGATACTAAAATTCTACTTGAACATACTTCTGGACAATATAACCTAGTTTTAATCCCTTTAAACACTTTCTTTTAATTCGAGTTATGCTGTAATTATTTTACTGCTTAAATCTGTCAAAAACTTGATTTCGTAAACCAAAACTTTCTCGATACGGGATGCGTCCCACCAAACGAGGCAACTTCGTCGTATGATGATTTCACCGAAAGGCGCGTATCGTCAACGCGGACGTGTAAAATTTTGAAGAACTTGATTTTAATGTACGTGCACACCGGAATCAACACGTATCTGTCGAAAAATACCGTATCGACATGTTCCGACATTTGTCATAACTTTGTGTGTGCTTATCATTTCGCAACAAACTTGCGCCAACGGATTCACAGCGTTACGCTGGTCATGTGACCCAAGTTTGGTTCGATTATGAGAACGTTGATGAAACACCATTTCGCGGGCCCCACGGTTCCACTTGACGGGTGATTTCGTGACCGGATCATCGGAATCCAGTTATGGATGTTCCGTTGGGTTTGTATCATCGTTTTGGACTCGTAGACACTAAATTTGCTAAATTTGGAGAACTTTATCTTTGGCACATTTTTCAGTGCGAAGTGGACTACATGTGGGCCCCGCTTTGACCTAAAACTGTCAATTTTGTCCATGTGTCCAAATTAGACTTATGGGTAGTCATTCCTAGCTATTTCAAGTAAACTGAGAGCAATGGTGATGTTTATTTCAGCATCCAGAGGCGTACTTGGAGATTCCACTTTTACAGGAGCAACTGACGGAGTTCAGAACCCAGGCAAGTGTACCTTGCCAAACCTGTAGAGATCATGTTATATTAAATTGCTTGTGTTTCTTCCATATATATATACTCTTATGATGTACCTGTTCAACCTAGGACCATGAGACATTGCTTAGCTTTCGAACAAGATTCGAGTGTCGACGCCGTACGCAGAGTCGTGTAACGTCATTTAGAGAGTTGATTCTACGATCCTATTTTTACGTGCTTGCTTTACCAAGTCAGTCATAATGTAGGACACTTGACATTATTTCATGTGACAAAATCTTTCTTGAGTTATTCATTGTGATTCTGTATAGGCTTACAGGATTCGTGATATGAGACTTGCATATATAGAGATATCATAATGACTCGTTGTACTAGCTAGAGGTCATGATCTTGCGTGTTATGGACATGAGACATTGTTGACATGAGACGTGAGGTTACATTGGGTGGGGAGAGACACAAATGCTACAGGCTGATTATATATATATACTATACTAGTGGAGGTGCTTTAGTCTCTGTATCAGAGCTTGGCACATTTACTGGCCCTACGTGATACTACTTGCTACTACGGGCTCCCCGACACAGAGCCTGTAGTGGTCTCAGCCTGAGTACTAGTGATGCTCCCATTTGCATTTCACTTAGCTGGTTACATAGTTTGCCCTGAGGATCTATTTTTATTTACTATATTTTATTTGGCTTGAGTGTTTCTTGTACCTTGCTATGTCCCCTGAGGATCTGGATCCGTATTATGTCCCCAGGTACAGCAGAGGAGGATTACCCCGAGGTTTACGGGACATGAGCTGACGCTGGAGCAGTATTGGCACCAGAGGACGAGGTTGTGCCAGAGAATTTCTCATGAGAACTCAGCTACTTACCTAGTTATTTATGCTTAGTGTTATTTCATATTTGGACTTATGGACATATGTAATGGTGTTATTCTCTTTTCTTATTTTGACGGGTTGTTTCCCGAGACACTACTTATGTGGACTTGATGATGGACTATTTTCTTTTTATCTATTATCTTGACTGATCTATCATATTGAATTGTGTTTACTTTCTGTGTATGAGACTAGAATTATACTGTGATAGATGGTGTAGACTTGTATTTATATTTGTTACAGCTTAAGTGCACTCTAACGGGTCCATTAAATTGGGTTTGCCCATTGGATATGTGTTGCTGGCCATTGCCACGTGGCCAGTTCCTCGGTATTTTGGGACTGGAGCGTGACACAATAGCATAGAGGTTGTTTGTTTGGACGAAGTACGTGTCACGTCCCAGTCTCAAAATACCGAGGGACTGGCCACGTGGCAATGGCCAGCAACACATATCCAATGGGCAAACCCAATTTAAAGGACCCGTTAGAGTGCACTTAAGCTGTAATAAATATAAATGCAGTATATAACATCTATCACAGTATAATTCTAATCTCATCGACAGAAAGTAAACACAAGTCAATATGATAAATTAGTCAAGATAATAGATAAAGGAAATAGTCCATCAACAAGTCCAAATAATAGTGTCTCGAAGAACAACCCAACACAATAAAGGAAAGAAAATATCACCAATACATATGTCCATGAGTCAAGATATAAAATAACAATAATCATAGAGATCTGAGTAAGTAACTGAATACTCAGAAGAAATCCTCTGGCACAATCTCTTCCTCTGGTGCTAGTACTGCTCCAACGTCAGCTCATGTCTCGTATATCTCAGAGTAATCCTCCTCTGCTGTACCTGGGGACATAATCCGGATCCAGGTCCTCAGGGGACATAGCAAGGTACAAGAAACACTCAAGCCAAATAAAATACAGTAAATAAAAATAGATCCTCATGGCAAGCTATGTAACCAGCTATGTGAAATGCAAATGAGAGCATTATTAGTACTCAGGCTGAGACCACTACAAGCTCCATGTCGGGGAGCCCGTAGTAGCAAGAATATCACGTAATGGGCTAAGATCTGGTATAGAGACTAAAACACCTCCAGTAGTAAAGTATATATATATATATATATATATATATATATATATATAATCAGCCCGTAGCCTGTGTGTCTCTCCCCACCCAATGTAACCTCGCGTCTCATGTCCACAACGTCTCATGTCCATAACACGTAAGATCATGACCTCTAGCTAGTACAATGAGTCATAATGATATCTATGTATATGCAAGTCTCATGTCACGAATCATGTAAGCCTATACAAAATCACCATGACTAACTAAGAAAAGATTCTGTCTTACGAATAGTGTCATATGGTATGACGTACTTGGTAAAGCAAGCACGTAAAAATATATAGGATCGTTGTATCAACTCTCTAAGTGACGTTACACGACTCCGCGTATGGCGTCGACACCCGAATCTTGTTCGGACGTTAAGCAACGTCTCACGGTCCTAAGTTGAACAAGTACATCATAGAAGTATATGGAAAGAATACAAGCAAATAATAGCACATGATCTTTGCAGATTTGGCAATGCACACTTGCCTATGTTCTGAGTTCCGTTAGTTGCTCTGATATAAGTGGAATCTCCAAGTACGCCTCCAGATGCTGAAACAAACATTACCATTGCTCTAAGAAAACTTGAAATATCTAGGATTGACTACCGATAAGTCCAATTTGGACACATGAGCAGAATTGACAGTTTCTGGTCAAAGCGAGATCCACATGTGCCCCACTTCGCACCAAAAAATGTGCCAGAGATAAAGTTCTCAAAATTCATCAAACTTAGTGTCTACGAGTCCAGAACGATGATACGAACCCAACGGAATGTCCAGAACTGGATTCTAATGAGCCGGTGACGAAATCGCCCGTCAAGTAAAACCGTGGGGCCCACGAAATGATATTTCGTCAACGTTCTCAGAATCGAACCAAACTTGGGTCATAGGACTAGCGTAACGCTCCGAATCCGATGGTGCAAGTTTCGTTGCAAAACGACATGCACACACGAAATTATGACAAGTGTCAGAATAGGCCGATACGTAACTTTTTGACGGATACATATTAATTTCGGTGTACATGCACATCCAAATCAACTTTCACAAAATTCTATACGTCCGCGTTGACGATACGCGTCTTTCGGTGCAATTCCCACACGATGAAGTTGCCTCGTTTAGCGGGACGCACCCCGTTTCGAGAAAATTTAGGATTAAGAAATCAAGTTTTTGACAGATTTCAACAGCAATTAAATCACAGCATAATCAACAATAAAATAAACTAATTGAAGAGATTAAAACTTGTTTATGTTGTCTAAATTACTGTTCAAGCAAAATTTAAAAATCGCTTGCCATTCTAAAGATAACGGAACTCAAACACGCGCACCTGGGACACTTTCTGTTCCTAAAAATAAGTCATTTTTTTTCTGTTTTGCATCACGATTTACGATCGACACATGACACGATACACTAAACTAATTACACATGGTTCAAGGGGGTCATGTGGTCTTCGCATAGTACTCGACGGATCGCTAATTGGATTACTGTGCAGGAAGATACATGGACGAGAAGAAGAGTACCTCACTGCTCGTTGCTGCTCGTGAAGTCGGGACGGTCTTCTTTCGGCGGCTTACGGCGGAGGTCCAACGGTCGTCAGCGGAGGCAGCTCGTCGGAAATGGAAGGGGAGATGATGGTGGTGGTGGTCGGCTAGACTAGGGTTTATATAGGGTGAAGGGGGGAAGTTACAGGGATGGGAAGGGGTCGGGTCGGCGGATTTGGGAGAGGAAGAGATCGGGACGTGTGTGGGGGGGGGGGGGGGGAGGGGGGGTGTTACTGGTGTACTGTAGCAGCGGGTTCGGCGGGTTATCGGGTCTGCGGGTACGGGTTGGGATTAGGATTCGGTTGGATTGGTTTGGTTTAGGTTGGTTTGGTTTGGGTTAAAATAAATAACCAATATATATATATATATATATATATATATATATATATATATATATATATATATATATATATATAAATAGTTTTGGACCTCCATAAATTCCAAAAAAATTATATAATACTCTATTAATCGTTTTACACAAAAATATATATTTTCTGCACTATATTATTAATTAATTAAATACACATAATTATAAATCCATGAATATTATATATTATAAATGGCAAAAAAAATTACAGAAAATTCTCCCTTAAACTAAGTAATTACAAAATTTAATTTCTAAAAATTAGGGTGTTTACATATTGTTTGACATAATAATTTGTCTTATATTATATAAATTAATGAAAAATAAAAAATATATATTTTTGATATATATTTAGACTCCACCCGTGACTATAAGAGTCACCCAGTCGGCGGAAGGAAGAATTCAAATCTTGATGTACTCCAAGACGGCCCGCTACATCAATGCCTTCGAAAAATGGTTATTTACACTAACTACCCCTAAGTTTTTGGCTTATTACACGGAATACCTCTATTTTTAAACAAATTATACTGATCATCCCTATATTTTATGTTTATTACATGAGGTACCCTACTTTTAGATAAAAATAAAAAATTATAACACTAACTACCCCCAATTTTTTTTTTTCCTAAAAAGAGAAGTGATCAGTGTAATTAGTTTAAAAGTAGACGTATTTCGTGTAATAAGTCCAAAATTTAGAGGTAGTTAGTGTAAATAAAATAAAAAAAATTTGTAATACAACGCATTACCCAACTGACCAAATGAGACTCTGAGAGTACCACGTCTGAGAAAACGAATTTCATCGTCACAACTATGTTCTGGCGTGCCCCCACAAACCTCTTTTAAGTCCATGGTGGGCTCCACATGTCATATACGTACTTTTTCATTAGGTCGGTCTTTAAAAAAATAAAAAAGTAATATATGTTTATTACCTACATATATGCTTCTTTCCCAGCCCAATTTAGGGTTTTATTATTATTAATTGTCATGTTACTCTCTGTATTCCCCATTCTCATCACCACTATCATAATCCTTTCTTCTGCTCCTTCTGCCTAAAGAACTACTATAGGATTCTTTTTCCTGTTTCGTATTGAGAAAGAGGAAGAAGAAGAATAGGAGTCATGTCTCAGACCAACTGGGAAGCTGATAAAATGTGAGCCGATTATTATTTCTGGTTTTCGAGGGTTTTTCTGGGATTAATTTTGACTATTTTCGTGTATTTTTTTTTAAATATTTGGTTGGTTTTGGATTATTATTTTCTTTTCTTTTTTGGGGTTAATTTCAGGCTGGATGTGTACATTTACGATTATTTAGTGAAGAGGAATTTGACGGAGAGTGCGAAAGCTTTCCAGGCGGAAGGGAAGGTGTCCCCTGACGATCCAGTCGGTGAGCGTCCGCAAAGAAAATAGTGAATCAAGAATTGCTTTTTTAAATCCGCAAAGAAAATAGTGAATCAAGATTTGCTTTTTTTTTTTTTTTTAATATTGCTTTTTAAAAATTACTACTACTTCTGCTGCTGAAATTGAGGTTGAATTTTTAGCTATCGACGCTCCGGGGGGTTTCCTCTTCGAGTGGTGGTCGGTCTTCTGGGACATCTTCATCGCGAGGACGAACGAGAAGCACTCGGACGTCGCGGCTTCGTACATAGAGGTGACTTTTCTGTCAATATTGGGGACAGTCGGGTGTTGTTGTTGACACAAATACTGTGACACGGACGCGGCACCTATTTTTGGTCTGTCTTAGTGTATTCCGGAGTATCCGTGCTTCCCATATATTATTCTCTGTATGCGCTTTTGCTGTATATATTTTCTGCATGTCTACTTGTTTGCCTCTAACTTTTGCCACCGACCCGGTGAATGCTTCTCCCAAGTTTTACTTTGAAATGAACATGTGAAGGCAGTTGCGGAGCTGGCCTCTAAAGTTAAGGAGGACTTAACTTTAGGTATAGCTTGAGCGACACGAGAACACCCACAAGAACACCTGCATCGCACCACTTAAAATATCAATTTTTTGAGAATTTATTTATCACTTAGTTGTTGCATGCTTCAAATTCAAACAAAAGAATAAAACATAAGGAAACATTTAAAAAAAAAATATTTTTTCCCCAAAAATTTGGGCCAGGCTACAGCCCGGCCGTGCCCTAGGGTAGCTCATCCACTGTGTGAAGGTTCTATTCATAGTATCGGTAGATGAAGTTAGCTTGAAAATGCTTATAGGTGTACACCTTTCCTAGCATTTGCATATACATGGTTTCTTCATTTGGGCAACCTTGTGCATTTCGCACCATGGTGGTCTTGGGAAGTCTTAAGTTAGCCTTGCCAATGATCAAAGGACTAACCTTTCTATAAATTTTAACATTAGGTTACTGTTGTCCATACTCTCTCTCTCTCTCTCTCTCTCTCTCTCTCTCTCATTTTCCTAGTTGCTTTGTTTGGGTTTTATGATAAGTGATGCAAATTGATGAAATGTGATGTCAGACTCAACAAATGAAAGCACGCGAGCAACAGCAACACCACCAGCTGCAACATCCTCAACAACAACAGCAGCAGCAGCAGCAACAAATGCAAATGCAGCAGATTTTTTTTCAAAGGCAAGCTCAGCAGCTGCAGCAGCAGCAGCAGCAGCGGAGGGAGGGTGGTCATATTCTAAATGGAGCCGCTAATCGTCTTGCTGGCAGTGATCCTTTAATGCACCAGAATTCTGGGACAGCAAATGCCATAGCAACGAAGAT
Organism: Iris macrosiphon; assembly: GCA_036927795.1. Taxonomy (NCBI): domain Eukaryota; kingdom Viridiplantae; phylum Streptophyta; class Magnoliopsida; order Asparagales; family Iridaceae; genus Iris; species Iris macrosiphon. The sequence continues at coordinate 193,468,566 of JAYESA010000002.1, read as the reverse complement.
GTACGAGGAGCAGCTGAAGTTGCCGCTCCAAAGGGATTCTTCAGAAGAAGCATCTATGAAGGTATTCCTCTAGGTTGATATATTTCCATATTCCTCACCAGGTCATAAGTTCACTGTTTTCTTATAATCTTTTGCCATCATTATACTTCTATAACAGCAAAGATTTGGTGAAAATGGGAGTCACCTGTTGGATAATAATCATGCTTCTTTGTTGAAGTCAGCTGCTGCATCTGCACAGGCTTCAGGGTATCTATTCTGGTGTTCTTTGTGTACATGTTTAGGGAATTTTGATTCTACATATTTCCGTGGGTTTGTCGAGTCTCATGTGCATATATATGGTTAATTTTGGATACTCATCACAGATTTTAGTCGAGTCTATTTATTAAAAGATCAAAATCCATCTGTTCTCTAAGGTGGAGTTTGTGTATGTGCTGCGGAGCATTGAAACTTATAATTACTGACTTCAGGCCTACTGTATTTTATTTCAAGCAGGCAAAATTTGCATGGGTCAGCAGGTGGTTTGTCTGGGACAGTGCAGCATGTTCAGGCCAGGAACCAGCAGCTTGCTGGATCAGCTCAGGTAAGTTTCTATAGGGAGTGAAATTTGTACTCAGTTGTTACTGTTGTAACTGAAATGCTTGACAGGAGATAAAGACAGAGATGAATTCAGCGCTGAACTCCAGAGGTGCTGATGCATCATTTGTCGGAATGCCAGGTAGCGTCCTTTCCAATTCTAAGCTCTTCATTGCTTTATTTAATTATTTTCGTTCACAACTTCTGTTTCCTATATATTTTCATTTTCAATTACATGGCTTTGGTTTTCTCAGATGCTTTCACTAATCACTGTAGTTTATTTTAGCATCTTATCTGACACACACACACACACACACACACACACACACAATTTCTCCTTGTGGATTTGGCTGTCTGTATTGATTTGCTAGAATCTGAGTATTGATTTTTATAACTAATTTCAGTTTTGTAACTTGTAGTCCAGTGAGTTTTTTGTAACTTAAAACCTAATTTCTCAATTTTCTTGGTATCATATCAATGTTGGATGTTTATGTTAGTATTGATTGCCGTGCCAGGATCCAACCAGGTTGGGAACAATTTGACCTTGAAAGGATGGCCTCTTACTGTATGTTTCTTTCTTTCTCCTATCATTCTCTCTGTGATTTATAAACTTTGTGATATAGAAAGTGCATATAGCAATTGTCGTCTGTAGAAATCTTCTCACCTTCTAACCTGACTGCTCGTTTAGATGTTTTTTCCCTTGTCTAATTCAATGTGGATTAATTTCTTCCTCTTGCACCGATTGTGACTTTTTCTTACGATGATATTAAGTTGTCTAGCTCATAATTACTTCGGTTTTAGAAAGGAAGAATTGATATGGTTTTAGAATGGAACATAGATATTAGGCAGCCTATTCCTTTACGTATTTAATACACTATGTACCTACATTTTAAAAAAGGATATGGTTTTGTTAGTGTGACAGGGGCATGGCCCTTAACAACTGAATGGAAGAAATGATTCAAAGAGCCACCCCCCCCCAAAAAAAGGGATAAAGGCTTTGTTGTTGTTGTTGTTGTACATTATGTATCTAGATTATGTGATTTTTGCTGAAATGAAAAATTTAGGTTAATTATCAATGTATGATACTTTTTAGTTCATTGACTTCGGTTTCTTCAATTGTTATAGAATTTTATATTAAATTCTGACCGATATACCATCATACATATGCTCATGGATGTTGCTCCTTTGCTGTTATTGAGCTTATATCCATTAAAGACTATCTATAACCACATATGTTGCAGGGACAGTTTCTTCAATTGTTATAGAATTTTATATTAAATTCTGACCGATATACCATCATACATATGGTCATGGATGTTGCTCCTTTGCTGTTATTGAGCTTATATCCATTAAAGACTATCTATAACCACATATGTTGCAGGGACACGGGGAAATGTTGTCTGTATCATGTCCGTTCCTGCATCCAAAGGTGGAACAGAAGGGGGGGGGGGTGGCTGGAGGTTTTGCACATGCCCCACCTGGAATTAGAAATGTTAATAAAGATGTATGCTTAAATAATATGGTGCCCCATGTGAAGAAAACCCCATCTTCACCCCAAATAAAATATCTAACGAAGTGTGGGTTTTCACCCAACATTAAAAAACTTTTTTTTTATCCTTTTCCGATTAAAAAATTGTAGTCACACTTACGAAAGAGATACAAATAATCTCCCTGTGAACCACATAGATATAAATCCTTTTTTTAAACCCCAATATTATTGGTGCTATTAATTAAGGATAAAAATGGATTCTTATTGGTGGGTCCACATGCTAGTAGTACGTGGTTTTAGTTCCACCAATTCATTTCAGGTTTGTAACTTCTCTCTCTCTCTCTCTCAAATCTTTTTTTTTTTACCTATTTGCTTCGGTTGGTTCATCAAAAATAAAATTGAGATAGGATGAAGAAGGAAATAAGTTGAAAAGAGAAAAGAAACATCATAAGGTCAGGATTATGAATTATTTTTATTTATTTATTTTGTATTCCATAGTTCCATCTTTCATGTTCTAATTTTTTTTTTTTTAATATTTGCTTCTGCCTAAACAAATTTATCTAGAAAAGAAATCCGGTTCTAAAAGTCGGGAGAATTATTTTATGTGTACTTCATATTGATTTTTGTTATTGTTTGATTATTAGCATATCTTGTACATACGCATAATGCATAATGCAGAATATGAATACGAAGACTTGTCTAGGACATCTGTAGTTGTATGAATATTTTAAGCATTGACCACTACGACAAATGTAAGTTCAACTATATATTTTTCAATCCATTCTTTATATTTTATTTAACTTTTAGGTATTTCTCGTTTGATAATTATATAAACCATAATGGCCCACCTGGAATCTAGTCCTGGCTCCGTGCCTGCCTGCATTTGTGTCCGTATTTGTGTAACATAGGTGACTACTTATTGTTAGCTATCTGAAATGTCCGTATCCCATATCCATATCTTGCCCTTATCTGTGTCCGTGTCCGTTTCTGTGCAAATAGCTAACCACCAAAGTCCTATATTTCAATAGAAATATTTTTTGAAAAGTTATACTTAAATTGATTAATGATCTCATAGTTAACTACAAGCAAAATTTGGAGTAGCTTACAAAGCTAGAAGGTCATGTTGGGCAATCATTTATAGTTCCTTTTGACATGCTGACCACAACGAAGAGCCTCTAAATTTGGACGAAAAGTTTAGTTAGTTTTATGTTGGGTGAATGTTGGAAAGTATTGTGAGCTTATCTGATTACCCTAATCTTTTGCTACTCAAACCTCATTCTTATATGGAATGTCTCGCGATTTGTCAACCTCTAATACTGTGTGCTTTTGATATTTTAACATTTATATCTTCAGCTGGTCTCATCTAGACAAGATCCTGTGCTTTGTTTTCTTCTTTTTTTTTTTTGTGATTGGATTATTCGTTCATGTCTACTGCAATTTTCATTCTGATAGGGTCTTGACCAGCTCCGATCAGGATTTCTACAACAACAACAGAAATCATTCACACAGTCCTCCCAACCATTTAATCAACTTCAGTTTCTGTCTCCACAACAGCAACAGCTAGTCCTGCAAGCACAACATAATTTGACTTCATCTACTGGAGATATGGATAACATAAAACTAAGGATGCTCCTAAATAGGAATATGGGTCTTGGAAAGGATGGCCACTCGAGCTCTATTGTTGATGCCATTCCAAATGCAGGATCTCCAATGCAAAGTGGATGTCCTGTCATACCTCGTCCAGAGGGAGATATGTTAAGTAAGGTATGCATCTTTACCCATCTTTTCATATTCATGTTTATGGCTACACACACCCTTTTTCCTTATTATCTTTATTGGAGATTGTATTTTCAGTTATAATTTTGTTCTTTTAGATGTTTATGTGTACAATTCTACAAAACTCTGTCCTCTTTTTTTTTTTTTGGGGGGGTCCTTTTAGGCACATGCAATTTGGACCTCTTTTCTGGACTAAGCGAACAATATTGACTGCAAGATGAAAAAGGTCCGAAAAGCAATGTTGGGTATATCGGTATTACTTTAAAGAAAAGTTAGGGCGGTTTCTGAAATATCCCCTTTGAAAAACTTCCAATATAAAAACGAAAATCCTGGTTTGATTTTGGGATATACAAATTAAATTTGTTAACTTTAACAATACTTCCTGTGTAAGTATAAATACATGCAGTGTATTTGATTGTTTAATCATAAAAGTTTATCGGACAAAACTGTGAATTGTAAATAACTGTAGATGTTATATCCGTCTTGTAATTTGTATATTTATGGTCTTCCAATTTTCAGATTACAGAAGGGAGAGTTTAAGCATCATGTTACTAATCTTTAGGGGATTAATTCTATAAGATCCTAGTAAAAATAAATTGATTGGGCAATATAAGCCTACCTACATTTTTGTTGTTGATCACTATGCAAACATATGACTGGATGTTGAGTAAGTGCTTAATAATAACTTTGTGATATCGAGTGTTAAATATGATCTTTGGTTCTTTGAGAGCTTCCATCTAGATACAAAGATATTACATTTTTTGCGACATTGATGCTGGAGAATGGTTTGTCATTTGAAGGTCAATATTTTGAAGAAACCTTGAACTTTCTGTTTCTGTATAAAAATTGGATGTTGGAAAAAAAAATTATTGAAACAAATTTGATTCTTTTGATTTATTTTTAATTCCAATAATCAGTTTTTGCTAATTCACATACGGTACGTTAAGTAATATGCTATTCTGCACGAATACTGATTCAGGATTCAGACATTTTCAGAAAAAAAGAGGATACAAAAAAGTCACACATACAGTTATATATATATATATATATATATATATATATATATATATATATATATATATATATATATATATATATCAGACAGACTATTATTATTTACTGCCAACAGGAGGTGCCTTCATTTACTAGGTTGGAATAGACCAAAAGACAACATAGTCTAATACTGCCAACAACCATCTCTCTCTCTCTCTCTCATGTTTACATTTCTCCGTTACAGTTTTCTGTTGAGCTCTATCCCGTAGAGGTATCCAAATTGGATCAGTGATCGTTGGACTCTTCTCTGGGCTAGTTCTTTAATATGAGCTTCAGCTAGACCACTTTTCTACACCGATGTGAGTTGACGAAGGGAGTCAAAAATCTGGTAGTTCACTCTAGTCCCGAAGACAAAACTGTCCTTGTTTTTTTTGTAACCACCTATTGAAGGCGACAATATGCTTCCCCCTTCATCTTCCAATGTTCCTCTCTTTCTCTCTTGCTATGGTTGAAGTTCACCTTAGATTTGTTCCTAGAGCCGAATCCGGCCTGATTTCACACCTTTAATTTGCTATCGGAGCCGAATCACCGAGTCTGTATAGACTCATATTGGCACGAGCATGACCTTCTTAGGGGCATGTCTGTACAACATAGCTAATATGTCGATAAACTATGCTGTTAAACTAAATACCGACTGATCTTTATGTAATGAAAATAACTGTATCGTCTGATAAGGGCCAATATATGGGCAATTTTGCCCGATATATCACGTGGTTCCAACTCATTTTGCATACATCCAATATTTTAATAGGGCATAGGCAAGTCATAAAGAAGAATATGGTTTGAAGTTTTAAAGGATATGATTTTTGTTAGTGTTACAAAGGACATGGTCGTCGTTGTTGTTTCAAGGAGCATGGTCATTGTTGTTGTTTGTTGGATAGGCTATTTTACCCAATATCAGCTGATATATCACTTGGTTCCATGTGCTATTGCCCACATCCAATATTTTAATAGTGCATAGGCAAGTCATAAAGAAGGATATGGTTTGAACTTTGAAGTTTAAAAGGATATATTTTTTGTTAGTGTTACAAAGGGAAATGTTCTTTGTTGAAAAAGAAGGATATAAAATGGGGCTCGGATTTTGAGAAAGGGGAAGGGCATGTGGTTGATAATGTGACAGCACTAAGAAGGACAAAGTTCCAAGAGTTGCGAGGAACATACATCTTAAAGAAAGTGCAAACCACCTTAAGTGCCCGTTTTTGTGTTCGGCAACTCCACTCGATTAGGGTCTATAGGGGCACAAAGTTTCATGGAGTGTACCCTACTCATCACAATGTTTTTAAACGAAGGTATTTTTGCATTATTTGTAAGAAGACATTCTTAATAGTGGTACTGGAGTGGCTTTTGACTTCGTTATGAAATATTATGAAGACCGAGAGAATTTTACAAGGATCATGAAGCAAGAAAAACCAATTCGTTTAAGTGTGATCATCAATGAAGGCCATAACATATCTATTACCAAATAGACTTTGTAGCTTTTAATGCCCCAAAATATCTGAGTAGGCCAGTGAGATAGGAGAATCACTTCTTTGAGGGCTTGGAGAGGAGGAACGATTATGCTTCCTCGGAATACAAGGTTCACGCATAAACTTAAAGAAGGATAGTTTTGGGGCATATTTTTGTTGATAGAAGGGGTTGGACAACTAGGTTAGGTTTTGTTGGACAAAAGAGGGGGATTTGAAAAACTAAGGTTAGCATTTGTGGGCCAGGAGAGAGGCGTCTTCCGTTAGGATGGTGGTAGATCTAGGCGTAGTTGTAGTGGAGAGATAAGAGGAGAAGGTGATTTAATACCGTGTAGAGGAAAAAAAATTAGTGTTCTAAAAATTGGTTTGTTCGGCCGCCTAGGCACTAGGAAACCCTAGGTCGAACGAAAACTCTATTCGGCGCATGATAGGAAGAACATGGTCATGTCAGTTCTTAGGGAGAATTTGTCCATTGTTAGGGAGAACTTGGCCATGACAGTATTCCAGACGCCACTGTTAGGGAGAACTTGGCCATGACAGTATTCTAGAGGCCAATGTTAGGAAGAACTTGGCCATGACAGTATACCGTAGGCCACTGATATACCACTGTTAGGGAGAACTTGGCCATGATAGTAGTCTCCTAGGCCCCATGGCAGTATTCCATAGACCACTGATAGGGAGAACTTGGCCATGGCAACACTATTCCAAAGGCCACTGTTAGGCGCCTAGGCGCTATGCGTCCCTCCTCTGCACCGAACCCGCACTGAAAAAAATTACTCAACTAAATAGCTTAATTTCATTAAATGGAGACATAAGACCCCACTTTGGTGCTATCAAATGGGGTACTAAGCAAGAGTCCAATAAGACAAAATACAAAGAGGAGATCACACATTTTCCTAGCAACTAAGGAACCTAGGCTCTATACTCTGAGGAACAAGAGGCCATGCTATCCCATGGATCCCTCATCTGTTATACCCTCTTTTGGTTCTCTGCTCCATTCGGACGGGCCGGATGATAGCCCTGTTGCAAAATAAGTAAGAAGCCAAGATCCTGTGCTCTTCCTCTTTCGGTCCACTTCATCTCTTATAATATATTCTTCTGAACTAATCAAATCTGTTGATGGTATATGCTCATAAGGATCCTTTAAACTGAAATCTATTCATCATATACTTTGATGTCATTCTAGATCTAGATCTAGATCTAAATCTAGATCTAGATCTAGATCCGTGTGGAGACAGTTCAATATTTTCATACAAGGGATACTTGTGGATTGAAATTAGAATTTGGAAGATACAACTATAGTGGATTTGATTCTGTTTATTGGGATGAATTTTATTTTCGAAACCATTGTCTAAATTATCTTATGAATCACCCTTTGGAATGGTTTGATGTTAATGTAATAGTGAGGCATACCAATGCCAAGAGGCTCCAGTCAATTGAAGGTCTGAGAAGGATCAAAATGTCTCCAGCCTTACCTACCAATTTCTTATGAGGCTATTTCTGCGACTTAAAACACACATCCTCTAGGTTTTTGAGCGAGCCTCACGTCGTGGCCTGCTATGCCCTGTGAAAAAATGCTTGAGATCTTTTATTTAAAATTGATTTTTGCGTGCTTGTTATGTTATTCATAATTCAAAGTTCTATAACAGTTTCCTAATTTTCTCTCTCAACTTCCTTTGCTTATACCAGTATTTATTGGAGTTTGGTCCTATCATGACTTTGATTCACTTGTTAAATGGATCTTGGTGGAGTTTAAATTTAGTTCTTGGTTTATGTGTCCCAGACTAACAATGTTATGATGAAAAGTGAAGATGTAACTATTTGCTTTTAACGTTAAATCACTTCCATTCTAGAGGGAGGACAGTCTTCTTTTGGTTATTTTGATGCACTCAACCTTCTTTAACTTTCTTGTTTTTTTGTAGTAGAAAATAGCTCAGTTGCAGCAGCAGCATCAGCAACTACAGAGCAGCAATCGACAGCAGCAGCACAATGCTACTGTAAGCCAACAGTCACAAAGTTCAAATCAGTATGTTCATCAACAGGAGAAGATGAATGTTGATAGTGTAACGGTAAGTGGAAACATCCCAAACATTTTAAGAGGAACTGATCAGGTTTATATTTATCATCCAAGTCTTCTCCCTTGCTGGCTATGGAGCATATGAAAGCTTCATAAAAGCTTTGACAAAGTTTTTATAGCCGACTGTCGATCTGACTTCAACAGTATGTTGGTGCCAAATCCTAGCCAAGGTAGCTTGAGCATGAGTGTGTCATGCCATAAAACCTAGGCTGACATTTGGCAGGGAGGTAGACTTACCTTACGGATATGCATTTTATACTGATGCAACTAAGGAGCGCATTCCAAGTTCCCCTAGATTATAAAGAGTCTAGGTGAAGAGGTAATACAATACAATTTTTTCCATAGAAAATTGCATTAATCTCTATGACACAAAGCCAAAGAGTGAAAAGGAATGACAATCCTGAAATCAGGCTTATCTTTATGCTTATTTATAATTCTGATGCAACTTACAATAAATTGTGTTTTGAATTTGTTTGGCTTACTGAATTTGGGAAACTTGATGTGGTATCTAAAGGCCTGAATTCCTCACCTTTTAGGCTTTTTCACATATGGCAATTATGTTATGAGATAGTTGTTTCAACACTCTACAGCAGGGACTTCGTCTCTGTGTCCCTCTTGACTTTTGTTTTGTTAGGTGCTTAGTTGAAATCCTTGAGTCTTGTGTTTTTTTTTTAATCTAATGTTAGTTTTCTGATACAATTTCTTTTGGTCCCCGGATAAGACTTTCATTCTCGTCACAAGTTTCCTTCACCTTGTTTGATGTCTGAATGGCTCATTTTATGTACTTACCTGTATAAATAGTGTATGCAATCCCTGCAAATATCTTCGTTTGCATTCACTGCATTAAGTGGCCATTGATCCTATTTGGGTGAGACCATTATACTGAAGGACAGTTATTTTGGAGAATGATGAATGCTTTATAAAAGCTAAGGGAGCAGGGATCTTTGACATTAGAAACAAGGAAGGACCGATACTAATCATATATTCAATCTAATTTTAATGTAGATATTTTAATTTATAAAGGCAAGTTGGGTAAACCAGTAATCATTTTATTCTGAGCAAGAGCTAATTCTAAAAGCTTAGTTTTTACGTAACTTTGTGTAAGCTGATCCCAGGAGAATGTTTTATCTTTTTACAGAACTTATTTTGACACCTTTTTCTAATATTAGATTTTAGCAATTAGTTGAAAACTTGTAAATAATCAGCTCCCTGGATCTTAATCTACAGGTTTGAGTGGTGATTTTATTTCTTAGCTGTGCATTCGACAATTTATCCTCTTTTTAGTGAATTTCTTGATTATTTTATTTTCATATTTACTAAATATTCTTGTACTTGTGCGTAATACAGGCTCTCAAGAATCAAAGTGGTAATAAGCGAAAACAGCCCGTGTCATCCTCTGGCCCTGCCAATAGTTCAGGAACTGCAAACACTGCTGGACCCTCTCCAAACTCGGCGCCCTCAACGCCCTCCACTCACACACCTGGAGATGTGATGTCAGTGTCTTCACTTCAACAAAACTGCAGCTCTTCAAAGCCGTTAAGCGCTTTTGGTACTGACTGTACTGTAGCAATATCTTCAGCCCAGTTGGTAAGTGTTGAATAATGTGTGTTGTGTGTGTGTGGGTTGTGGGGGGGGGGGGGGGGGGGGGGTGCGGGGTGGTGGTTATGGTTAATATGCATAAATATCCGGTTGTAATATAGATCACTTTCCTCTCATCCTCTAATAGATTTTTCACCATATGTTTATCTTGGGTTCTTCCAAAGCTATGAAATCCTACCACTAGCAACTCCTAGTCCTATGCTTCTAGGTGAAGACGTAAGCCCCTATATGGTTAGCCCCTATATGAGCACCTGGGCACTCCCTTTTATATGTAGGCATTTAAAATTTTAAGCCTGCAAGTCTTATCTAGGAGCAGAATAGTTGCCTCCTACAAATGCTAATGCTACTTATATTCTTCTCCTTTTGGTCATCTGCTGGTGTGAAATCCCTGATGGCCTTCTGGATAATATTTTGACATGTATAGTATCTGTACATGTCAACTAGGCAACCAGATAGGATATTAATTGGCCTTCTGGCTGCTGGATTCCAAAGAGCATTGGCATATAGAATTTTGCTACTACTTTTAGCTGAAATTGATGTCATTATCATTTTTATAGACCAGGTTACAGCTACTGTATGGTCATATTAGTGAGGAATCCTGTTGACTTTATATATTTGTTTATTCTTCCATCTAGTTTCCACTAGCTATCTCAGAGTGTTTGCTGAATGTTCTTCCAGTCAATGCTCTTAAAGCATAATAATTAAGCCAAACGGCTGGCCGTCTCCAATCTGCAGCCTCGAACACGGTGTTCTAGGACGCAGGGACACACACACGTGTGTGTGTGTGTGTGAATATAATCAAACGACTACGATATACGATTTACTGAGAATCCCCAATATCCTTATAACCAAAAATCACAAGACTAAAATATTATATACTCACAAGGTGGAAAACACGATAGCAAGTAGCATAGAAAGAGCAACAAGGAAAGAAAGGGTAATTTTTAGCATTTATTGTCATTATCAAGTGCTCCATGGCACGCGTCTTCTCAGTGGAGTCGTTACATTCAATCATAATAACATACTTTTTTTCCCCCTCTCTCAATAGCAGACATGGTCTAAATCATATTTATCTTACTTTTCCTTTATAATGTGGGCATGCTAGTTTAATATCAGTGCCAACTCCCTAAAATCAAGTCTGAAATGAATTTGTATGAGACAAATGATTCCTCACAATTGTCTTCTCTCATATGTGCATTCAGCAAGTGTTACATCACCTATGAGTTTCTGGCATGTCTTTTATACATCCTACTGGACACAGATTTCAAGTTTCAGATTCCGTAGGCGTGCGTGAGTGTTATAGGAGACGGACATGTATTGACTATTGAGTATTGTATAACTTGCATTTAGATTTTAGAAGTGTCCGTGTTTTTGAGGAAATTGTATTGCTTATCTGCTTTCTTTTACCGATCATACTCTATCGGCTTCATCTTCGGCTTGTGCTTCTGTTCCATCCAGATTGTTTGGATTTATTTCTGATCCTACGTAGAGTGTCATAAAAGAAGAGAAGAACGCACAAGTCAAGAATCGAGAGTTAGATTTTGCTCCTTGTCGGAGCCCAACTTCGTCGTTTCCGAACTTGCGACCCCTTTGTTGAGACTCCAGACCGACTCTCCTCGTCGTGAGTCCACAACTGTCCCGACTGTCCGGCCTCCTTCCCGACGACCAGGCGAACGCCAATCTGCATGACCTCAGCTCCCCGAACCTCGCCGCCGACGGAAGACTTCGGCCATCCCCCGTCGAGCCTAACCGCGTAACCACAACCGAACACCAAGCTCCCCATACACGCCTGAATGCCCACGCGAACTCCTCCTTCATGTTGTCGCCCGACATCGTGGCTAGTCCCCGCCTACAATTTCCCATCACCGAACTCTCGTAAAGAAAAAGAACTAAAAAAAGAAGCTGTGGTAATGAAAGAAAGAAAAGAAGCCGTAGAGGCAGACTTCTCCTCTGCTGCCTTTCTCAAATAGAAAATAAAGGAGAAGCATTAACCGGCAAGGAATAAATCTTTCCATTGCACGTAACATGAGATAAAATAAATAAGGAATTGAAAGTTTTGGTATAGACCCTTGATACTTAAGGTAATTTTATTTTTCTTCTGACTTTATTATTATAATATATCAACTTGGTTTAATAAATTATAGGTAAACTTTCAGGAAACCCCAAACAAATAAGTAATTGCAACCTAAGTCTCATAACTTTAAATAATTGCAAAAGCTGTCTTTCTTATAAATTTCGTCTTTCTTGGTATATATGAAAGGCGATTTTTTTTAATTATTGAAAGTTCCGGGACCTAGGTTGTAATTACTTGTTTGTTGGGAGTTTGCAGATCAACTTGATATATTATATAAAAAAAGTCAAAAAGAGAAATAAAATTAGCTTAAGTATGAGGGGTCTATACCAAAACTTTCAATTCCTCGTCTATTTTTTTTATTTCGCCTCATGATACGTGTAATGGAACGATTCATTCCTAAAGTTGATGGTTACTTCTTTATTCTCTATTTGAGAAAGGCATAAGAAGTTTGCCTATGATGTTTTTTTCCCTTATTTCATTACCGCTTACCGTTGCATCTTCTTTTAGTTATTTTTTATTTACGAGGGAATCAATAATTTCAAAAGGGAGCTCAGGGCTGGGAGTTTGTATGCGGGATTTGGCCACAGTGTCGGATGGCGACACGAAGGAGTTTATGTGTGGCACTCAAGCACGTATGGGGAGCTTGGCGTTCGGTCGCGGGAAGGCTCAACAAGGGATGGCCGAGGTCTTCCTCTGGGCGCAGTGGGGTCACGCGGGTTGGCATTCATAGGGTCATCGGGAAGGAGGTTGGGCGGTCGTGGACTCGCAGCGAGGAGTAGGGTTGAGCATTATTCGGTTTTGGACCGAATAAGAGATTCAGTTTTGAAAAAACTAAAATTCCTTGTTCATTTTTGGGGTTCGTTTTTGGGGTTCGATCCAAAACCGAATAAGACTTATGCAAATATCCGCAATTCTATGCATATTTTGTGATTAAAATGTGTATATTTCGAAAACAGTAATTCTATTTATGTATTTTGAAGTCCAATTTTGGTAATTTAACAATTAGTCCAACTTTGAAATACAACAAATGTGTGTATAAAAATTATATTTTAACCACGATATCAACTTTGGGTCCGATCCATTAAACAATAGCAATAGTCCAACCCGAATAGCTTTTTCGGTTCGGTTTTGGATTTTTAGAATTTCAGTTTATTCGGTTTTGATTATTTCATTATATTGAAACTGAATAAGCTGAATGCTCACCCCTAGCGAGGAGAGTCGGTTTGGAGTCTCGGCGAAGGGGTCGCGAGTTCGGGAACGGCCGAATCTGGCATGCCTAATGAAAATACCTCATATGGTGCAGTAGTTGCAGTCCATTAAGTATTGGGCAATGAGCTCAACTGAGAGGTATTAACTATTAAGATAAGAACAGCTTCCTAACAGTTATCTAAAAGTATGGAGGTAACGATTATGAGACTTGAGTTTCTATTGCCATGATAGGTGCCGCCCAAGTTAATTTCTTTGGTGCTACTAAAGAAGGGTGGCAGTTACATTACTTGGATATGGCAATGCATTCTTGAATGAGCAGCCTTAAACAAGGCCACTATCTCTCTAAATCCAGGTTTCATACCAAAAAATGTGTAAGTTGAAAGTGTGTTATGGGTTAGACAATATCTTTGTGCTTGGTTAAGAAGATTCACTCATGCAGCTAGGACATTTTTCTGGCAGTAGGACTCATTACTTAAAGAGGAAATCAACATTTTCACTGTGGTATCACATTTTTTGTGTGTCTGTTACCAAAGATAATATTCTAGATGCTCAAGAGTTCAAATAACCTTCTAGATACTGAAGGTGGAGTTAACTAGCTTTACAATCTGACAGTTTTCGTATGATTCACTGGATTTAGGAAATGAAATATGATGCACGTGAGAAACTTTGCCTTTAATTTTGTGAAGCATATTGTGATTCTGGATCATAGTTGCCTAATTCGCCAATCTCCCCTACGTCCCACGAATTGGGATGAACGACCTCGAACGGGGTGTTCGCGACCCGTTCGTCAAATTTAACGACCCGGATTTTGATGGCTTTGGTTATGAACTTATGATATTTGGTTTAGTTATAAGAATATTGTCTATGCTTTCCTTCACTTGGATTTTGATGGCTTTGGTTATGAACTTATGATATTTGGTGTATATTTCTATATAATTGTATATGGTACAAAATACGACCCAGATAAAAACGAACAACGATCCCAAATAGCGTACCGAATAAGCCTACCCCCACCGCACTGCGTACCGGCTGAGGTACCGTACCGCGTACCCGTACCATGTACCAAAACGACCCACGATCCTGGTAACATTGTTCTGGATTACAAGCTAGCAAAGGTAGTTTTTGATCCTATGGAAATTGAATTAGAAGCACAGTCCCTTGTTTGATAGTGTTATGTTTGTAAACTACTAATGTATTACATGCCCTGACATTGCTTATGCTGCTAGAAAGCAGTACACACGTACTTTAGTATTCCACACCTGGAAGTCGTGCCATGCGTTATACTTCAAAGAGTATCCCAGGTAGAGTGTACTGTTCTAAAAAGGTGGATTTTGAGATGGAGGTCCTTGTATGTTCTCTACTGGTACATATGATGCCATTCTTACTACTGAGTCATGAATCATGATTCGGGAGATTCTTCTGACCTAGACCAAGACGAAACTCATGGATTCCAGCATGAGTGTCTGTCTCACATATAACTCCATTATTCCTACTTCTGTGAAAATTAGTGCATGTGTCTGTATCATGTTGTATCATATTCTTGTCCTTGTAAGTTCTCTACTGGTACTGTGGTACATATGATGCCATTCTTACTACTGAGCCATGAATCATGATTGGGGACATTCATCTGACCAAGAGCAAGAAGAAACTCATGGTTTCCAGCATGTACGTCTGTATAACTAACATATAACTCCATTCTTCCTACTTACTGCGAAAATTAGTGGATGTGTCTGTATCATATTCTTATCCATGCAATATAACTTCTGGTCTTCCTACAGAGATTTCTACCAGACTTACCAAATTTATTCTACACCCTCTGGAACAGTGTAATGGGTCTCACAACTTGAAACACTGTTTCTATTATCACAATAACTGACTATCTACATCTTAAAAAGATGAATTTTAAACTTTTTTCCAAAGATATTAACTGAACGTAAGTAGAAAATACAATAAAATCAATTGGTTGAAGTGTACCAGAGCAAATATTTGTAGGGTTTGGTATGAACTCTTTGCTACCAAATGCAGATTTACATGATTCTTCCTATTCTATTTGAACTTTAAAGTGTCCTAGAGAGGAGAGAAATGTAATGTTATTTCTTCTATATCATACACAAATTCAAAGGACCTTAAGTGATTGTAATCCCAAATATCATATATTGGTTAAGTTACCCCCATGCGTGTACTAGGGAATGTATGTACTGCGTATTGAAGCCAATTGTAACCCATGTAACATTGATGCGTACGAGCCATGTTGCATGTATACTTCAACTTGCGGTGTTGTACCTGTATCAAACTGTATCATTTACTTGAGATGAATAATTTAAGGATACATGTCATACACTTTCTAAATTATTTTAGAAAAAAATCACTATTTGAGATATCTATGGTGCACCAATGAGTTAAATGCGAATACTAATGCAAGTGAGAGTTTGAATGGTGCTTGGAAGATATTAGGTGCGACATTTTTCTCATAGTTCCTTTAATTATTTTAGAGAAAAAATGAGTTACACCCCACATTATTTACCATATATCAAGGTGCACCCCACTGCATTACCATAAAGCACAACCCCTCCCCCCCCACCCCCCCACACACACACTTTTGACGAAAATCGTCCATAGCTGACGGTCAGCCCCTTTGACCGATCTTTTTGGACGAAAATACCCCTCTTCTTCTCCGCGTGATCCCCGCCCTCCCCCCTCCCCTGCGCCTCCCCACCGCCAGCAGTCGACCCCCCCTCCTCTCCCCACCCCTCCTCCGGTTGGCACCCGCAACAACAATAGCAGAAGCAGTCGCCCGCAGCAAGCATCGGCAATATCCGGCAGCAGCAACAAGCGCCGGGGTATTACCTTTGGAGCGCGACGGGGAGGGAGGGAGCGCGGCGGGGCTGCATGCGGCGGAGAGGCGCAGGGCTGCGGGCACCGGCGGGGAGGCGCGAGGGGGGGGATGGAGGAGGAGGGGGGGGAGCTCGGGGCCGGGGGGTGGACGGGGGGGGGGGGTGAAAAGAGGGGGGGGTGGGTTGGTTGCGGGCACCTGCCGGAGGAGGGAGGGGGGTTCGTTTGCGCGCGGCAGCTGCTTGCAATCGGCGCCGGTCGGGGGAGGGGGGGGGGGTCGGCTGCAGGCGGCAGGGAGGCGAGAGGGGGTGGTGGGCAGGGGGGTGCACGGCTGGGTGGGTAGGGGGGCGAGGGGTGGTGCACGGTGGGGTGGGTTAGGAGGTTGGGAAGAAGAAATAAGGATGGTATTTTCGTCTAAAATATTCGGTTAAACGGGTTGACCGTCAGTTGTGGACGGTTTACGTCAAAAGTTGGTTAGGAGTCAAGGTGCACCCCATTGCATTACCATAAAGCACGACCCCCCCTCCCCCGATATATGGTAAATAATGTATGGTGCAACTCAAATTTTATCATTATTTTATAATCGAAAAATTCTTTCCATCTTTCTTTAAAGAATTTTCCTCTCTTTTGACTATTATGGAGATTCAGCTTATCGCGTTTGCTATTTTCGTTCTAGTGAGACAAAATTTAGATCTTACATTTATTAATTTTTTGTTTCTATTTAGACATAAAAGCTAAGGTTAATACGCCATTTATATATTTAATTTATTATTGTATCTCCTCCATATTGTAATTGTAAGAACATCAGCTAGCTTGAATTTGCTAGAAATGTAGGACAAGCAAACTACTTCCATTTAAATCTATGTTATCTAAGTCATTGGAATCTATACACCAATTAATGTGAATTGTTATATCATTTGCGAGCATTATCGTTGTATGATAATCACATAATGATCCACATGCAAGTTGAGGGTACATTATTGAATTGAAAATGACACAATGTTGTCCTCTAATTGTCTTTTCTCACCCTTGAACTTCACAAAAATAAGAATTAAGTTCACCTGATTCTTTGTTTGGTTCATTATACAAAATGTAGGAAAAAATTATTGCTGACATTTAGTTTTCTCAAATCTGTCATTGGCTCTTGGCCACGTCATATGATAAGATGTTAAACTGCAGGCTGGTATTGACCGATTTATGGATGACGGATCGTTGGATGAAAATGTGGAGTCTTTTTTCTCTCATGATGACACAGATCTTAGAGATACAGCAGGTCGAGATGGAAACAAAGGTAATATTCTATTTTCAGTTCCATCTTTCTCCTTTGCTTTTACCATTCGCTGATGCTCATTTTGATATATGTAGTCCTAGTTGTCTTTCTTGGATTGCTCTTGAGATAATGTAAGTGCATTGCCAGGTTTTACGTTTTTTGAGATTAGATCAGCCCGTGCAAGCGCAAACAAAGTCGTCAGCTGCCATTTTTCTTCGGATGGGAAACTGTTAGCTACTGGTGGTCATGATAAGAAGGTGAGGAAGCTCTCTCCCATGCAGACCGTTTTGACTTATAGCTGTTAGTTTGGACAAGAATCATTTTGCTGCTGATAGAGATTTTCTTATGTTTGGAGTTTTTTTTTTTTTGGTTTTCTCAATGCAGGCTGTTCTGTGGCACACAGATACATTAAAACCACAATCTTCGTTAGAAGAACATTCTTCCATGATTACTGATGTTCGGTTCAGCTCAAGTATGCCTCGACTGGCTACATCTTCTCATGACAAAACAGTGAGGGTCTGGGATGCAGATAATGTCAGTGTCTCCTTTGCATGTTTATTTTTCTAATTGCAATTTCCGTTTTACAGTATATTGTAGAGATCCTGCCTCTTTTCAATTTCCAATTTAGTCTGTCATTTTTCTTTTTCTGCATTTCATATTAACACCTGCTTATTTGAACAATATCTATCTGGAGCAAAAATATTATGAATTTAAGCAAAGTGATGGAAACCAGTCAAATATGATATTTTCGTCTATGTTGCACGGATGCGTATACTACGTGTTGAGTTATGGGGGACTTATTTAGTCCCACATCGGATAGAAAATAAGGAGGAGGCTAGCCTCCTCCTATATATATGTACCCCTCTTGGAAGTAAATCAATCAATTATTTTCTCTCTACATGGTATCAAAGCCAAAGTTCTGAATCCTTTTTCAAAAAAAAAAAAAAAATCCAAAAAAAACAAGGAGAATTTCCTTTCCCCTGTCTCTCACCCGACCTCCCCCCCCCCCTCCGCCTTCCTCTGTATGTGGAAGCCCCACCCCCCTCGGGTGTCGTCGACGTTCCCTGCTGCGGGTGTTGTCAAATTCATCATTGGATCGCGGATAATCAGAGAGGAACTCTTGTGTGATCCTCTGATTTTGATCTCAACGTGGGTTCTGGGATTAGAGAGCATACTTCCTGGGAAGTTTTGCACAAATCTCTATTTCTAGCCCTTGTTCCGGCAAGTTCGATCCATCATGTATTTCTCATGCCGCATGAGTTTGGGGGTGTACAAATAGATGGAGAAAGTCGTGATCACATGTAGGCGCACGACACGTGTTTGAGTTGCGTTTGACCTCGTCCCTGTGTGCAACTGTGGAGATGGGAACACCTGTGACTAGTCAGGAGTTGAAAGAAATACTGGAGGGGGTGGCCAGGATGTTTCATGCCAAATTAGAGGAGACTTCAACCAGTAGGGCAGTCATGCCCGCACAAGAACTGTCGCATGTGATAAAGAAGATAGAGTTGTTGTCCAATGACATCAAACTTGAGGGGACGAGAAACTACCTAAATTGGTTTAGGAGGGCGCTGCTGAACCTTCGGACCAAGGGACTAGAAAAATATGTGAAGGGAGAGTGCACTGAGCGAAAGGATAAGACGAGTGCTGAGTGGAGCACATTAAGTCACCTTAATTCTCTGGTGGTTTCTTGGTTGCTGACTTCTGTGTCTCCATCCATAGCTGGGATGGTGGAGTCGATCTGCAGTGCAGCTGATGTCTGGACGATATTGGCTGGGATGTACTCTGGAGCTGGGAGTGCCATGATGATGATGAAAGTTGAGGAGAAGATTGATGCTACCACACAGGGGAGAAGACAGTACTCCAGTATGCAGCGGAGCTACGTCGCTTATGGGCGGACTTGGACTATTATGATCCGCTATCATTGCAAAATTCGACTGATGTTCTCCTTGGAAAACAGTACCTTTAGCGTAGGCGCCGTTTTCTCAAGGGTTTGAACCCACAGTTTGAGGCTATGAGGGCAGCAATGTGTCATTTGTCATCTTTTTCGTCTTTGGATGAGACTGTTGCATCGATGGAGAAAGAGGAGATCCGACAGAAGGTGATGAAAGACGAGACCTCACGAGCTGTCCGTTCTGCATTGGTGGTTCCTAGTGCTCCCAGCAGCGATGACAAGGAGTGCTACAATTGCGGGAAGAAATGGCACCCCAGCTACAACTGCCATCAATCCTGCAATTCTAGTCGTGGCCGAGGAGGCATAGGACAGAGAGGTGGACGCGCAGGTCAAGGAGGCAGGGGACGCGGAGGCCGGGGAGTTGTTCACCTAGCTGTGACGGAGGAGACCACTACCGAAATGACTGGAGCTGAGATGATAGAGCTGGAGGAACTACGTCAGTTCAAGCTTCAGGTTGAGAGTTCTAAGGGCAAGGGACTGACCACCCAGGATCTGGATAACACTACCTACCTTGGTAACTTTACTGGTTACGCTGCTCATATGGGCAAAGGTATTCCGGTTCATGCACTTGCATCCACTAAATCTTATACTGGGGTTGGATCATAGACTCATGTGCATCTAGGCATACACAGGTGCATCTAGTGAGTTTGCATTATATTATCCGAGAAAGCATATGCATCCCGAGACAGTTCAGACTACTGATGGGACATCCCAACCAATCATGGGTACTGGCTTGGTCCATTGTACTTTATCTGTTACCCTGTCATATGTATTGCATGTTTCTTCGTTTTCGGTCAACTTCTTGTTAGCTCCCTCATTGATCAATTGAATTGTAGTGTTCTTTTTGATCGGGATATGTGTTCTTTCCAGAAGAAGACCACGGGGAAGAGGCTTGGGACTGGCATCAGGCGTGATGGTCTTTGATACCTGGACCGGGAGGCTGCAATGCTTGCTGCTACTACTAGTGGAGGTCCAGAGACAGAAGCAATGTTCCAACACTGCAGATTGGGGCATTTATCTTTTGATAATTTGAATAAGTTAGAACCTGAGATAATGAATAAAGTAGACAAAAAAGATTATTTTGTAATGCTTGTGAACTTGGAAAGCATACACGTTTTACTTATAAAATGGTTGGTCTTCGAAGTTGAGCCATTTGCACTTGTTCATTCTGATGTTTGGAGACCGTGTCCTACTACTTCTATCAGTGGATTCAGATGGTTTGTTACCTTCATTGATTGTTACTCACGTATGACCTGGATCTACATGATGAAGAAGAAATCTAAGGTGTACAAATGTTTTCAAGACTTCTCGGCATATGTGAAGACCCAATTTGGAGTACATGTGAAGATTCTTCGAACAGATAATGAGACCGAGTACACCAACAAGGAGTTTACTAATTTCATCTCTAGTCAGAAAATTCTTCATGAAACCACTTGTCCAGACATTCCTGCTCAGAATGGGGTGGCTGAACACAAGAACATGCATCTACTAGAAGTGACACGTTCTTTGATATTGACAATGAATGTGCCAAAATTCTTGTTGAGTGAGGCTGTTATGATAACAGCTTATCTAATCAACATGATGTCGTCAAGAGTATTAGGGATGAAGACACCATGTGAGATGCTATTGGGTCTAATGTTTTTATTGTTCCTCCCATAGTGTTTGGTTGTACATGTCTTGTGCGAGATCACAGAATGACGGTGAGCAAGCTGGATCCACAAGCAGTTAAATGTATCTTTGTAGGCTACTCATCAAGTCAGAAATGTTACAAATGTTGGTGTCCCACTGAAAGGTGGTTTGTCAGTATGGACATGACCTTCCGGGAGTTTGAACCATTTTATGGGAAGAAGACGGAGTTAAGTTCCTTGTTCGAGGATGGCTCTACTGATGTTAGTAGAGAGGGGGAGAATGAGAGTGGCATCGTGGTTGGTATGATTTCATGTCCTTTTGAGTCACCGAGGAGTGATGATGTCTCAAGGGGAGCTGACAGTCAGGGGAAGCTGACAGTATATAGGGAGCATGAGCAGCAACAGCAGGAGCAGCATGAGCAACAATAACAGGAGCAGCATGAGCTTCCTCCTGATGTTCCTATACTAGTACCCACAAATGCTGATGTCCCAAGCCCTCTTCTCCAGGACCACCTTCGGCCCTTCCACTTGAGTCACATGGTAACAATTTCTCCCCTTATACTTCTAATCCTCCTGTCTTGTTTCGTAGAACTTCTAGAATCAATGCTGGAAAACCTCCAGCTAAGTTTGGCAGTTGGGATACTGACATTGCACATTACATTTCATAAGCATCCACTCCACCTGCATATAAGTCCTTCCTTGCATCATTAGATTTAGTGCTTGTACCTAACAACTAGCAGGTAGCTAAGCAAGATCCTAGGTGGTTGAGTGCCATGTAGGAGAAACTTCAGGCCTTGAAGAAGAACGACACATGGGAGATGGTACCACTGCCAGCTGGGAAGCGTGCTGTTGGATGTAAATGGATTTATATTGTTAAGCAGACTCCAGAGGGCAAGATTGACAGGTACAAGGCCAGATTGGTTGCTAAAGGCTATAGCCAAACTTATGGTATCGACTATGACGAGACATTTGTTCCAGTCGCAAAGATGAGCACTGTGCGAGTGTTGGTGTCATGTGCTGCCAACTTCAATTGACAACTACATCAGCTCGATGTCAAGAACGCCTTTTTGCACGGGGATCTCCAGGAGGTGTATATGGAGATTCCACCAGGCTTTGCTAATTCACAAGCAACGGAGAAGGTATGCAAATTGAAGTCTTTGTATGGGCTAAAGCAGTCTCCGAGAGCATGGTTTGATAGATGCATGCTTGCAGTATGTGGTATGGAGTATATGCAGTGCAATGGAGATCATACTGTGTTTTACAGGCACTGCAAGACTCGTATCACTGTTCTTGCAGTCTATGTTGATGATATTGTAATTACTGGAGACGATACCGAGGAGATCCTACGGCTGAAGAAAAGGCTTGGAGAGGAATTTGAAGTTAAGGATCTGGGGCAGTTGAAGTACTTCCTCGGAATTGAAATTGCAAGGTCACGGAAGGGTATAGTACTTTCTCAACGAAAATACGTTTTGGACCTTCTTTCAGAGATAGGAATGCTGGGTTGCAGGGTTGCTTCTACTCCTATCGAGTAGAATCACAAGTTGTGTGCTGAGGGTGGTGATCCGGTGAGTAAGGAGCAACATATATCTATGTCATACGAGACCTGATATTACTTATGCTGTGAGTGTGGTGAGTAGATATATGCATGATCCCAGAGAGCAGCATATGGAGGCAGTTCGCAGAATTCTCAGGTATATTAAAGGAAGTCCAGGAAATGGGTTATGGGTCAGAAGTTCTGGATATCTGAGAGTTGAAGGCTACCGTGATGCCGATTGGGCGGGTTGTATGGACGATCGCTGGTCCACTACAGATTACTGTATTTTTGTTGGAGGCAATCTTGTATCTTGGCGCAGCAAGAAGCAAGATGTAATGGCTAGGTCTACAGCTGAGGTCGAGTACAGGACTATTATGGTAGTTAGCCTGTGCGAGATAATGTGGGTGAAGAGCTTGTTGGCTGAGATACGTTTGTTTAGAGGAGACTCGCTGCAACTTTGGTGTGATAACAAATCAGCAATTGATATTGCAAACAATCCAGTTCAGCATGATCGCACCAAACATGTGGAGATTGATCGGTTCTTCATCAAGGAGCAGCTGAATAGAAAAGTTTTGACTTTGAGCTATGTGAAATCAGCGGAGCAGTAGCTGATTGTTTAACTAAAGGTTTAGATCCTAGAGAGTTTGATGCCTTTTGTAACAAGATGGGGATGATTGATATCTATCGCCCATCTTGAGGGGGAGTGTTGAGTTATGGGGGACTTATTTAGTCCCACATCGGATAGAAAATAAGGAGGAGGCTAGCCTCCTATATATATGTACCCCCTATCTTGAAAATAAATCTATCAATTATTTTCTCTCTACACTACGATATGGTAAGGATACAGCGACACGGACACAACACCTTTTTGTTGGGTCCTAGTGTATTTTGGAGTGCCCGGGAGTGTCCAATACGTGTTGGACACGACAAGGCCCACATTTTTGTAGCGCCCGTGCTTCCTAGGTTACAAGAATGTGCATGAGCTGCTTTATGGCTAACTATATGGGTCATTTGAGAACGGAGTTTTTAAAAAAAATTATCATATCTTTTTCTGCATGTAATGGTTAGGCATTCTTAAACACAGACCATGACCTTGGTATATTTATTTAGTGGACTATTTCATGTGCGAATAGAGATCCAGACGTATCTACACACTTGTAGTCAGAACAACATATTGTAACAAGTATCTCTGCTTTGAATGCAAGCATTAAAGTGTTTATTGTACTCTATAAACAAGTGGGTGCCCTGTAATCTCCAGCTAAAGCTCATTCCCAAGATATCAATGATTGTTGCACAAATTACACCTGTGAGAAACTTAATCGAGGAGAAACCTGTCAATATCCTTTTCATTTCAATTTGTGATATGGTATGTTATCTGCCAAAACTCATGAAAGAAAATAGTTCTCCGCAGTAGAAAATGTATGCTAGTTCTGTTTCTCTGAATACATAATTTGGATTGGTTTATTTGTGAATTACTGTCTTCTGAACAAGAAGTTTATGTACCTGACTCCTATATGCAGCCTGGCTATTCACTTCGCACATTTACGGGGCATTCTACGTCTGTAATGTCACTTGACTTTCACCCAAATAAGGAGGACCTCATTTGCTCCTGTGATGAGGACGGAGAAATACGTTATTGGAGCATTATTAATGGTAGCTGCGCTAGAGTTTTCAAGGTATTAAAAAAAATCTTTGGACTTTGATCCCCTTTGTATTTTGATCTTTGAGCTTGCTTCCCTAATCTATATTATTATATAATAGGCAAACTTGAAAGGCTTCACCATGAAACTTTCAAGATTCCTAAAATGCCCTTATCTTAGCTTACATTATTTAATTAGTTTAAAAATATAATTAAGGGTGTAATCATAATTATAATACAAATATCATTAATGTCCACTACCATAATAATAAATACTTACTATCCATTATCATGTCTCTTCCCACCATTACTTTTTTTAATAAAAATATAATGGTATAAATACAAATTATTTGCAAATATCTCAATTCTCTCACAAAAAAGGAAAAAAAAACTTTTTACAAAAACAAATTTCATTGCAAATATTTCACTTTTGAAAAAGGAAAAAAATATAGTATAATAAAAGTTGGTAAAATATAAAATATTTTTCCAAACAATTATAAGTAATTTATTATATTACATTTCCTAGAAAAACTTATTATATAGCAAATTAGCATAAAATACACGGTATTAGTAGTTTTTATTTTTCCTACCTGTCTAATTCTTGTGTGTTTTTGCAGGGTGGTTCCACCCAAATGAGATTTCAACCCCGTTTAGGTAGATATCTAGCTGCTGCTTCCCAGAATGCCATATCCATAATAGACGCGGAAACACAAGCCTGTCTGTTTTCATTACAGGTTGGTGTATAGTTATTCTATTAATAATATCATCATCTTCTGCAAGGAGGCATTACATTAAGATTATAAATGAGAATTTGTTACTGGAAAGGGTTTTGAGATCTTCTGTAAATACTGGTAGGACTGGTGTAAACACAATCGAGGAGCTACTAGGACGTAACATAAACCAACATAAATCTGGTTGTAGATAATAAAATGTAGGATGGCTTTCAAGCTAATTAAGTAATTGGCTTATACTTGAATGCGGAAAATAATTCTTGTAATGGATCCCATTTATGGCGACAGTTGCTGAGTCTGACAAGATATTGGGACAAATGAGTTCATTTTTTACTGTTACTTGTAATATACTTAATATATATGTACTTCCGATGAGAAAACTGGACTTTTGAGTTCTTTTTCTATCAGTGTACAGTACCAATCTGCAATTCAACTGGGATATCTACATCATTAATAAAAAATATAAAACATCTAGGATGCCTAAAGGAGGAAATTGGATTTTAAAGTGTGTTTGGATGTTTCGGGGGACTAGGAGGGAATTATGAGTGGTTGTCAACTCTACTTTTAACCATAGTTTAAAGTATCGGCCGATACCGATCCGATACGGCCGATACCGATACAGTTTGGCATGTCCCGATCCGATACCAACCGATACCCGATACTGACCGATACCGACATTAGAGGTCTCTTTTTCAGTCAATTCGGCAAAAAAATTTGAATTAAAAAGATCAATTAGAAGGGTTGTAAAAGCATAGTAAGGTTGTAAAAACATATAAAAGAGAAAAATTTATCTATCGCATATAAATCAATCGACAATGATGACTACTATTTCATTCAATATCAAAAATACTAAGAAACAATACTGAAAATACTTTAAATTATGCATAAATGTATAAAATATATTCTCTAAAATGTTAATAATTTACTAATAGTTGTTTGCTTTCCGATACCAAAAAAATCCGATACTCCGATCCGAAACCGCCGATACTACCGATACCGCCGATCCCGATACTCATAGGAATGGTCCGATACCGATTCCGATACCGATACTTTGAACCTTGCTTTTAACATTAAATTGGTTGCAACTAAGTTTGCCGATATCCTTGACAAGGGTTATTTACACTAACCTCTCCTATTTTTTATGTTTATTACACGGACCTTCCTTATTTTGAAAATAATTACACGGACTTCCCCTATGCTTTATGTTTTATTTTCAAAATAAGGGTAGTTAGTGTAGTAACCATTTACAAAAAACATAAAACATAGAGGAGGTCTGTGTAATTATTTTTAAAATAAGGGAGGTCCGTATAATAAAATAAAACACAGGGGAGGTTAGTGTAAATAAACCCTTGACCACTGTTCTAAAAGGCGGCCGCCTAGGTGCTAGGCGGCTGGTGTCCGCCCGATGCCCGCCTAGGCGCCCGCCTAGCCCCCCCGACGCCCGACTATGCATGTTATGGGAGTTTATGAATTTTTTATGCAATTTTCATTAGGTTCTTTGAATTTTTTTTGATATTTTTTGAATCACCTACATCTAGGCGGCCGCCTAGGCAACCACCTAGGCGGGCTAGGCACTAGACGACGGGTGCCCGCCCGACTAGCGCCTAATGCTTTTCACAACCTTGCCCTTGACAATTATCACAGTAACATATATGTGCATGTATGATACGATACAATAAATCTAATCATTCATAATATGTAAATGCTTTCCCAGTTCCTCATCTTAATATAACTCCACATCATTGTCGTCTTAGAGAAATTTCAAGGGCACAATTCTTTCTGTAGATCTGTATTATAACCAGGGTTTAATAATATAGTATCAGTATTAAATGTTCTTTATGACTATTGATATTGGTAGTTTCGTCAATTATATTGGTTGCAGATTAGAATATGGAATTCAGGTACTTCAGTAGAACATTTAAAAATATTAAAGTTGTATTAACATATAAGAAAAGGACGTTTTAAGTTTCAAACATTTTGAGTGCAGATTTTGGTTATCCAGTCGTCTTTGTTCTTTTCAATACCGTGAATGTGTATGCTTATTGGCTGATTTTCTGCACCTTGATCAGTATCTTGGTGATTATTGTTCAATTTATTTTAGCCTCGGATGTAGTCTAATTAGCATGTGCATTCCGAATTCTCTACTGGCAATTAATTGTTCTTTGATGTGTATTGTTACGCGATCAATCATTTTATTTCTAGTTCTAATGTTCAGTTTTCTTTGTTTCCTTGGTTTATTTATCTATTTTTGTTATGCCTTTATTAAACTGAAGGGGCACATGAAGCGTGTTGATTCTTTTTGCTGGGATCCTACTGGGGAGCTCGTGGCTTCTGTTAGTGAAGACTCTGTCAGAGTGTGGTCAGTTGGTTCGGGAAGTGAAGGCGAATGTGTGCATGAATGTAATTGTAATGGAACTAAATTCCAGTCATGTGTGTTCCACCCTAGCTACCCTACTTTGTTGGTCATTGGAGGATACCAGGCAAGTGTCACCTCTTTAAGATCTAATGTTATTTGTCTCAATTCATAGTTTTGACCTTTTAGTTTTTAGTTAAAATTCAGACTTCAGAGTTATCATATTTGTGGTATGCTTTTTAGTAAGAAGATCGGTATGATGCACGACTCATTAGCGTTTTTTTCCTTCAATTAATTTTGGAAGCCTTTTCTTGGTTTGCACCTTTCCATCTGCCAGCTTTGTGGAACATCTATAACATGATTTTACAAAATTAGACTCCAAAATACTGCTTGTATCAATGAATTAATGACCAAAATAATAGGCATCATCACCCAACAAACAGCTTTCATCCAGGTGACGTGTTCATTGTCTTGTGATGATAACATTAGCACACTTCTTATGCACATAGCACATTGGGTTCCTCTAATAGGTAAGTTAGGTCCAAACCTGGATCGACAAGGATCCCACATGCTTCCGCATGCTGTGTAGCCTTGGTTCCAAAAAGTAATTGGAATTCAATAGTTTATACCTTGGGCTGGCAATAGATAGGCAGCTCACTTATTGCCAACTAGATTGTCAAATCGAGATACTTATCATGTATCGATTTTGTTGGAGGTACTGAATAATTCCCATATCCGGTTGTGACAAGGGACCATGTCTGATTTTACTTGCATACATACCCTTGGCCATTGTGCCTATTAGATTCATTGATTCCGTGATTCTAACATGATTCTAACATGATATTAGAGTTGTAATTCCCAAGTTCTCCAAAAACTCTAATCCTCAAATTTTCCAGAAGCCTATCCCTAGATTTCCCAGTCCTAACCCTACTCCCTATCCTAACCCCAAGTTCATAACCCTAACCCTGATTTCCAGCATACTAGGGAGTTCGTAGTCTCCGGAGCTCCTCTTCCATGATTTTGACATATTTACTCGATTGTTGTTTCATGTATATCCTAGAATACATTGTTCTATAGGAAATGTGGTTGAAAACTAATATAAACATTCATATATGGATGTATTTCACACTGAGTAACGAGAAGGGGCATTCTCAAGCAATAAGTGACAAGTCCATGATAAAGTCGGCAATTAAGACCAAAAAATTTAACGGTATTAGATGACGATATTATTCACGAGTATAACATCGTTGCAACAATAAAAACTCAACTCTTAACAACAATCAGTTTGTTGAATAAAAATCAAATACAAAACATAGAGTTCAAGAAAAGATTAAGGGGAACAAGGCGACATTAAAAAAAAATCCTTTTTTAAAACAGTTGCCTGAGTTTTTGAAGTCTCCATAGTTGCTAGATGACATGCAAAATATGTTATTTGAGATGTTGGAAGTCGACGAACGATGCCGTAAAGGAGCTCGCCCTTATGAGTTCACTCAAACGAGGAGAGTGATAAAAAAATGGACGGATTTTAAAATGCTATATGAGTAATTCAGGTTGAATCTTCTTCAGAGTTGAAGTGTCAGGTTGTAAAACAATAATTTCTAAACCACTTAAAAGTGATTTAAATCCGATTAAAATCAGATTAACCCGTAATTGCTTTATTGAATAGTACATAGCATCGTACGATACACAGTCATAAAAATTGACCCTTCGTATTGTTGAACAATTCTTATCATTTATAAGTTGTATCATACCGTATCATAAGATAGATGCATGTATTGTAAGATTCTGACAATAGAGATTTTTACCACATATTTAACTTATCAGTCGAGGTTTCAAAGGGTACATAATTCTCATGTTGACAAGTCCATTCAATCGCCAACTATTTTATCTTCTCACGTTATTGGGCACTTGCTTCCTTGGATTGAAAGCCCCCGATATTAATGCCTAAATCAAACAACAAGGAGTTTTGCACTTTAATTACGGATTGAATCCTTAGGATGTGTGTGGTGCATCTTCGCCAGTCCCCACTTATCTAATACCATACACTATCACAACTTGTCATATTGGTATGTCCTTGTAGATCATAGCTATTGAGATTTTTATTAGTACCAGGAAAGAGTAGTTGTAAAACTTAGAGATCTGTAGGATCATTTTGATCATTCATTTTATTCTGGTCGGCTATTTAAGCGAAATGATTGATCCTCTATTTATGGGATATTAGTGGTAGCTTCAATCGGCGATAAAATGCACAAAAATCATTGGGGAGATTCTTTTGGACATCTTTTCCGGAGGGTATTTGATGCACACCAGTTAGAAAGGGTGATATCAATACTATGGATCAGTTAGAAACAGTGATCTTGCTGCAAGCCATTTGGCAAACATATTGGGGTATAAAAAAGGTCTAATTTCGTGTAAACAATGGTTTCTAGGGTCCAAGGATTCAAGGACATATATTGCCCGGAGAAGATTGAGATAAATGGGAATATGTTGCCTTGAGAAGATTGAGATAAATGGGATGTAATGAGTCACTCCAATGAAATTTAGTCAAAATATCTGGGAGATTAAAATGACTATGATGGGATCAGGCTGAGTGCAAGAAGAAACTCTTTAATTGGCATCTCTAAGTTGTATTTGTTGGTCTTCTTCTTCATAGTAGACCCAAGACATCTTTGCTGTTGAAGTTAGTTCACATATACTCTGACCACAAGTATGTGATTCAGCTTATGAAGTACTGCCCAGTGAGGAGCACTGGTGCTCCGGGTGTTGAAATACTTTGGGCTAATTTTTAGTAAAATACCTTGAATTTTGTTGTAAGTTCACTTTACTACCATGACCCTTTTTTTTCCCCTCAAAATCATTCCTTAAAACTTTTTTTTATCACTTAAGTTTAATGATGGACTGACAGAGGGTTAGGAAAGTGAAAATACTTGAGAAGTTCATGGTAGTTATGTGAAAGAAAAGAAAAAAGGTCATGAAAATTAACTGAATACTTGTCTATACATGTGTGTAATCCATATAACGTTTTTTACTGTTGAATGCTCATCTATCTACTTCGAATTTGGTGTCTACTGTTTGTGGCACAATAAAGGAAAACATCCAGATACATTTTCTTTTCCTAGATCAATCTTTTCTTCACTCTACATGAAATCACTTATTTCAGGAGAAATTGTGCAATGTTCTTATTTTCCTTAAAGAAAATACCTCTTATTTAGCACTTGAATGTTTACTGTTCATATATTGTAATATAACTAAACTCTGGCGGCTAATTGGCTTGTATGGTCTCCATTCACCAAAACAATGGGTTTTATTTTTGCAGTCTCTAGAACTGTGGGACATGGGTCAGAACAAAACCATAACCCTTCCAGCACATGAAGGTCTGATTACAGCCCTGGCAGCATTTCCTGCAACAGGTTTGGTGGCTTCTGTGAGTCATGACAAGTCTGTCAAGCTTTGGAAATAGAAAACATTCTGAGTGGGAAGTACCTCTGAAGCTGTGTTCCTCATGGCAAATCTCGTTACGTGGTGTCTGTTTGATTGAAGAGCAAGTTTTGAATCTCGGGGAGAAAGTGTTATGGCGTTGACATTTACAAATCTGTTTATTAACTTAGTTAATATACTCTTACACAAGCAGAAGCAGAGATGCCTACTTAAATGAAACACTTCCATTAACCCAGGCAAAACCTTTGTACTTCAATTGTGTATGTGTATGCACAGATAACTTGTGAAGTAGTAGTTAGCTTTGTAACCTTTTTCTGTTAGTTTCTGTATTAATGTCTAGTTTGATGGTGCCCCTATTGCATAAAACTTATTCGCATAATTGGTCATATGCACCTGTTCGAAGTTTGTAATTGGTCTTGTCCTCATGAGTTGGTCATATGCACCTGTTCGAAGTTTGTAATTGGTCTTGTGTAAACTCCCTCGACCAGATTTCAGTATTAGATAGTGAAATTAGGATTATTTTTAACAAATTAGGATTTATTGTAGTATTTTAAATTTATTTATGCAATATTTTATTGATTAGTGTACCTGTTCATCACATCAAAATTTAGAGCATTACACTGACTGTTATTTCCAAACAAAGTTCACATATCTCTCCTAGACATGCCAGTCTACTATTCTACACTTTGTGCAACTCACAATACGCTGGCATGAGTCTCGTTTTAGTCGCACAAATATCGTTACAAACGTCCGTATTAATTTTCAATTAATTTCTAAATCTGTACCTTTTTCTGTCCCAATCGAAATTAGAGGCCCAACAGGAACCTGTTTTATCCAAATTAAATAACGTTATTATTCTACTTTAAGTATACTACGTCTAGTATACTTGCATTGCACAAAATTCTAGTCCTGCCTATTTTTAAATAATTAGAAAATACCGTGCGCATTAATTTTTGATTAATTAATACGGTGACCTGTATCACCCAAAATCAAGCCAAGCCCCTGCCCAGACTTACCCCCATACCCTCAAGGCCCTCACTGAACACCGCCCCTCATTTTTGTTCATTACAGCGCCCTCAGGAATGAGGGATTTTTCTCAAACAATTTCGTAATTGCGCAATTTTTCAATTTAATAGGGCTCATGTGCAATTTGTGAAACTGCAGGGTTTTATCTGTAAAATTGCATGTGCGAGGTGTCCATCTCTCATTGGAGGGTGATCCTACACTGTTCATTCCAAATTAAGCCTAGATTCAATGTATTTAGGAACCCTAAAATATCTACATAAATATCTAGATATTTAAAATAGGAAATTACCTAAATGTCCTAACCCTAAAACCCTATTTATACACTCCCCCCCTCACCCGAACCTCACTCACCCTCACCTTAGTCTTCCCCCACCTCCGGCCACTTCACCACCGCCTCGCCCCTCCCTCGGCTCCCCCCCGGCCACCGCACCACCGTCCTAGCCGCCGCCACCCGCCGCCGGCAGCACCCGCAGCACCATCACCAACATCCACACCAACACACCACAACCACCCCGACCACCCTAAACCACCACCCCCGCCACCTCAGACCACCACTACCACCACCATCACCTTCGCCGTCACCCCCGCCACCGGACCACCACAGCCACACCCCCCCACGGCCACCGCAACCTCCGCCAGCACCTGCCACAGCGTCCCGACCCCTTCCCGACCACAGCACAGCCGACCCCCCTGACCTCCCTAAACACCACCACCGCCACCACAGACCTCCGCCACCGCCACCAAAGACCCCCGCCACCACTTCCTCCGCCGCCCTGCCACCCTGCACCGCCGCCGCAGCCGCCGCTGCAGCTGCCGTTGCTACTGCTACTGCTGCTGAATCTGCTACTGCTGCGGCTGACCCCGCCGCCGACCCGCCGGACCTCCGCCCCCCCCCCCCCCCCCCCCCCCCCGCCGGCGACGACGACCGTGGCCCCCCCCTGACACGTCAGGTACCCCACACCCCCTCTATACGTATATATATATATATATATATATATATATATATATATATATATATATATATATATATATGTTATTATATATATATAATAACATATATATATATATATATATATATATATATATATATATATATATATATATATATATATATATATATGTGTGTGTGTGTGTGTGTGTGTGTGTATATTTTATGTATTTAGTATAAATACAGTATATATATTATACTATTATATATATATATATATATACTAATATATTATATGTATTATTATTATATATTATATATTATATATTATATATTATATATTATATATTATATATTATATATTATATAATATAATAATATTAAATATATATATAATATATATATTATAATATCCTATAGTATTATAAATACTATTATAGATATGTATATATATATATATATTAATTATTATTATTATTATTATTATTATTATTATTATTATATATATATATATATATATATATATATATATATATATATATATATATATATATATATATATATATTATATATATATGAATATGTATTTATTAAGTATATAAAATATATATATACTATATATATATATTATTTTGTTTTGGTGTATCATATATATATATTATATATATAAATATTATTATATATATATGTATATGTATATTTTATTATTATTAAAAATATATATATCATACATACATATACTCTTATATGTAATATTATATATAAATATGTATATGTATTTATATTTATATTTTGTATTATATAATATATTTATATATATATATATTTATATTATGTATATAAATACTATATTTATATATTTATATTTATATGCTTTAATATGTATTATATATATTTAATTATTATATATATATATATATATATATATATATATATATATATATATATATATATATATATATATATATATATATATATATATATATATATATATATAAAGTACGCATTTATTAAATATTAAATTTACGAACTCCTCCTGTACGTCTTGAACAGAGTGCACCTACAACGCAGTTAGTGATCCCAGGTCACAGGACCCTTCAGACATAATTGCGGGAACAGGTTTTTGGCACGCTCAGCTTGAGGACGTAGGCAAATATACCTTGCCAAGTTTTACTGTTTAATTATAAAATTGTTGTATGCTATTTCTCTTGAACTTACATATAACTGTGTGTGTCCGAGATTGCCTCGGGTACCGTCAACGAATACGTTGACATGTAGTGTAACTGACTTAGACTTTAGCAGACTTACCTACAGATGCGAGGGTATTCTAATATCCTCCTAGACCCTGACACTTGTACACGCAACACGGTTGCAATTCATTTTAGGATGTGAGTTTGCGTACTCGATTAGCTACCGGTGCGTGTGACGTGCATCACGGCTTAGCACGAATTCAGGATTATCCAGGAAAGTTATGACTTGGCATATAGTTACGTGGTTTGCACGTTGTGGATTCAACTTGTATAACCGCATTGGGCGGAAAAGACAACTAGTAGGCGTATGGGACACCCACCTTCTTTATTGCAGATATCGCACTCTTCGGAGTGATACAGACGTTATATACTTTGCAGATACCACGTTCCTTAGAGTGTTGGACGATATATATATATACAAATACCTCATTCTTCGGAATGATGGACGTTGCAGATAACACACTCTAAAGGACGTTGGACGATATGCCTACGCCTACCCATACGTACCAATGTTGTCTTTACATTGTATTCACTTAGATGGTTAGCGCTCCCTTTATTTATTCAGTATTTATATATGGCATGTTTTTATGTATCTTGTTATGTCCCACTGAGGACCTGGTTCCCTTCCAGATCTAGACGAGGCGTATTGTCATGCCCCAAATCTCCCGCGAGTTCGATAGTCCCCGCTGAACGTGAATCACCACGTTACAGCTCTCCCGCGGGACAATCGTTCTCATCGGGACGTGATGCCGTACAAGCCTAAGATGCGCTTGCACAAGGCCAAAGCTTTGAACAAGGGCAAGTAAGCTATTCAATACTGAAGCAGCGCATGGCCGATACTGAAGCAGCGCATGGCCGAGGTTACAGATCGCAGAAAAGTAAAGAAGACAATGGCACATGATAAACAAGCTCTTTTATTGATAATCGAAAGCATTACAAGCGGCGCATGGCCGAGGTTACAGATCGCTCAAGCACACTTCTCTCGAATACAATAACTCTATTCCATACATTATGTCCCTCTATACGAAAGCAGCTCAATCTCGATACGGCTCAAGGCATCGACTCCAGATTTTCGGCTCCTTGGGATGAGGCTCGACTATCGCTTCCTCGAACGATCAGGCACCTGAGAACAAGCAAACTGTTGGTGGGTCAGCACTTTATGCAAGTACTGGTGAGATAAAACAACTGAACAGAAGCTACACCCCCTGAAACCCACACTAAGTAATCATGTGGCAAAATATTGCATTACTAGTGATCTTGCTAATTTTACTTAGGTTCATTTCATGCAGTTCAGAACTATAGTCAGATTACATCTTTGAAAAACATAACTTTGAAACAGTTTCGCATAATCAAACTTATAAGCATACGAATTGGGACATTGCTCTATCGTGCAGTGCGCAGCATGTATTGTGCAACACAAATCTAACTCTTTGGGGCAAAGTTCTTATAGCAGACTGAACATATCGAATTAAGGCAACATATCAAATGGACTATCATACTTTAAGCACACAGAAGGACTAGCTTATATGAATTCGGTCCCCGAGAAACTCAGGATCGGTAGCGGTAATCCAGCTAACCAATGACTCACATTCTGATACTATTAGCAGCTGAGACCGAGGTTCAGCTCTCCCGCACTAATAGTCATTGTCTGACCGATGCAATGCATGAAGCACTAACAGATAATCTCTACGATGCAGACAAAATGAATGAGCAGGCTTATGTAATAACTCATATTTCTTACCCCATAGCCGAACGGTTATCCCTGCAGCAGACACACAAGTTAGTCATAATTTGCATATTCATAACTTATGTATCAATCTCTGGTGTCATCAACCGATAGGTATGCAAGAAGGTAAACCTAGCATGCGCCCTATCTATATGACGGTCCATGGGTTGCCCCATGATTAGCAGCAGTTGTCCAAGGTTCAGCTCTGCACTAGCACGCATGGGTGTCGGTAGCTGTCACTCGAGGTCCAGCTCTACCAACACACCCGAGTACTAGCAGCTGTGACATCATGGGTTCTGCACAACACTAATAGACATATCGCCCCACTAGACCCCCTTTCGAGCCGTATACCTCAGGGCGATTCAAAAATCTCTTCCAGACCGAGCGATTCCCAGTGCCCTAGCTAGGAATCGTTCGAGAGACAATACCTTGTGCACAAGTTGTCCAAGACCAATGCAATGACATAAACACAAAGTGCAAGCAAAACAACGATCAAGCAAAACATATGCGGTCTTAGCGAAACACATCTTATCGAAACGAAGCACATCTTATCACATTACTAATAGCACACCCCACTAGACCCTTGCGAGCCGTATCCTCAGGACGTACTATTAGTCACTGCACTCACACATTCACTTATAGCAGTTCGATATAGCAAAGCAGACAAGCAGAACACATAAGGCAAGCTCGATTGATTTCATATTTAACATGTAATAACTATCTCTTTCTTAGCATATTACAAAGGGACATATTCGAACGATTCATTTACTTAACTTCTTAGCATAGCAAAGGTTCGTTCAATAGCTGTGTCGGTGTTTCTAAGCATGCGACATTTCTTATTCTCTTTAGCATAGCAATGGTTCTATCTTATTCTGACAAGCATTCATATTCTCTTAGTTAGGCAGCATATTCGTTTCGATGACAAGCTATGTGAGTTCTCTTATTAGCATACTGAGTCGGTTCTATTATTCTTCTTATGAAACAATCTTCTTAAGCAAACAAGCATTCAAAAACTCAGATTCATTATTAAGTCGTGCAAGAATCAGAGAATGCAGTTCTGTCCACTCACATTGATTAATCGGTCGGAAACTCTCCGAGAAGACTTCCGTTCGAGCAAGCAAGGCGATCTCACTTGTACATAGTGCCTACGCGGAGCGGGGCACTACACGTACTACCCCACAGTGTACAGACCCGGACAAGAGACGAGGTACGCAACTGAGGAAGAGCTAGAGGTGCTGCCATCGGAGTCTGCCTGATCTTTAGTAGTAAGTGCACCTGGAGCTGGAGCCTCTTCTCCCTGATCTTTAGTAGTATGTTCATCTGGAGCTGGAGCCTCTTACTTAGATAGACGATGCTCTAGTCTTATTGTGTTTCAGCACTTTTATCTTTATCTTTTGTAGTGGGTTTGTTCCCACCAGGCATATCTGATTTGTACTTTGACATTTCAGACTCAGCACTTATATATTCAACACTCATTTCAGTACACCTTGATATTTTGTGGATGAGATTAGACTTTACCTGTTATCTTCTAGTAATAAAATTGTTAGTATTTTAGGACAGCGTAGCACGTCTCTTTGGGTCCATTAAATTGGGTAATCCCTTAGTGACGTGTCAGCTGGCCAATGCCACGTGGCCTGGTTCCGTATATTGGGACTGGGACCGTGGGACGTGACATCTTGTCCTCATAAGATTTGTCTGCCTTTTGCATATGAACCTGATTATTTTACCCCATGGATTTTTCTCAATTGTTTTGGATGAACTGATATTACATGCATGAGTACCTGCTAATTATATCGGGCTACGTTAACTGGAGATAACCCGAGTGACAGGAGTAGGTTTTTGCGAGTTTTCTGGCAGGGTTGGAGTAGGTATTCACAGAGCTTTGAATAGTTTT
This sequence comes from Iris macrosiphon, assembly GCA_036927795.1. Lineage (NCBI taxonomy): Eukaryota > Viridiplantae > Streptophyta > Magnoliopsida > Asparagales > Iridaceae > Iris > Iris macrosiphon. The sequence continues at coordinate 193,431,053 of JAYESA010000002.1, read as the reverse complement.
ACTGGAGATGCACCCTGTCATGATAGGGATTTAAGAGTAAAGTCAAGTTTATGGTCATATGATTGATTTGTTTGTTCGACTTTCTGTAATGCATCTTTATAAATCTTGTAGTTCTTACTTTCTGCCAATCATGACAGTATTCTTGAAATCACTTCTATGTCATGTTCAACAGGCATCAATTGTGTGAACTAGAATTTTTAAAAGGTGCATGATCGGGGCATTGCTCTCAGTGAACTCAGATCTGGTAGACAGCTATCTAGCGGATTCCGGCCGTTATAATATCTGAGTAACATGCACGCAAAAATAAATTTGTTGGAAAAAAAGTTTAAATTAGAATATATTATAGATATCGTTGTCCCGTGGAATTGAATCAACCCAGTCATGGAAAATATTTTTCATCTTAACCATATGAATATTTGACTATAGTTAGATAATATTAGGTAGTTAAATAATTAGTTTTTTTTTTTTTTTTTAATTACGTGAGATTGAGGATATACATATGGTTTAGACTGTTCATTTTGAGCCGTTTAAAGCTTTTTAATAAATAGTAAAGATGTTCACGATTAAAGGATTATATGTTTGCCTGTATTTAAGTGAGATTTAACTATACTAGTAATGTGTACGTGTATTATAAGTACGTAAAAAAATTATTAAAATAATTTAAATATAAAATTATTATAAATATTATTGTTTTTAGGAGTCGAATTCAAACAATCAAGAAAAATACCTCTCATCTTAATCACTTGAGTTAGAATTGTTTAGTTGTAAATAAATAATATTAGATAGTTAAATAATTAGTTAATTTTTAAATAAAAATAGTGGAATATTTATATACGGTTTAGACAGATCAAATTTGAACCGTACTCTCTTTATAAGAGTAGCGATAGTACAACGCGTGCCTGCATAGATGCAACATTTGTAATTTGGGTTTTTTATTTTTATTTTTTAAGGATGTAATTTGGGTTGTTGATTACGGAATGAGTTTGCACATCAATATTACAGGTGGGGTGGTTGAAAAGAAAAGTATTTTGCCAGAAAAGGGAAGAATATAATTTTTTGTTGGTGTTTTGTCTTTGGACTAGTAAATATAGTCCCACATTGGCTACACTACCAAGTGGTTATCTCAATATAATATTTTCTATGAGTTGAGGTGTGCACATGGGGTGTGGTGTGGCACATGTGTATCATGTGGGGGTATTTTTCTAGGAGAAAAACTGATTAACTCATCCTGAAAGCATTTATACTTTTTGTTATCCTCTTATAATTATTTTCATAGAAGCTAAGCCAACTCGGACTCGGACTTAAGGGCGCAAAGTGGCGCTTACGCCGTTGCATGAGCGGGACGCATGAGTTGGTCACGCATGAGCGGACGCATGAGCTGCTGTGTGTGCTGCTGAGTGCGCGGCTGCTGCGCTGCTGTATGAACTGCCGCATGAGCGGTTGCTTGCATGACCGCTGCTATTAGATATATTTGAATGGTTATGGAAAGATACGGTCGGTTATTCAGATCCGTTTTTTGTGGGATTTGAATTAATTCGTTCCTATCTTTGTGGGATTCGAATTAAAGTTGTTTCTATCTTTCCGTAACTAATGTGCTCCTCTATAAATATTCTCTTCTTGCCTCCATTGAGGACTAACTTCGAAACAAAGGATAAGAAGAGAGTTGTTGTAGCCGCCATTGCAGTCCAGGAAGTTCGTGCGATTCCAAGTAAGGAGATGACAGCGTGCGTTCCAGAAGTACTTCGCCGGGAGCAGATCGTGTTGGACGAATCTTGCTTTGAGCAACAGTGATCTCATCCCAGCAAACATATTTCCTTCTTCACATTTCTCTTCTCTTCTGCTAGTTGTAATTCCGTTCTGTCCGTCTGCATCTGCGAGTGCAAGGAAGAACGTGAAGTTTGTTTTTTCTGATTCCTTTGTAATCTTGAGAGCAAGTTGTAATCGGGATCTTTATATTGTTCTTCGTGGAAATCGAGAATAGTCAGAGTGAGAACTTTTGTGTGAACCTTTGATCTCGACCGTGCGTTCTTCCATCTTTGGTTAAGCCTCGAGAATAACATTTCGGTCTATGAAACTGAAACTTAACTTTCACCCTTATCGATAAGAAGTCTTTGAAGGTTGAAAGTGTGATGGATTTCAGTCGGTCTCCTACTGATCCTTTGCTTGCGCTGTTTGTTCCAGAACTTGGGGGCGGAAACCAGCCTGCAAGAGTAACACGATGGTTTCTTCTTTAAATTATCTCAGTTGGTGTTTGTTATGCAGGTCAGCCTTGTTCAAATTCCTGGTAAGGAGGAACTGAGGCAGAAGAACCTGTGAGTGTTGCACTTCCTCTGCGTTTCTTGATTGTTGGCTTACTGGTGCTTTTTTGCTTAGTCTCGCGTGTAAACTCTTTTAGGCACCAGACTGACCAGAGTATTCTACTGCTGAAGATCTGCATCAAGAAAAGCTGATGAGGGATGACGAAAGTAACAGACTTGCTTGAAATTAATAATCTTACCTATTGTTTACTGCATTGCCAGTTAGCGTCTTTCCTCTTATGTGCCTTAAGACTTCCCTAATGCTACAACTTGGGAATCTCACTTTCTGAGATTTATGTCATCTGTGGGGCTTCTTTATAGTTCATATTAAGCTGCGTAATACTTGGACAGTGCCTTGCGTTTTGATTGGATTATGCTGCCACAGGAGATTTAGGTAGGGCCCGTTTACTTTAGTTTAGTTTGCAGGGCAATTCACGTTACATTGTAAATCTAATTGCATTATATTGTAAATTTAATTCTGCTGTTTGGTTGAACAATTTTTTGTTGGATGTAATAGTCAGTACAAGTCACTTGAAAAAAATCAATTATATCATAAAATTCATGTAATTAAAATTACTTTTTTTTTTACTTTTCTTAATTATTTTACTTATTTTTTTATTACAAATTCAATTACACTACATGTTAAACCAAATATTTGAATGCAACCAACATTACATTAAACGGTTTGATTAAATGTTTCAACCAAACTTTTATTTATTTATTTTTTGAATGTTCGGCATAACGTTTGGGACTTTGTGCACGCTGTGTTGCATCTTTTTGGGCCAATTGTCTCTGACTCCCACCATTTATAAATGGAAGAAATAATACGCTTCCGTGACTCGATTTACCGATCTTTCGTCATCCCGCTAAGGCTCTTATGTCTCTCTCCGATAACCATAAGGGTCACTCGAGTTTAGCATGTTTCAACCAAACGTAATACTGTAATTGTAATTCAATTTCATTACAAATTTAATTCAATTACAAACTATACATGTTTAATTTTTGGATCCACTTTTGAGCTTAGACCATATTGTCCAAAGTAGCACCCTCCTATCATTTTTTAGATAGAGTTATTTGTACTTATTCTATCACTGATTTTTAACTCTATTATTTTATTATTAAATTGGTTATTACTATTTCCTATTACTTTGATCTGTATCCAGATGTGATGATATATAAAATGGACGGATGAAATGAGAGGAGTACCAATTAAATTAATAATAGAAAGAACAGAATTATAAATAAAAAAGGGAGGTAAATTCAAATATGTCTTCTAGATATGTGGAACAATGGAAGAAGCCTCTTCTTTCAATAGACCAGCCTCCTCTTCTTTCAATAGACCAGCCTCCTCGATTGTAGGTTTCGGATCTTTAGGATCCATATCTAGATCCAATAAACAATTTGAGAACCCAAATCCGAAAGTCCGGTTTTAACATTAATTGAATTCTAATTCTATAGGCGCTACAATAGTTACTTAGGACAGTTCATTACTTTATGGCAGTTCAGATTTTTATACCTTTTACGTAGGACATCCCAAAATTTACTAAGGACAGTTCACCCCTCCCAAACTTTTTCAAAATTATTAATTCTAAATTTCTACTCTCTCTCCTCCAAATTCCCAACCCCCCTATGTTCTCTTTTCTTCCTCCAACCCACATTCCTTTTATTTTTTCAAAATCTAATTTCTTCTAATTCTCAAAATTCTTCATTCTAATGCCTAAAATAGTTGGATAAATTAGTTTAGAACTAATTTATGGTTGATATACGAACTGATGAACCCTAAAAATCAAATTTTGGGTTTCAAAAAATCGAACAAAGTCGACAGTCGGACTTCAAACCTACAGGACTGTCGGTAAATTTTACAGTCCTATAGTATATATAGGACTGTAGCAGGTAATCCTATAGTCCTGTATTATATATGGACTGTAGGAAAGCATATAGTCCTATAGTATATGTGGGACTGTTGGACTGTAGGAAATCCTATAGTCCTATAGTATAAGTAGGACTATAGAAAAATCTATAGTCCTATAGTATACCAAGATCCAATGTAAACATGACAGTCCTAAATATACTATAGGACTGTAGAATTTGCATACAGTCATGTAAATTTGAAGTCCCGACTGTCGACTCTGTTAGGTTTTTTAAAAACCCCAAGTTTGATTTTTATGGTTCATCAGTTCGTATATCAACCATAAATTAGTTACAAATTAATTTATGTAACTATTTTAGGCATTAGAATGAAAAATTTTGATAATTAAAAAAATTAGATTTTGGAAGAAAAAAAAAAGCACAGGAAGAAGGAAGAAGAGAACATAGGAAAAATAAAATCATTGGCTTTTATACCAAGTTTTGGACTGCCCTCAAGTAAAAAAATGGATGACAAAGTTATAAATAAACTGAAAAAAAATTGGATTGTCCTAAACAATTTATGTAATACCTATAGAATTTGCATAATTGAATTACGGATCCCCTCTATATATAAAGGGAACTGTATAAAGGGGGGTAGAATATATATATATATATATATATATATATATATATTAATCGTCTTCTTGCTTTTTTTCTTCTGAAAAAGTAAACTCTATAGATTAGGGTTTTCTGGGCAGCCGCAGCTGCAGCTTCTCTCTCCTAGACTCCTTCGTTCTTTTCTCTTCCTCTCTCTTCATTCATGGCGCTTCCTGGACCTTACTCTGGTGTCAGCACTCTAGCCTTTGTAAGACTCTCTCTCTCTCTCTCTCTCTCTCTCTCTCTCCATAGATTAAGATCTATAATAGTAATGGTTGATATGGAATGAATTTACGAACAACAACAGGTGGCTCGTGCTTCGGCCTTGACCTTTGGTGTCGTCTATGGATCCATAAAGCTCTCCTATCTGAAGGTATAAAACCCCCTCCACTCTTTGCCGATTCGATCAGAAATTTGTTAGATCTGAAATTAGGAAGATCAATTATGTTTTATTTAAGAATTGTCTGATGTTCTTGATCCAATGGGTCCTCATTGCTTCCATCTACAATCCAGTGTCGATTGGCGAATGTTAATCTTGGTGATCTGTGTATGTGCATATATATATATTTTCATCTATTCGATTGTTGGCGTTATCGTCCTGTCCGGGTTGCCGGTTCGGGTTATCTGGATGGAGACTTGCCGTGTTTGTATCTATGGTTGGTCTGCATTAGCAGTAGCCGCTTACGCGGATATTGGATGTGAATGTTTCACTTGCAGAGGGCTTTTTGGTTTCTTGTTCTGTTTGCCTAATCCTGATACGGTTTGATGTAATTTAGTTACAGTAGTATTTTTTTTTTAGATGTATGGGAATACACGTTATATTTCCCACTTGAGAAAATTTAAATAGCAAAGTTGCCCATATATATATATATATATATATATATATATATATATATACACACACACACACATGATCGCCCCACTGGGTTTCGAACACCGCCCACTCCTGTCTTATGCCTCTACACTAGCCACTTGAGCTAGAGGTCATTGGCTTGGTGAATATATATATATATATATATATATATATATATATATATATATATATATTCTCACATGAAATTGCCAACAGAGCCACAATAGGATGGTACAAGGAGAAATCAGCCATGCACATGCTAGAGGCTAATCAACAGAGTGCATTGACTTGGTGAATAAGGTTGGCTTGCCTTGCATCGCAGAGTAGAAATTGCGGGTAGGACATACCACTGCAAGATTGAAGTAAGGTGGAGGTGCTCACCTTGCCTGAGTTATCTTCCTTACTCTATATAGTGCCAATCAGCCAGTGAATAGGATAGCATTCATAGTGTAGCCAGGACATCTTATATTGCCAATCAGCCAGTGAATAGGATAGCATTCGTAGTGTAGCTAGGGCATCTTATATTCTTGACAATTGATTTTGGTTCAGAACCTTTGGCTCAAAGATAGGAATTTCAGTACTGCCTTGCAGGTGGACACGAGGAAGGTTTCTTCCCGAAGGAAGGAGAAGAGGATAAACTCATGCTCAGCAAAAGAGGGATACACTGGTACTTGGACTAGATAAATTTCTAAGCTGACTATCGGCGGATCGCAGACGAATGTTGGATGATCTCATCGAAATCATGTCACTCGCTGATGTTCATGTCTGGATCAACTGATATTACGATACCCAGGTCAACCAAAGTGTCAGAGGTCTACATGCGACTGCCACAAACTGTTGCAAGAACTCGAGGAACAGGATCAGGTAAATTTAGTTCCGTAGTTGGCAGAGATGGGGAGGAGGTGAAAGCCAGGAAGTTTTTAGGAGTTCATAGAGACTCCTTTGAAACAAAGAGTATGTAAGGCGAATGGGCATAGGGTTGTATGTTGTGCCATCCTCAGAGAATTTAGGTTAGAATCCTTGTAGTTTTAAGATACTTCAGAGCTAATGAGATATTAACTGAATAGAAATTAAGGTGGTGAAATGTGGGACCTTTATATGAGGGTGAGGAGATTAATATCCCTGAACATTCTGGTCTTGTTTAAGATTTCTTATAGAGAAAACAGAAACATGATTTTGAAAGCTTTTACAGACTTCCAACTGAAGATCTCTCTCTCTCTCTCTCTCTCTCTCTCTCTCTCTCTCTCTCGCTTTTCATATATATATATATATATATATATATATATATATATATTCTAAGTTGATTAAATGTTTATGCTAAAGGTGTTATCCATAGACAGCTACGTTGCACTGACGGATTCGACACAATATGTTTCAGACACTGCAACAGGGATTCAACACCTATTTTCATATTTTGGTGTACTAGTGTATTTTTGGAGTGTCCAGGGCGCGTCTGACATGGACACATCATGGATTTTCGATTGTCGTGCTTAGATATAAACAAAGACTGAATATACAGTACATAGTATAGATCATGAAGTCTCTTCTTCTAGATTATGATAAATCTGAATCTTTACATGTCTCCAAGTAGGCTTTGCATGGATAGTTCTCCATAGAACAGTGTCCATTTCAGTCACATGTTCAACTTGACACATCTTACATAGTGCGCCTGTGTTTAGGTTCCAAAAGGGACCCAAGATAAGGCTCAAATTGAGTTGTTGTGATCACTCTCCTGCCAAATATAAATGAGATATGAGAAAGCAATTTTTTTGCAGTGTCTTTTTAAAAAAAAAAACTAGTCCGTATCCAAAACATGCAAATATCCACACCATTTATATGTGTATAACTTCATGTTGTACATATGTCCTGAAATTTCAGAAAATGTTGGTATTGTGAATCTGTGTCATGTCTGTATATGCACCTAGGTTTTCAACGGTAACCGCTTCCCTTTGTAGGTTTTTCAATGATAACCGCTTCCCTTGATTTTCTATTATAATTCATGTATCTTGATTCCTTATCTTCCGAATTCCCATGAATCTAAATCTCAAGCAATATTTTTTTTCCTATTTATACATACATAAACCTCAAATTCTTTACAGCAACGGATTTCAGGTTCATGTTTATTTCCCGTATGCATTGGAGGGGGGGGGGGGGGTGTTCACTATATATATATATCCCCCTAGTTCAAACCCATTCACTTCGGGTCAGGGTTTTCCAACTGATTACCACCTGCAATTTAGTATTTGACCCAAAATCAGGTTCACTTCAGGTGGGGATATGACGTAGTTTTTATTTAACAGTCATGTCCTGAGAGCTATGGATGATATCTAGCCTTCTAGATCAAAATGGTATAATGCTCAGGAATTGGATCTTGAAGTATATATATATATATATATATATATATATATATATTGAAGTAATTGTGTTCAGTGCATAATTTCTGGTCCATTCTACTCCGTGTCAGCTTTCCTATCATTGGAGCTGAAAGGTGTTGAAGGGACCATGATATATACACATACTTGCCGTCCCACTCATACCTTCAGTGTTCCCCTCTGTTTCTCCCACCCTCCCTCTCATGCAAACACACTCGTGCATGCACCCAGACGTTTAAGGAACCTATTATAGTGAAATAGTGAAATTTTAGGGTCTTAAAGAAAACATTTTACATTCATAAACAAGCTATCTTCCCTGAAATATGATGACTTTGGCTATGATCTAATATTGCATGCATAAATTATGAAGTCTTTCTTCAAGCGTGGATATTGAAAGGAATGCTCATGCTGGAGTGCAGCAGAGTTTGCTCCTTTACCAAAGGAACAAAGCAAGCTGGCTGATGACAAAGACCCCTATATCTCATACTCTGTCAATTGAATGAAGAATTGATGGTAACTATTTTTTCACATGATCTAGTTGCATTGTGGTCGACCTTTTGTGGTATGTGCCTTCCCTAGGTTTTTTGGATCTGTGGTTTCCTCTATCATATGCATGTACTTATGTTAGGTTTTTGCAAGTATCTCGGATGTAAATTTTTGAATATAATTAGAAATTATCATTCCTATCTGCACTGTTGTTAAAATCGTTTTTGCAAGGTTGATTGAGTGCCTTTCTGATTGAGGCTCACTTAATATTTCAGTTAAACAAGCCTTAAAACAGCCAAACTGCTTTAACTAGCCTGCAGTGAGCAATTGGGCTGGTTTTTGTTAACTTGCTCAATTAATGACTAATCAGATTGGTCCTGGAAACGAGTTTGGTCAAAATTAAATACCTGAAATCCAACCCGTTCACTTTATTGGATTGAACCTGATCAAAACCCCAATGTCTCAAGGTAACCCTAATATCTTCACAAATTCTCAATCCCTAACTTCCTTCCCCTTCACTCTCACAAGGGCTAGAGAAGGAAAGGGCTGGGCATCAGCGACTTCGTAGTGAAGTCGAGTCCGCAAAGGTTTTTTTTTCTCTTTTTTCAATATCTATGTTTCTACTTTTTGCTTTTGTTTTTCAACAACATGCTACAGGTGTCATGTTTCTACTTTGTTTATGTTTTATATGGGTATTGATGATTAATATGTTTTTGATTTTTTCTCATAATATGTTTTTGATTGTTTTCTTAATGTGTGCCCAAAGGCACACGCCATGCACCAAATAAAAGAGAGGGGGACCCACTCATTAATGTATCTTTAATTCATTTGCATTAGTACCACATTAATGAATGAATTTTGAAGACCAAATTACCCTTGAATTGTTTTTTTTTCCCTCCATTGTCATTTTATTGCCCAAAACAAACTATGATTTCACTTTTCTACCGCCCAAAAGTATTGTGTTTTGCTCCATCATTAGTCGAAAGAAGAAGAAACTGATGTCTCAAGATCTTGGCTTGAATACCGTATTTTGTTTGAAATATTAGGTAATTATAATTTTAAATGTGTTCCTTTTATGTTTTAAATGTTATTGTAGTCTGCTTCTATTGCTTCCTGGTTTGTAGCTGCAAATATGTTGTAATAGCATTAAATTTTTGATTGACTACTAATGGACTTGTTAAGAAATGTATTGCAAATGAGCCGAAGGTTATTCTAATCTTGCGTATCAATGTGTTGGTTTTTTTGTGTGTGTGTGTGTGTGCAATAGAATGGTAATAGAGGGAAAATGCAGAAAAATATAAACCCAAATTTGGGCCAAATGATCGAGGAAAAAGATGATGCATTTGGGCGGTAGAAAAGTGAAATCAGAATTTTTTTTGGACAATAAAATGATAATGGAGGAACAATACAATTCAAGGATACTTTTGTCTTCAAGATCCACTCATTAATGTGGTACTAATGCAAATGAGTTAAAGATACATTAATGGGTGGATCCCCCTCCTTTTATTTGGTGCATACACTAAGAAAACCATATATATATATATATATATATATATATATATATCGAGGAGGGATCCGCATTTTCCATTTTTTGCATCCCCAAGCATCCCCATGTTATCAATCGTTGGATGCTTGTTTAAGTCATCTAATCTTAACCATTGGTTTGAATGGTTCAAACCAACTATTAAGATTAAATGACTTAAACAAGATCCAACGGTTGTAAATATATAGGGACGCACAATAGTTGGGGATGTATATATATAGGGGGCGGATCAAACGACCCGCCCCCGGAACCCCGCTCGAGGCTCGTCCTCCCCTTGTCCGTCGGATCGGAGGGCCCGCGCGTGCGCCCGCGTGGGGCCCGCTCGATCCAAAGGTCGGGAGCGACGGGGCTCCGCGGGCGGGGCTCCAGATCCGCTCCCATATATATATGATTTTTAGAATTTATTTTTGAAAAAATATATTTCTTTGAATTATTAACATTATTTTGTGGGAAAAATTACCATATACCCCAGGTAATTCGATTGATCTTCGAATAATCTGAATACTCATTCCAAGGGTTCAAATTCTTAATCTAACACCAAAATGGACCAAGAGCAGATATATTAAAAAATGGGGTGATCTTGAAATCTGATAGATAGCAAAATCAGTAGAGCCTTTAGCTGGATCAGTGGAAAGCCCCAATGCTCCTGGGGCTTGCTAGTTTTGGCAAGAAAGATGCTAGTCTTATTTGCTCTTTAGGCAACACCTAATTTATTTTTCTTCTCTTTCAGGGAAAAGTGAAGTCCCATGAGAAGGCAGAGGCAAAACAAGGTCATCACTGAAGGGAAGGATGTGAGAATGTGAAACCTTCACTCCCCCCCAGTTATTATACAATTGCAGAGGTTGAGGCTTCATGTTTTCTTTAGCATTTAAACCTTCTCCACATTTGAGCTCGAGCTGTCAAAATAATGTACTGAGTCTTATTTATGGTAACAGTTAAAAGGAATTAGATTTTGATAATTGCTAAGCATCTATCTTTTGCTTCGTGATAGCAATTTTCTCTTTAGCTTCCAGTTTTATTTTCTTGTTGTGAATGAACTCAAGGCAATTTTTGCCCTACTCTGAACCTGCTATTATTCTTATATTCCTTGATCTGACGTGCAATTAATTCACGTGATTGTCTTTAGACAGATGAATATGATCATGTTATCCTGACCAATTTGAGACCAGGCAGATCATTTTTTATCTTTTACTTAGATTTTTTTGTTTTCAGTCTGATATTGTTGCCTATACTTGAGATCAATTTCTGTCAAATTGGTTGGAAATTTGGTTTATACTTGCACATGCATACTCAAACCTGGCTACGTCAAACTCAAGTGGCAATGTTGTCCTGCTTAAACTAAAATAATTCTCAGACTTTAATATAGTTGCCATTTTGCGTAGTCATTCACAGTAAACAATACTTACACTGAGGGAATACTTGGCAAATGCAAGATTAAGTGTTAGTGCACTGCAATAGTAAATTTTAATTCGAGTAATGAATCCGAAGCAACTTATCTATAAATATTTTCCATTAGTAATGAACGAAATATAATTCTCAAAGTACATACTCTAAACTATCAGTTCAAGGTTTTTTAAAAGAAACTCATGTTTATATTCAACTAATGGATTATGGCTATAATTGAACTTGTATGAGATGCATCAACAAAGGTTAATACCTGTCTTAAGTTCCATTCACTGCACAGTAACTCTAGAAGGGCAGTCGAAGGGCCAATGATAAAGGTACAACAAAAAATATAGGGGACATCACATTTTTGACAATCTTAACTCATTGGAGGTAGGGGTGCAACTCGGAGGGGGTGGGTTGGGTTACTCGAGTTCGGATTAAAATATTTGAACCCGATAAAAAATCGGATTGGGCTCGGGTTCATGTGTCGGGTTATCGTTGAACCCGAAATCCGATATATATATATATATCTCTACTATTATAATGCGGCTTATAAATGAGCCGTCTTTTTAACTACTGTAGTTCTCTCTCACGTAGTTAAAAAAAAAAATTTAAGAACCTAAAATTTTAACTGAACATATAACAAATTCTAAAATATATTCAATATTTAAATTATATTTAAACTAACTAAATAATATTATCTAACTTAAATACATATCTAAAATTATAAAAATATATTTATATTAAATTATAATTAAAGTATATTCAATTATATTAAAGTATTCTAATATAATTTAAATTTGTATATGATTTTTTAATATATCATGAATTTTTTTTTGTTATATATATATATATATATATATATATATATATATATATATATATATATATATATGGTTTCATACTTCTTAAATAAAAAGTTTAAATCCTAAATTTGTTTTCACCCAAACTCTTCAACTCCTTATTCTAAATCTCATTTCAGTTTGTATTTGTAATGATTGTGATTTGATTTCTATTTGATTATGTATTTAATATTACTCTTGTTTAAAATTGTTTTAAATATCATATTAAAGTTCGATAAATCCGATCCAACCTGAGTCCAACCCGATCCTCCGGACTTAGTCTTGGACTACATATGTTGAATCCGAGGTTGGATCGGACTTGGGCTAAGGCTAGATTTATGATTCATCGGATTGAGTTCGGGTTGAGTTAAAATCCGATCCAAACCGTCCGAGTTGCACCCCTAATTGGAGTACCCAAAATTTTAGTCAGTCATAAAAAATAAATTATGACGGGCAAACTTTTATCAATAATGCTAAGTTTACTACCAAATGCTTACAACCTTCTTACAACACTCTCACCAACCTGCTATGTGGGCCACCCCCGGCCCCACCTCTCTCTCCCAATGAACGACCGCCACGTGACGTTCTGGCCATGTGACGACCACCCGAACAGCTACCGGGTTCCACCTCTCCCCTCTCCTCCAATGGACGACCGTCACGTGGACGCCACGTGGGCGGTTGTAAGAGAGTTGTAGGCATTTGGTAGTAGTCATAGCATAGCCCAAATTTTATTGTATATTATGAGTACCAAAGTTGTAATATCCCCCTGACATTAATTTGTGTGCTTTTATCAGAAGTAAAAGCTAAACGTACCCAAGATCAGTCCTCACTATGGGAGGGGTTCGTCTTTGAGATAGCCGAGGGGTTCCTTGTATCGATGGTTGAAATAGTTGTCATCGTCTCGTGAAAATACGACACGGACACGATCCTTCCCTTCCTTGACCGCGCTACAGTCTCTTCGCGCGCTTTCATGCAGGGCCACCTCACAAATTCTAGTCTCCGTGCCCTTGATATCCACATTGTACCTTCGGTTGTCACCGACGACTTCCTCTTTGCTCAATGTGACTTCTTGCTTTGTGGTGTTGCTCTAGCACTCCATCACAAGAGGAACAACACCTGCCAAAGTCAATGCTATAATTAATATTAATATCAATATTAATGCACACTGTACAGCTTTCTGAATTTTGACCTCTATTGTAGTCGGAGAGGGAGGTCTGGAATTCTGCGGCACGACACGTGTCGCAAGAAAGTCGAGCGTAAATAGTGAAGGAATCATAGACAAGAGCGATGCCGACAAAGCAAAGGACGAAGGAGACGAAGCAGAGGGCGAGGGAGAGAGCGGCGACATACTTGGCCATTTTATTAATTCTCGCCCTCCCTGTCTCCCTCCCTCGTGAGCTGAGCTTGTAAAAATGTTGATGGAATTTGCCCTCCTCCTCAAAATGGAGAGAGAACAACAACGAGGAGTGGCTGCCCACAGAATTAGAAAGATTGTCCTGATTTAAAAAGGAAGGATAAGAATCAAGTTCGACTTCCTCTTCCTTTCATCAAACTTTACTTTCTATTATTGGAGCTTCTTAAAAAATCGTAAAAATACCAAAGCAATGCAACATAAATAAATTGATAAGAGGAGAGGAGCCGGCCCAGAAGAAGTGTGTGGGGCCGCATCAGAAATAATCCCCAAGTTCAACTAAGATAAGAGAGAAAATTAGGGTCCTTTTTTCTCCATCAAACTTTAGGATTATTTACACTAACTATTCCAAAGTTTTGGACTTATTACATGGATTACCTCTACTTTTAAACTAATTACACTGACCATTCATTCCTTTAGAAATTTTTTTTAAAAATATGGGTAGTTAGTGTTATAACTTTTTATTTTTATCTAAAAGTAGCGTGTAATAAACATAAAACATAGGAATGGTCAGTGTAATTAGTTAAAAATAGGGGTACCCCGTATAATAAGTCAAAAACTTAGGAGTGGTTAGTGTAACAAATCCTAATATTTAACTTTCAACGGTGGCGGAAATAAAAATAGATAATTACTAAAGGTACTGTAAAAATTATTTGGAACTATCCATTTTTATTTACAAATTTGTCATTCAACAAAAATTTACTAAGGCTGTCCCCTTCTTCTTTTCCAAAATTCTAATCATAAATTCTTTCAGCTCACAAACCCTAATTAGCAGCTATGGCGGCGATGGAAAAGATCGACGGCTAGAAGAACCTCGTTTCCTCCTCTGCCTCCATATTCAACGACGACGACGACGACGACCGCCACCAAGTCAACGCCATCCCATGCAACTCCAACATCCCCTCTCCTTGTTCCGCACCATGCATGATGATAGTGTTATTTTTTGGATTGTCAAAAATTATTGCAGTCTTGTCTATTGGAAGGATTGTCAATTTTTTTGATAATCCTAAAGATAACATGTTATTTAGGACTGTCAAATTTTTTGACATACATAATAAATTTTTTCTGACAATCCTAAAGATAACATGTTATTTATGACTGTCAAAATTTTTGACATACATATTGGACTGTCAATTTTTTTGACAATCCTAAAAATAACATGCTATTTAGGACTGCCAAAAATTCTGACACTCCAAAATATATAATGGACCGTCAAAGTTTTTTATAGCCCTAAACGAACATCATATTTTCTTTATAAATGTTAAATTTTTTGATAGTCCAATGTATTGGTAGAACTGTCAAAAAATTTGACAGTTCTAAAAAAAATAATGGATAACCCTTAGTAAATTGTTTGAGTGACAAATTTATAAATAAAAAAATTGGACAATCTCGAATAACTTTTACAGTGCATTTATAAATAATCTAAACATATTGTAGCTAGAGGCCAACTTAAAATTTTTATTTTATAAGAGTTAGAATTCATCTCATCTACGGAGAAATAAAATAGTAATAGGAAATAAAAAAATATATTAAAAATTAATTAGACAATAATAATCTTAATATAATCATTTTTATCTAGCCAATTAAAATATTCAAATGTATATCTATTACGATCTACACATCAAATTAGCATTAAATAAAGTACGTGAGAAGGAGGAGAGTTTTGTCAAAAAAATATTTTACTTTTACCTTCAAGAATACACGGTTTAGTTTTTAGTTTATAGGCTATAAATAAATAAGGACAAATTGGAATAATGTGGTAAAACAAGATTTATTTTTAGTTGAGGACAATATTGAAAAAAGAAAAACTATAAATAATTTCTTTTTCTCAAAAAAATCAACGGAGGCAATTGCCCCTACTATGTCATGTTTATTTCCGCCTCTGCTTAGTACAATTCTGAAATCTAATGTCCGCTCTAAGAAAATTTTACACATAAAAAGTTTTAATACCACATGAATAACTTTTGATCCGTAATAATGCATGACATGTTGAAATAATATAAATATTAAACTCTTATCAATTTAACAAAAAAAAAAAAAAAATTCTTACCAATCTACCTTTAGTTTGGTACCAAAGGATTTCGTATCCATAATCGGTTAACTATTTTGTCAAGATATTTTTTTTTCTTGAAAGAGACATGATTTTTTTTTTTTTTGAATTTTTGACATAACGTTCGGTCCGACGTAATGTTCGGAACTTTGTGCACATTGCATTGTATGTCTTTGGGCCCACTGTCCTCAAACTTCCACTATTCTATAAATGAAAGGAATAATATATCCCCGTGGTTCGATCCACTGATCTTCTGCCACCCAGTAAGGATCTTGTACATTTTCTCGGTAACCACAAGAGTCATTCGAGTTCGATAAAAGAGAGATGATTTGAGTCCGTAAAAAAACAAAAGTCGAATTTTATAATTTTGTTTTTTTCTTTTCTTATTTCCACCCTTTAATTATTGTATGACAAATATAAAAATCCAAACTAAGTGAGGTGAAAATTTTGTAACCAAACAAAAATTCTATAAAACTGACCTAAAACTTTTCTAAAGTTTTTTCTTTTACTTCTTCACTCGCAGACACGTCCTTACGAAAAAACATCCATAGACCAAACAATATTTTGAATTAAAATAATCATTGTTAATATATTAAGATTGCGTTTCTTTCCATCATGTGGCATGTTCGGTAAAATGTTAGTGTGAAAAAATTTGCATTTATACTTTAAATAAGAACCTGTTTGATATAACGAAAATGGAGGATAAAAATCAGGATTATATGTATTGGATTTTGTGATGAGAGATCCAAGTGTTTGGTTGACTTTGAAACTGTCGACTGAAGGTGGGCTGAACAGTCCAAAAAAATTCAACGACAGTTTCTATCGACTGATGCGGCAGGTGAAAATGGCCGATTTGACATCTTCATTTTTTTTGTAAATGTGGGATAAAACTGTACTTTATTTTTTTATATAATCATATTGACATTATTTAAATAATTTTTAAACCACTTTATGACTGTTTTAGTTAATTATTTAATTTTTTTCTCTTATAATATATTTTTATTTTATCCACTTTGATAGTCATCCAAACAATGAAAGTATGATTTGACTACTTCCAAGTTATAAAATATTATCTATCCAAACATTGAAAGTTACTTTCACCAGACAAGAACTAGCATGAAACTCAAAAGCATACGCATTTCACTTTCACCAGACAAAAACTCACTTTCACACTTTCTTCCACTTTCAACCAACAAAACAACCCCTAATGGATTTTATGTAGGAATCTATCCACTTTTTTGTCCCTCCAGTAGGAGACAAATGTGTTTGGTTGGAATAGAAAAGTTGAAAGTAGAAAGTGGAATATTAGATAAATGTGTTTGGTTTAGATAGAAAAGTGAAAAATAAAAAATAGAAGAGTATATTATAATAGTAATAAATTATAATTTATAACAATTTAATAAATTAAATAATTCTTTTGATAAATTAAGATAATTAATTACTAAATAATTAAGATTTAAAATTTTGCAACTCAAAGTTAATCACTAACTAATTAATAATTTAAATTTGATTTTTAAAATATTAATTAATTTTTAGTTAGTTATTAATTAGTTTAATAAATATTTAGCAAAAAAAAAGTGTGTGTTGACAAAAAAAAAATATTAGTGTGGCTGTCAGTAAAAACCCACAACTAATTAATAATGTGTTTTCTTTTTTCGCTGTTAGCAAAAATTAGTCTGGTTAGAAAAATTAGTGTGTCAATTAGTCAATAGTTGTCTTAATATAAAACAATTAAATTCACACCTTCTTTCCAGATCCAAATAAAAATTAATTATTAAAATAGTAGTTATTTAGATAGCAAATAATTATTAAAAATGGTAACTACAAATACCTTTTCCCCATATCAATGGTTCATCCAACATCCATACTAGAAAATAGGATGGGGAAGAGACTAATGTTACAGCCGACAGTAACTGCACAGCCATAAGTAATTACTTACACTTTTCAGTCTACTTTCCATTTGAACCAAATGGTAAATGTGTAAATTTTTTTGCTGAAATTCTGTATTTATCCCACTTCCTGTCTCAGTTTCTCTTTACGAAACAGCCCTAATTTTCCTGTACTGCACAAGATATTGACAGTTGCGGAAAAGAAAAAAAGAAAAAGAAAAAAAAGTAACGTACACAAACACACAAGAACTATGTATAAAAAAAAATGCATTTGGATGATAATTTTATTAAGCAAATTAAGGAATTACACGAGGCCACGCAAACCAGAGGGCATGCATTGCAGAGGTGGATGGATTAAAATGTATATATGTAAGGCGCTGTTAATTAATAATTGAGATCATCGGACAAGGCGTACATCTGGAGGAGCTTGCCGCACGCCGGGAGGGGGTCCTCCTTGAGATAGCCGAGGGAGTTGGCGTAGCGGACGTTGGAGGAGATGCCGCTGTCGCGCGAGAGCACCACGCGGGCGCGGTCCCTCCCGTGCTTGATCTCGCTGCAGTCCGCACGCGAGCTCTCCCCGAGCACCACCTCGCATATCTCCTCCTCATGGCTCCCCGAGATCTCCACGCTGTACGTCCCGGTCGCGTCAACGCCCACCTCCTTCTTCAAGGTCACCTGTTCCGTCGTGAAGTTCTTGCACTCCACGCTTACACGACCGCCTGCACGCAAAAACAACAACATATAATCCACTGGAGACACAATCATAAAAGAGTTCGGTGGATAAAGCATTACATCTAGCCCAGCCTTCCGAGTGAAGCATACAATGAAGTAAGCTTCCGAGGCCACCCTATATTTTTTACTTGTTTTAAATCACTGGAGGCCCAACCCCCCTGCTATACATGTCGATCCGCACACATGTGACAACATCCACTATACGAATAAAATAGAATACAAATAGCGACGGCCTAATGTGGACAAGTACCCGCTAAATAACAATAGCGACGACGACGACTTGGCAATGATTATAGGACAGAACTGGTACGTTGGCAAACGACACGTCACTTTATATCAAGATTATGTCGCTAAGCAGTCCAACGTTGGACTACTTGCAAATTACCGACGGATGAAGAGAGCGTCACCTTGGTGACACACTGACGACTAACTTCTAATTAAATGGATTAATTGACTAATCAACGACGGATTGACGACTCATTTGCCGTCTAATTGTTGACATATTAGATACTGAAACTACTTTTCGGACAACTGAATTATTGTGTCGCTTATATATATATATATATATATATATATATATATATATATATATATATATATATATATATAAAAGAGACTATGTATACTTTGGGGACTACCTGTATACTTTCGAGATTATGAAAACAACAATGCACAATTACGTACCTCCAATGTACTCGGTGATGGAGGTCTCGAATCCAGCCCGGCACGTGTCGCAGTAGACTCGGCCCTGGATGGTGAAGGAGTCGCTGGTGGCGAGAGCAACTCCGACGAAGCAGAGGGCAAGCACGGCGACTGCGGCGGCGGGGAGAGATTTAGCGGCCATCTGGTTTGGTTTTATTTTTGTCACCCTTCCTTCCTTCCCTCCCTTGCAAGAAGAAGAAAGAGTTACTGGTGGCCTTGTGAGTTGTTTGATGGGAGTTCCCATCGCCTCCTTTTATACTCCTCAATGATGAAATGGGCATTGGATGGTTGCGCAAACTTTGTGGAACGCAGTTGGGAATGGTTGTCCGAGTCCAAAGGAAAAGTTTGTTAGGAGGAATGAATCTAGGGATATTTAGACTCTGGATTTCTGATAAGTTTTAAAATTTGTGTTTGAATCTCAATAATATATATAATTGGTATTGGATCTCAAAAGTGTCACAAAAAATAATTAGTAATATTTTTGGTATACTTTTTATGACACTTTTGAGACATTAGTGATGCTTTTGAAATTCAAATACTAATTATATATATTATGGAGACCAAAATACAAATTTTAGAACTTATCTGAGACCCAAAGTCTAAATATTCCATTACTACAAGAGAGTTTTGATCTCTTCTTTGAGTCGGATCAATCTTATTTTTGATTGGTCCGGCTTCTCATTTGATCTCTTTTATAAGGAAGCACTTGGGCTAGTTCTCTTGAATCTTTTTCTTCTCTTTCTTTTCTTGTATGCTTTCGACTCCTTGAATTACAACTGTTGAGTTTTAAAATTGCATCTTGTTATCCATAAGTCGTGGAAAAGAATCGTATAACACTACAAAATACAGAAGCTAAATAGTGACTAAAATTTTAGTCGCTAAAATGGCTTTTTTTGTCGCTAATAAGAAATAGCGGTTGACTATCGTGCAAACTTTTTTGTCGTTGAGTACAACTTCGATGTTTATATTTCGTCACTAGTTCGTCAATATACCAAATAACTAGCGACGAATATTTAGCGACTAACTATCGGCTAATAAAAATGTCGCTCCATTAGCGACTTACCATCGACTAACAAGCGATGGTGTGTGATACTCTTAGTTTCTAATACTTCAGTAGCGACGGATAATTGAGTCACTAGCTAGTCGTTGGTTAGTTGCAAGTTTGTCGTTAGTTTTTTTTCCAGGTTTTAATTAGTCGCTACTTCGTCGCATGTTAGTCACAATTTTGTTGCCAGTCAGTTGCTCATCCATCGCTGAATTATTAATATTTTTTTATTGGCAGAAAAAATGCTATGCACATCCTATGATAGATTAAATATAAACCAGTCCACAACACACTTAAATACGGTGCAAACAATAATAACACAGAAAATACACAAACAAAAAAACTAATAAATATATATATCATAGTCATGTCCATCCATCGACAATACATCATCCATATAAAAGATAAACTAATACAACAAGTACAAACTAATATGTCTCTAGTGATACAAAAGCATACAAAATTATGACGAATGTGGCTGCATGCTGCCCATAAAATGTGTCATAAACGTAAGAAGCGTAAAAACAAGAGCTGGAACAGAAGTAGCCGGAGGAGACAGATGGAGAAGTAGAAGACTGCTTCCGAAACATATTTTTAGTTCTACTTTTTGACCGAGAACCGAATAAGATGTTCGGTTCGGTTTGAAAAAAAGTTCGGTTCAGATTCGATTTTGAAAAAAAAATTATTCGATTCCAATTTTGGATTTCAATCCAAAACCGAATAAACTTATGAAATTATATAAATATCCTAGATTTTATACATATTTTATGATTAAAAATATGCATATTTTTTTGTATATTTGGAAAACAATAATTCTATGTATGTTTTTTGAAGTCCAACTTTGACAATTTAGTAACTAGTCTAATTTTGAGCCCAACATTGAAATACAACAATTATATGTAAAAAAAATTATATTTTAATATAATTTAACCACAATTTGAACTTTGAACTTCGTCTATTAAACAATAAAAATAGTCCAACCAGATAAAAACGAATCAATTATATTGGTTTAGTTCAGTTTCGATTATGACTAATTGTTTCGATTTTGGTATGGATTTTTAAGGTTTCAGTTTATTCCATTTTGATTATTTCGGTCCGATTGAAACCGTATACTCACCTCTACTACTTTTTGAAAAGCAGCAAGAATCCAAAATGTCCAACCTACGCTGTAACATCGATGGTAGTACGTTGTCTATATCCCATAATCATCAAATTTTACAAGTTTATTGTACTATCTCTAGCTCCTTCACAATACAATTACAATTATGATATTGGCATGCCTAAATGACAAATAAAGAGAATATGATAACTAAAACCAATGTATCAAATACAAGAGATGGCTCATTGACATCGAAAACAAACTTGCTAATAAATAATAAAACTAATTTCAAGTTATAAGAAAACCACTAAACTATTTGTGGGGTCGTGGCCTATTGGTTATGTAAACTCCCTCGACCATATTTCAGTAAATTAGGATTAGTTTAGACTAATTAGAATTATAGCAACTTTTTAAATTTTTTATTTATTTAATCTATTGATTGTGCACCTGTTCATTACACAATTAATTAGGATATCCACTAACTGTTAAACCCTAAACAAATTTTACATACATGCCCTAGACTTGTTAGACTATTTTTTTGTATTTTGTGCAACTTCCAGAAACCTTGTTTGATGCTTCGTTTTAGTCGTACAAATATCGTTACAAACGTACGTATTTATTTTCTATTTAATTTTCTGTTCTTTACCCATCTCTGTACCCTAGAGATTTGAGGACCAGTAGGCACCTGTTTTACCCAAACAAAAATACGATAATATTCTAGACTGAATATACTACAATTAGTGTATTGACACCGTAGAGAAATTATGAACCTAATAGCCTCTAAATAATTAGTGAACACCGTGCGCAGTATTTATTAATTAATAAATACGAGGACCCGTATCACCTAAAAAATCAGACCCTGCCTCTGCCCAGATTCTCCCCACTGTCCAAAACATTTTTTCCCAGCTATTTTCCCTCATTTTTGTACAATTTAGAATTTCGAGAAATCAGTATTTACAATCAGGTAAATTGCAGAATTACGCAAAATACCAAATTCATGCATTTATGCAATTATTAAAAAGTTAGGGGTCTTTATGCAAAATTGCATGCTAGGTGGCCTAATCCTATTGGCTAGACCATAGGTGTGAGGGACCCACCATAAGAATTCAGAGAAATCCTGTGAAAATATCATAAAATATTAAATTACCAATTTAACCCTAAACTTTTCCATAATTACGAAATTGACATTCCCTCAATTCCTATATAAACCCAAACCCCTCCCTTACAAATTCCTACAGCCCCTTCCCTCCGCCACCTCCGACCACCGCCGGCCACCCAACTCCGGCCAACCCTTCGCCTTGGCACCCTCTCCCCTCCGGCCAAGCCCCACCGCCAGCGCCGCCCTGCTCCGCAGGCCACAGCCACCGCAAACACCCCACTCCCTCACTGCTACCCACAGCCACCACCACCCGAACCACCTCCCCCGCCGCCTCCGGCTATCGTGCACCGCCACCACCACCCCACTCGACTCGCCCCGACCTCCCCTACCTACCACCACCACCTTACCTCCCCACGACACCTCCTCCGGCCGCCCTAGCCCCCGCAGCAGCCTCCACCCCCTAAACCTAGCTACTGCCACCCTCACCCCTGACGCCTCTAGCCGCCACCACAGCCACCGTAGACCCCCGCCACCACCACCAACCTCACCGCCACTCCTCCCTCCGCCGTTCCCCCACCCTGCACCGCCGTCCCCTCCGCCGCAGCCGCCGCTACCACCTTCACAGACTGCTGCCGCTGCAGTTGCTGCTAGCAGTCACTGCTACTGCTGTTGCTCCTCCAGCCACCTCCGGCCGCCTCCGCCGCCGTCCTCCCGCCGGCAACACAGCGTGGGACCCCCCTGTCAGTAGGTATAATACTTAACCCTAATATATATGTAATTATATATATATTTCTATATGTATATGTATATATATGTATATATATATGTATATAAATAATATGTATTTATATATATATTTCTATATATATATATATATATATTATATACTGTTATTATACAGTATATTATACTGTATATACTATTATTATATATTTACTAAATATATGTATATATATCTATTATTCTATACATATATATTTATATGTATATATGTATAAGTATATGTATATTTATATATACTATATAATATTATGATATATATATATATATGCATTTATTTATGTTTTTATATATATATATATATATATATATATATATATATATATATATATATATATATATATATATATATATATGTGTGTGTGTGTGTACATATATATATAAATAATATGTATACTATATGTTATATATTATATGTATATATAACATATTTGTATATATAATTACTATTATATATTATATATGTGTACTATGCATTATTCTTTTATTTATTTTTCTGTACTTAATTCATTCCTGCTCCTATTATATATGTATATATATATATATATATATATATATATATATATATATATATATATATATATATATATATATATATATATATTATCTATATATATATATATATCTATATATATATATATATATTATCTATATATATATATATATATTAATATCCAGCTGGATAATACAGCTTATATATATATACCTATTTTCAATTCTTGCAATGTCATTTCAATTTATTATTTATTATATATTACTGTGCTGGATAATACAGCCTACATATATATATGTATAATTTAAATTCTTGCACTGTCATTTAAATTCATTATATATATATATTATCTATATACATTATGTACTATTACATAGATATATATGTATTTATTTTCTGTCCTGTCATTTCAATTTATATATATATATACATTAGTGGATACACCCTGATATCATAATATTATTTATATATGGCAGAGGATATACCCTGCTACTATTATAAATTCTATATATACCTGCATTTTTTTCTGTTCTGTATATACTATATATACTGCTATATATATTATATCTATATATATATATACATACTATATATATATAACTATATTATATATGTAGATATAAGTATATATACATATACTTTATATCACAACTTTGATATTCACGAACCCTGTCTATTTTAACAGAAACCAACTTCAGTACAGCCAGTGACCCCCAGTCACAAGCACCCTCAACCCTGACTGGGAGATCAGGTTTTCAGTACTATCAAGGAGTAGGCAAGTATACCTTGCCAAGTTAATGTTCAAATTCAATTATTGATATCTGCTTTGTTCCTAAATTTCATATACCATGATTATCCGAGACTGCCTTGGGTACAGTCAACTGATATGTTGACAAAAACATGTTTAACTTAGTCTTACAGACTCACCCTTTGCTGTGAGAGCATTCTAATATTCTCCTAGACCCTAACACGGGAACACGCAACATGGTTGCAATGCATATTGGGATGCGAGCTGCGTAGTTGATTAGCTACCAGTACGTGTGACCCGCATCACGGATTAGATTAATTCAGGAATAGTATGACTTGACATTTAGTTTCATTGGGATGGGAAAGATAACTAGTAGACGTATGGGACACCCCCTCCATAAATGTTTTATACTTTCGTACCATGATGGTCGATTGCAGAGTTCCCTTGAGTCAGGGGGCATATGACACATATACTAGCCAGTCCCCACGATTGGTGAACTACGTCAGCATATGTCTAGCCGATACAATCCCCATGCATACTACAAGGTCTTTACTTGCATTTCACTTAGAATAATTAGCACCCTGTATTTATTTTCTTTATTCAGTATTTACATACTTGGAATATCATTTTCTGTATCTTGTTATGTCCCACTGAGGACCTGGTTCCCTGCCAGATCTAGACGAGGCTTTCTACCCCACTGTGTACGGCCCTGATCAGGAGGCTAGATGTGTTACCGAGGAGGAGCTCGAGGAGACACCCTCAGAGAATGCTTGACCCTAGAGGCCTGCCACTTGGAGATGGAGATGTTTTGATCAGATAGACACTGCTTAGTCTATCTGATTTTTCTGCGCTATTATCAGTTTTTGTAGTAGGCTTGTAATCTCACCAGTTGTGTACTGTATCAGACTCAGTTTTTATATATATATTCAGCACTTGCTTTTCTGACATTTTGTTGTGGATGAGATAGTTTGCCTGTGTTGTTCTTGTAGTATCTTAGGACAACGTAGCACGTCCCTATGGGTCTATTCAAAATAGATTAAGCCCTTAGTGACGTGTCAGTTGGCCAGTGACACGTGGCCTAGTTCCTGACATTTTGGGACTGGGGCGTGACACGGTTTTAGTGATGGCCCATGCAGGTCGAGTTTTATTACTAGTGGTATGATGACATGCCCAGCAATGCCTGCAATAGGATAGGAATATTAGGTCTCATCCACACTGACACCCTCTTTACAATTTCTATTATTGCATCTTGCTTGATTATCATTATTTATCTCCTTTGTGTTTTCTAATTATCCTATTTTCCTCAGAAATATGGACATACCCGGGAAACTTGCGAATAATGGGGCTGACCAAGCAACAGACCCTTCGCCAAGTGCCCAAGGAACTCCGTCCAATCACCAGAATTCTGGCCAGGAGACGACACCAACACCACAGGCGGAGACACCTTTGCCTCCACCTCCAGCCTTGCCTATCCTGATGCCACAACTTGAGGGTCAACCTCAAATGCTGCAGTTTCTCCAGACTATGTTGCAGAACCAGTGGCAACAGACTGAGGCCATGAGACAGTCTCAGTGGCAGCAGACTGAAGCTCTGCGACAGACGTTGATGACGGCTTTGGAGAGAACTACTACTCCGACACCAGCACCTGTCCAACCAGCGGGCACAGTTCGAGGCTTCCGTCAAATGAGCCCGAGAGATTTTAAAGGCAACGAGACTCCTGAGGAGATCTCCGATTGGATCTCCAACACCGAAATGCTGCTAGAAGGATCGCAACTCACCCCCGACCTATGGATGACCGCTGTGAGGGGCCAACTTCTTGGCAACGCCCATCACTGGTGGGAATCCATAGAGCGCAGCGTCGGCAAAGACCAAACTTGGCAACAATTCTTGGAGCATTTCAATGCCAAGTACTTTCCAGCGACAGTCCAGAATGCCCTATACTCCCAGTTCCTGCACCTGGAGCAGGAAAACATGACGGTAGATGCCTACGACGCGGAGTTTAGCAGACTAAGTCATTTCGGTGCTGATCTGATCCCGAACAAGCTGAAGAAGGCTAAAAGATTCTACCATGGCCTTAACTACGAGCTCCAGAGGTACACAACAATGCAGTCAAGAATCTCCTACAACGAGGTTCTTACAGAAGCCAGGGAGCAAGAAGCCATTGGCCGAGGAGCCAGACGCTCAAATCCAACCTTCCTAGCCAAGAATCAGCACGAAGCAGGAGGACCTATACGTCGTCCTCAATATCAGACGTAGCAGACGACGGGGCCTTACCAGAAGAAGGAGCTCCCGACTTGTCACTTTTGTGGCAAGAAGGGGCATTTTGCCAATGACTGCAGAAAGAAGCTAGGATTATGCTTGCTATGTGGAGCTAAAAATCATATGGCCAAAGACTGCCCACAACGCAGAGATGCAGCACCACAGCAAGGGCAGAAGCCAGGAGCCCAAGCTCAGAAGATGCTTCCCTCCACATCAGGAGGATATCAGAGAGGAGCACCTCTGCCTACTCAGGAGGCCCAGTTCAAGACCAGACAACAAATCGGAGGACAAAGGCACGGACAAGCCTTTGCGTTAGCTGCCGTTGCAGAAGAGCCTGAAGGGGAAACTATAACAGGTACCATTTTAGTTGCATCATTACCTGCAACTGTATTATTCAATTCTGGGGCTACTTTGTCTTTCATATCCAGTAGTTTCGTAGCCATGCACAAGCTATCCACTTTTCCGCTACCCAAGTGTTGGAAAATACTTACTGGAGGAGGTATTGTTCCAGTTACCAACATTATCGAAACCTGTCCGGTAGTTGTTTGTAGTAGAGGACTAAGAGCGCGATTTTTGGTACTTCCAATGCCAAATTTCGACGTTGTCTTAGGCATGGACTGGCTAAGCCAGAATAATGCTATCCTAGACTGCCGAAAGGGTAGTGTTATCTTTAGACCCCCAGATCACCCAGAGTTCGAATATATCCGAGGAACCATTGAGCAAGGAATAGGCCAGACTCCTAGAGCTTACATGGCGATGGAAACAGCACTTCCCTCAATTATAGCAGAGATCGAGGACGTGTTTCCAGAAGAATTGCCAGGCCTACCGCCTGACAGAGAAGTGGAGTTCATTATTGAGCTGATACCCGGAGCTGCACCAGTATCCTCCAATGTATACCGACTGGCGAAGAAGGAGCTTGACGAGCTGAAGCTTCAACTGGAGGAACTACAGATCAAGGGATTTGTTCGTCCTAGTGCATCACCCTGGGGAGCACCAGTGTTGTTTGTACCAAAGAAGGACGGAACATATCGCATGTGCATTGATTACAGAGCCCTCAACGCTCTGACAATAAAAAACAAGTACCCCTTGCCGAGAATTGACGACCTGTTCGATCAACTAACAGGAGCCGTGGTATTCTCGAAGATAGACTTGAGATCAGGCTATCATCAGGTCAAGGTACGGAGGGAAGATATTCCAAAGACAGCATTCAGGACTCGTTATGGTCATTACGAGTTCCTGGTGATGCTTTTTGGACTAACTAATGCACCTGCCGTATTCATGAACCTGATGAACAGAGTCTTCCACCAATATCTGGACCAGTTCGTGGTAGTCTTCATCGACGACATTCTGGTGTATTCAAAGAGCCATGAGGAGCATGAAGAGCACTTAAGGTTGGTATTAGAGACGCTGAGACGGGAGAGCCTTTATGCTAAGATGAGCAAGTGTGAATTCTTCCTTGACCGTGTCGCATTTCTTGGACACGTTATCACCGGAGAAGGCATCTCGGTAGACCCAGCAAAGATCTCATCTGTCGAGACGTGGCCAACCCCGACCAACGTCTCAGAGGTGAGAAGCTTTCTAGGACTTGCCGGATATTACCGGCGATTCGTAGAAAACTTTGCAAGAATCGCGAAGCCGATTACTCGTCTTACCCGTAAGGAGCAGGAGTTTATATGGACTGAAGATTGCCAGACAGCTTTTGATGACTTGAAGAAGAGTCTGACTACAGCTCCCATCTTGACTATACCATCTGGATCCGGAGGTTTCGTCATATATAGCGATGCATCCGGAAAAAGATTTGGTTGTGTCTTAATGCAACATGGGAAGGTTGTAGCTTATGCCTCAAGACAGTTGAGGACTCATGAGAAGAATTACCCCACTCACGACCTGGAGCTTGCCGCAGTCATCTTCGCCCTGAAGCTATGGAGACACTATCTATATGGCGAACGAGTGGAGATATTCACCGATCATAAAAGTCTGAAGTACGTCTACACCCAGAAGGACCTAAATCTGAGACAAAGACGATGGCTCGAAGTGATGGCGGATTTCGAAATTGATCTACAGTACCATCCAGGAAAGCTAATATGGTGGCAGATGCTCTAAGCAGAAGACCCTCGGCATTCTTTATGATCACCCAACCAGGTCTTCTGAGAGATCTAGAAAATTTGGGAATAGAGGTCATTATGCCAGGACTTGACGGCCAATTATCAAACTATCAGCTGCAATCAACCTTGGTAGAAAGAATCAAAACTGCTTTACCAACAGATGCAAGATTTCAGAGGCTTCGACAAAGAACAGAGGCTGAAATTCAGACAGGATATCGCATACACGAAGATGGGACTCTAAGATGTGGTGATCGTCTTTATGTTCCAAATGGAGAACTTCGTAATGAGCTGATGTCAGAAGCTCATAGCTCAACATACTCTATACATCCAGGAGGCACAAAGATGTACAGAGATCTGCGACAATATTACTGGTGGCATGGAATGAAGCGGGAGATAGCACGCTTTGTGGCCAAATGCCTGGTGTGTCAACAAGTCAAGGCTGAGCATCAGAGATCTGCCGGTCTACTTCAACCCCTCCCAATACTTGAGTGAAAATGGGAACACATTACGATGGACTTTGTTACGGGCTTCCCAAGAAGTCCTAGTGGTCGTAATATTGTATGGGTAATCGTAGATAGACTCACAAATGCTGCTCATTTCCTACCTTTTAGAGTTGGACAATCTACAGAAGTCTTGGCGGACATGTACATGAAGGAGATAGTGCGTCTGCATGGAGTACCAGTCAGCATAGTATCTGACAGAGATACGAGATTTACATCTTACTTCTGGCGAAGTATGCAAGAAAGTCTTGGCACCCGCCTCAAGTTCAGCACCTCGTATCACCCACAAACAGATGGCCAATCAGAACGCACCATCCAGACACTTGAAGATATGCTGAGAGCCTGCATGCTTGATTTCAGCGGATCATGGAAAGATCACTTACATCTGGTGGAATTTTCCTACAACAACAGCTATCAAGCGAGCATTCAAATGGCTCCCTTTGAAGCTTTGTATGGAAGAAAATGTCGTTCCCCAGTATGCTGGAGCGATGTTGGCGAGAGACAGATCTTGGATCCAGAACTGATCATTCGTACGGTGGAGAAAGTAAAGAAGATCCAGAGACACCTACGAGCTGCACAAGACAGACAGAAGCACTGGGCCAACATTCATCGCAGACCTTTAGAGTTCCAAGTAGGGGAGCATGTGTTCTTGAAGATCTCACCTACTCGAGGAACTATCAGATTTGGAGGAAGAGGAAAACTGAGTCCAAGATACATTGGACCCTTCGATGTGTTGGAACGCGTCGGAGAAGTTGCTTACAGGCTAGCTCTACCTCAGACCTTGGAGGGAGTACATGACGTCTTGCACGTATCTCAGCTGAGGAGGTACATTCCAGACCCGAGTCATGTGCTGGACTATTCAGAGATCACCATCGGGCCAAGCTTATCATACCAGGAGGAGCCTGTAGAGATCCTGGACCGTAGCGAAAAAGTGTTGCGAGGCCAGACTATTCCTCTCGTTCGTGTTGCATGGAGACATCATGCACCAGGTGAATCCACTTGGGAACGAGAAGAGGATATTCGTCAACGTTATCCCCATCTATTTCAAACCCAGGGTATGTCCAATATTTCAAACTCAATCTCTCTTAATCATCATATGTCCTTAATTAATTTTTTCATTCTCATTATATGTGTGTTTTTATTTCGAGGACGAAATATTCTAAGGAGGGTAGATTGTAAACTCCCTCGACCAGATTTCAGTAAATTAGGATTAGTTTAGACTAATTAGAATTATAACAACTTTTTAAAATTTTTATTTATTTAATCTATTGATTGTGCACCTGTTCATTACACAATTAATTAGGATATCCCACTAACTGTTAAACCCTAAACAAATTTCACATACCTGCCCTAGACTTGTTAGACTATTTTTCTGTATTTTGTGCAACTTCCAGAAACCTTGTTTGATGCTTCGTTTTAGTCGTACAAATATCGTTACAAACGTACGTATTTATTTCCTATTTAATTTTCTGTTCTTTATCCATCTCTGTACCCTAGAGATTTGAGGACCAGTAGGCACATGTTTTGCCCAAACAAAAATACGATAATATTCTAGACTGAATATACTACAATTAGTATATTGACACCGTAGAGAAATTATGACCCTAATAGCCTCTAAATAATTAGTGAACACCATGCGCAGTATTTATTAATTAATAAATACGAGGACCCGTATCACCTAAGAAATCAGACCCTGCCTCTGCCCAGATTCTCCCTACTGTCCAAAACATTTTTTCCCAGCTATTTTCCCTCATTTTTGTACAATTTAGAATTTTGGGAAATCAGTATTTACAATCAGGTAAATTGCAGAATTACGCAAAATACCAAATTCATGCATTTATGCAATTATTGAAAAGTTAGGGGTCTTTATGCAAAATTGCATGCTAGGTGGCCTAATCCTATTAGCTAGACCATAGGTGTGAGGGACCCACCATAAGAATCCTATTGGCTAGACCATAGGTGTGAGGGACCCACCATAACAGAAACCAACTTCAGTACAGCCAGTGAGCCCCAGTCACAAGCACCCTCAACCCTGACTGGGAGATCAGGTTTTCAGTACTATCAAGGAGTAGGCAAGTATACCTTGCCAAGTTAATGTTCAAATTCAATTATTGATATCTGCTTTGTTCCTAAATTTCATATACCATGATTACCCGAGACTGCCTTGGGTACAGTCAACTGATATGTTGACAAAAGCATGTTTAACTTAGTCTTACAGACTCACCCTTTGCTGTGAGAGCATTATAATATTCTCCTAGACCCTAACACGGGAACACGCAACATGGTTGCAATGCATATTGGGATGCGAGCTGCGTAGTTGATTAGCTACCAGTACGTGTGACCCGCATCACGGATTAGATTAATTCAGGAATAGTATGACTTGACATTTAGTTTCATTGGGATGAGAAAGATAACTAGTAGATGTATGGGACACCCCCTCCATAAATGTTTTATACTTTCGTACCATGATGGTCGATTGCAGAGTTCCCTTGAGTCAGGGGGCATATGACACATATACTAGCCAGTCCCCACGATTGGTGAACTACGTCAGCATATGTCTAGCCGATACAATCCCCATGCGTACTACAAGGTCTTTACTTGCATTTCACTTAGAATGATTAGCACCCTGTATTTATTTTCTTTATTCAGTATTTACATACTTGGCATATCATTTTCTGTATCTTGTTATGTCCCACTGAGGACCTGGTTCCCTGCCAGATCTAGACGAGGCTTTCTACCCCACTGTGTACGGCCCTGATCAGGAGGCTAGATGTGTTACCGAGGAGGAGCTCGAGGAGACACCCTCAGAGAATGCTTGACCCTAGAGGCCTGCCACTTGGAGATGGAGATGTTTTGATCAGATAGACACTGCTTAGTCTATCTGATTTTTCTGCGCTATTATCAGTTTTTGTAGTAGGCTTGTAATCTCACCAGTTGTGTACTGTATCAGACTCAGTTTTTATATATATATTCAGCACTTGCTTTTCTGACATTTTGTTGTGGATGAGATAGTTTGCCTGTGTTGTTCTTGTAGTATCTTAGGACAGCGTAGCACGTCCCTATGGGTCTATTCAAAATAGATTAAGCCCTTAGTGACGTGTCAGCTGGCCAGTGACACGTGGCCTAGTTCCTGACATTTTGGGACTGGGGCGTGACAGGTTAAGATCATTATAATCCACTGGGGACACAATCATAAGGGCATCTGAAGCAATGCTCCCATTTTTTTTAGGTATAATAATATAATATAATATTAAATAGTACTATGTTTATACAATAAAGCATTACATCTCATAATTGTAGTTTGATGTATATTGTTTCTACAAGTGCATGATCATATTAAAATATTTCAAAAAGTACTACTAAATGTATATTATTTCTACAAGCCCAGTGCAGTGTATGTGTGTCCACCCCTGCTTCTGTATGTTTCCTTTACATGCATGGTCAGATGAATCAGAAAGGTGTTAAAGATATACTAAATTCTTACCCAGGTTCCGTTTTAGGATTAATCTTGGATCCTGTATCTATAAAGAAAATTATCTAGTACTAAAAGACATAACTTCCCAAGTATCAAAACATTCTACTTGCATTGCATTACAAAGATAATTGAGATTAGTTCATCAAGCAATAAAAATAGCTAATCTACGCAAACAAGTTGTTACATTGGATTACAAAGATGCTAAATTTTTTTTAAATTCTACTGGGGAACCCGCCTCCCAGTGCCACCAACGTGGATCCGCCACTGGTTACGATGGGGGGTTCCCGTGGGGATGTGCACGGTTCGAATTCTTCTTTGGAAACTTAGTTTCTAACCCGATGGAAAAGACATATTAAAAAAAGAAAAAAAGAAGAAGAAAACCACTAAACTATTCTAGCAACTTAGGACTCTAAGATTGATCTCCAAACGACCATGTCTCTTTCGCGGGAACCATGGTGCATAGGATAACCATATTTCATCTAAGTCTACTTTGGCTCGATGGAAATATGTATGGATATTTTCCTTGGTATATCTACAAGGAACTCATATTTCATGCAGCTGCAGCAGAATCCAAAACTCTTAACGATTTAGAATAGAGTGCTGATACATTCCCACCCATCCGCCACGTGGTGCGTCTCCATTTGCAGGTCAACCGGCGTGAGGTCCATGAATGCAGAGGGGGCAATAGGGTGCGGCCATGCGATGGACAGGCCAACCCGCATGCGGACAAGTAAGCATTTTCTTTTGGGATAAGTGACATCCTTTTTAATAACCAACCTTGCTTGCATGAATAAATTGTATGGACAACCAATGAAAGTACAAGGAGAGTTTAAACAGGTTGTACTTGTGACTGTAACATCAATTACAACTTGCTAAAGGGATTTCCATATATAGACAACCAACCAACACTAAATTGCATTCCAAATCCAAAAGATATATCTACCGCCCGTCAATTTGCTGACTAGGATCTATAACATTATTCTCTCGAGTTCATATCTTGGTTAGAAATTTTTCAACAATAATGTCCGATCAACAACTAGTCGTAAAATAGTATTGTGTTATAACGTGGATTACTAAAGGATTGGATTCTCACTTTGTATTTTAGTCCCACATTGATTAGATATTAGTATTACATCTTCATTGGGTTGTATAAATAAGGCCATTGTCTCCCACTATGTGGTTACATTAATAAGAGATCTTCTCTCCTATTTTCTTCTTCCTTCTTCTATGTTTATTCTAACACGTTGTCAGCACGAAACACTAACGGGAGAAAATAAGCGAGAGCATCTCAGTGAAGCCGCCATTTGCGGATTCTCCACTTCGGTAATAGCAATATGTCAAGCCTCACAAAACATGATTTTAAACCTCTAAACTTAGAATGCCAGAACTTTCTCAACTGGAGATTGAATGCTGAATTGCACCTTCAAGCCAAAAGCTTAGGTGACGCAATTGTGGCTGATAAGCCAATATATACACAAGATAAAGCGTATACTTTAATTTTTCTAAGACATCATATTCATGATGATCTCAAGGCTGAGTACTTAACAGTCAAGGACCCCTTTGTGCTATAGAATTATCTAACTGAGAGATATGATCACCAGAAAATGGTTATACTACCAGGTGCACTCCATAAATGTTTCAATCTACGTTTCCAAGATTATAAAACAGTTGCAGCCTATATTTCAACTATGTTCAGGATTACTTCACAATTGAAGTTATGTGGTGAAGAAGTGACATAGCATTCTGTAACGTCCCAGTCCCAAAATACGTAGGACTAAGAATATGTAACATGTCATCTACACATTCGACCAGACTCTGGTCCGATTCGAATACGTATAAGCTGTATTATAATGGTCACTATCTAAATAATCAAGTAAATATAAATATATATGCCTCAATCCACAATGAACATAATACAACAAGAATGAGCTACATGTGCTAAAGTCGGTCGTCCAGTAACACACAAACTCGAATAGACTCGAGAAAAAAATATGAGTCTATAAAAACTAAGCTATATCAGCAGATGAATCAACAATATGAATAAATAAACATAACTCTGGTAGAAATGATATAAGTACCTGGTACCAATGCCCATATAACAAAGCAACATACATTAGCAACTCCAGGCAGGCTCCATAACGTTCTATGCTACAAAACTGGCAAAGGACCAGGTCCTCAGAGGGACGTAACAAGGTATAAGAAACATTATGCCAAAGTAGAACAGTAAAATAATAAGCAATGTGCTCAAGGGTATCTATCATAACCAACTAAGTGAATGCAAGTGAGAACGTACTCGTCCGCTAAACCACCGGTTTCATACATATACTAGGGGTACTAGTGATAGTAGTAATAATAGTAGTAGATACGTACAAGCCCCGTCAAGGTACCTGCAGTACTATAATACTAGTAGAATTTGGTAGCCCAGCGCTACGGTAAGTTCTCCTTAACCCCATGTATCTCACGCCTCATGTCACGAAACGCAAGACAATTACTATCTATGTCTCAAGTCCAGGTGTAAATAATATCATGTCAACTAGCACATGTCTCAAGTAAGACTTCTGTATATGAAAGTCGTGTCCAGTATCCTAAGGTATATCGTGCCTGAATTAGCACGAACAAAGGAACACAATGACAATGCAATCTAACGATACCCGATTTCGTGTACGAAACTCGGCACCCGAATACAATTCGGACGCTAAGTATCGCAACGGTCCTAGGGTCACAATAACATATATGCAAAGAACTAGAAATATACTATCAAAAGCTAGTAGTAGAAATAAGCATAGAAATATTATTTCAAAAAGTACTACATGTGCTAAAGTCGGTCGTCCTAGGGTCACAATGAACGTTGTAACAGCCTATCTATATGGTGGTTTAGATAGCGATATCTATATGAAAATTTCAGATGGATTTAACCTACCCAGCTCAAAAGCTAAGAATATGCATTCCATAAAGCTAAGGCGCTCATTGTACGGTTTGAAACAATCCGGAAGGATGTGGTACAACCGTCTTAGTGAATATATGAAAATGGAGGGATATGAGAATAATCCTATATGCCCATGTGTCTTCATAAATAAATCTAAAGTGGGTTTCGCTATAGTTGCAGTATATGTCGATGACATAAACTTGATTGGGACAAGACATAAAATCAATGAGACTGCAAACTATCTGAAAAAAGTGTTCGAGATAAACGATCTCGGAGACACAAAATATTGTCTCGGATTACAAATTGAGCATTTTACTAATGAAATTTTAGTGCATCAATCCAAATACACAGAAAATATATTGAAACAGATCAATATGGATAAAGCTCATCCCCTGAGCACTCCAATGGTTGTTCGATCTTTAGATATCAATAAAGATCCATATCGTCCTAAGGACGACAATGAAATGATGCTAGGACCCGAAGTACCGTACCTTAGTGCCATTGGGGCATTAATGTATCTATCACAATGTACAAGGTCAGACATATCATTCTCTATCAATCTGTTGGCTAGATATAGCTCGACGCCAACTCGCAGACATTGGAATGACATTAAACATGTGATGAGATATCTTCGTGGAATTACAGACATGAGATTACTTTATACTTGTGGTTTATCTGACATCGCGAATCTAGTTGCAGATTCAGGTTATTTATCTGATCCCCATAAAGGTCGTTCACAAACTGGATATGTGTTTCTTAATATCAATGCAGCTATTTCTTGGCGTTCAACAAAACAGACAATGGTTGCTATCTCCTCAAATCACTCATAAATATTGGCTCTCCATAAAGCAAGTAAAAAATGTATTTGACTGAGATCGTTGATTCAACACATTCGTAGCTCATGTCACCTTTTTTCTACCACAGATACTCCAACTGTTATTCATGAGGATTATGAAGTATGTATTGCACAAATTCAAGGTGGATTCATTAAAGGAGATAGGACCAAGCACATCTCACCGAAGTTTTTCTATACGCATGAGCTTCAGAAGAACTTTGATATTGACGTCGAACAAGTTCGCTCAAGTGATAATCTTGCAAACTTGTTCATCAAATCGTTACCAAAGTCAACTTTTCAAAAACTAGTTCAAGGAATTGGAATGCGACGTATTCATCAGCTGACTGTTCATGATCAACATCATCATGTTGAGTGATTGTTTTCAGGGGGAGATACATCTTGTATGGACTATAACGCGTTGTACTCTTTTTCCTTAGTAATGGATTTTTTCCATTATATTTTTTCTGACAAGGTTTTAATGAGGCAACATTAAGCGTGTCCAACACATATTTAAGTCATCCTAAAGATTGTACTCTTTTATTTCGTACAGATTTTGTCCTAATTGATTTTCCTGACAAGGTTTTAAGAAGACAATAGGCTTAGAGATGGTGGTCATCCAAGGAGGGAGTGTTATAACGTGGGTTACTAAAAGGTTGGATTCCTACTTTGTATTCTAGTCACACGTTGGTTAGAGATTATATTACACCTTCATTGGGTTGTATAAATAAGACATTTGCCTCCCACTATGTGATTCCACTAATAAGAGACATTCTCTCGTATTTTCTTTTTTCTTTTTCTACGTTTATTTTAACATATTGAACTTTCTTATGTTCCATAACGGACCATTATGACAAGGAAAAAGCTAAGATGATCATCATGAAAATTTTCTACATTAGGCTTGCATTTACTTGCCACTTCTATGGCAATTGAAAGGAAGCCATCATATAAAAGAGAGCACCGGGAAGTTGAGATTGGATGCCCTAGCGTGACAGCTTCAAACTTACCATGCCATAGAAAATACTCATGTATATGAGAATCTTAAATCTCTGACGAACAACAGAAGCCACAGTGAATAAATAAGCATTCTCTGACAAACATTTGTTTGTCGTTACATCGTGCCAAGTGCTTATTGACCAATCAGCAGACAAAAAAGGACTAGTACATGTATTGGAACACTAGTACTTTTATATCAAAGCACCAATGGTGAATCAAAACTTTTAAGAAAAAAAAAAAGGAAAAGAAAAAAAGCTCCTCCCCAGGTCCACAAGTTGATCACCAAATACTGAGACACTCAATTGCTGCAACGCTGTGGACTGCAGCAAATCTTTCTGCATACTCTAGACAGCAACAGCAGGTGATTGCTGTCCTGTTTCTTCAGCTTGCAAGCTCTTGTAGTAATTTACCAAAACTTGCCACCCGCCTGGGCACATGAAACCATCAGGAGGGCTCTCCCCGTTCCTGGCATATGTTCTCATCTGCAGCAATGACATTTCGAGGGATATTTCGGGTAAGATGCTAATAGTTCTAGTAGAGAGAACGTACGTCATTTGCAACTGGTGTGGTGAATTTTCATCGCAATGGCATGCCTACTACTAAAAGAAAGAGAATAGAAGAGCAACCGCGATACCTTGGTTCCTGAGATGAAGAGAAAGTCTTTGGCACGAGATGGATCAAAAAATGCCATCTTCTTTTCTACAGTGTCATATGCGGCTACCTGCGAGCAAATCCGTGATAATGTCAAAACATGAGAAATTTGGAAAGATGATGATGGTAGAGCACCCATATGCATGTAAGGACCCAGATTCTGAACATCATTTGTCTAGTTAATGCTACATTTTCTATTCTAAAACAAGAGTATTTAACAATTAGTATAACTTTGTTAACTCGAGTATATCTCAGGTGCCGCTTTCACCAGATCCTAAGAAACCAAATGCGGAAGAATGGTTACAGAAAATTTAAGGAGTATACAGAGTTCAAGGACAAATAAAGGTAAGATTCCTCTAGGTAATTGGGGAACACTATGGTCAAACAAGTTTTGATATTTGCTTAAGATCTTAAACTCGATAAATTGAGAGGAACAATTAAAAGAGTAAAAAGAATATCGCCA
Organism: Iris macrosiphon; assembly: GCA_036927795.1. Classification (NCBI taxonomy): domain Eukaryota; kingdom Viridiplantae; phylum Streptophyta; class Magnoliopsida; order Asparagales; family Iridaceae; genus Iris; species Iris macrosiphon. Next base: position 193,392,514 of record JAYESA010000002.1, on the reverse strand, counting down.
GATTATGATTCAGGCTATGGAATAACCATTTGAGAAAACTTTAAAAGTACTTCCCTGCACTGCCAAACACAATAAACATTATCACAAAAAGCCTAGCAGCATGCAAGAAACAACAAAGTCGAAAAGTACCGAATTTAAGTATAAAATAAAAGCAGGGACATACTCTAAAGGGCAATATATTTAGCTTCTCTAAGCCAGGAGCCATGCTAAGAACTTTTTTCCCATGATCTGGGTCATATAGGTCCCTCTTCTCTGTTGGATGACCCATTCCAGCAGGATCACGCCCAACTATGTAGAAATTGGCCCCAGCGTTAACCCTTGCCTTAGCATGCCACTGCACTTCTGTTGGCCCTGCATAATGCATTGGCGAAGGGAAGATCGCAACAATAGTGGTCTCAGGGTCCAAAACTCCTTCCTCTAAAACCTGAGGGTGGAATAAGGTCTTACTATCATCTCTCTGTTTATATACAATGCAAGCAATTTTGACAAGCTGCTTGGAAGCAAAAAATTCTAACAAAAGCTAGTAATTGGAACTGACCTTGCTGTGTTGTTCCATCCGTACATCCAAGGGTACATCATCTTCCTTTGTAAAACCTCCCAAAGGATGGAGAAGTAGAATTGGGTTCTTATAGCCCATTTCCAGAAGGCGCCTTCGGGTATCATTCATCAACAATGCATGCCCATTATGAACAGGGTTTCTCAACTGAAAAGCAAAAACAGCATCAGCCTTACGTCTGTCAAATTCCTCACGAAGTTCTCTAGGAGAGAGCCTATAGTGGTCAAGTCCGTCATTATATTTGATGGGCTCAAGCACTTCAAGATCTCCCCCTATGACCCAATCACCAGCTGGAGCAATTGCAGCTTCAACATAAGGTAATCCAGGAGTAGTTGTTCCGAATGTTCTGGCAATCCTTTCTTCTTTGTGATGCTTGTATATTTCAACTCTGCATGAACATACAACACAGTGCATTAAGCACATATCATAGTATAGGAAACAACAAACAGTTAGAGATGTGATATGATTCTTAAGCATAAACTTATTACAGAATCAAAAAGTCAAATTTGTTTGCACAATAATTGCCTAAATTAGGAAGCAGAAACTTATCAACCATATTAGTTAACCACTGTACCAGAAAAAGAAACTTATCAAATAATAGGAATGGTCTGATACCGATTCCGATACTGCGAACCTTGCCATAGTTTGCAGTATAGGCCAATACCGCTACGGTTTGGCATGTCCCGATACGATATTGACCGATACCGACATCGGGGGTCTTTTTCAGTCAATTCAGGCAAAAAAAGAAGAACGAAAAAGACCAATTGGCAAGGATGTAAAAGCATAGTAAGGTTGTAAAAGCTTGTAAAAAAAGAAGTCTATCGCATGTAAACCAAACGGCAAGGGTGACTACTATTTCATTTAATTCAACAATTACTAAGAAACAACATAGGAAATACTTAAAATTATGTCTAAATATATAAAACATTTTTTTTCTAAAATTTTAATAATTATTTGTTTCCCGATAACAAAAAATCCGATACTCCGATCCAAAACCGCCGATACCGTCGATCCCGATACTCATAGAAAGAGTCCGATACCGATAATGCGAACCTTGAATTGAACATCGTGCAACATTATGTAAGCCCTCATGGTAGTAAGACTTTTCAGTAATAAACCATAAGGAGTTGGTTCATGAAACCCAGGAAGAATGTGATGCTAAAGATCTACATCCAAGAGCAAGTATCTTTATTCACCTGCTTTGGGAAAACCTCAAGGAATAATATACTTTTGTCCACACCATAATCCTAGTTTCCGCTACTTACATGAAACTAACTATTTGTTAATAAATACTCAACAATTTAAAATTAAATTGTGAAAGAAGTAGGGAAACTTTGGAATGAGATGGGCATAGTAAATCAAATGGTTGCCTTATTAGCTTCTCAACCGACTCCTTTTATTCCGCATCATTATCTTCCTTTTGTCTTTCACCAGTAGATGACTCATGCATGCTCCTTGCTTAACTGAAATCACACCGTGTTTACCCATGCACAATTTCAATCATGGGTCTCATATTTCTGTTGTCATCACTTCAACTTCTCCTCAAACTATAACGCAGATCTTCATATCCTCTCTAGAAACCGTTGTTCCTTGGCTTATTCTTCTTCGTCTTTGGAACTTAGCTCATCTAACAGCTACGAAAATCTCCAAGTTGAACAGGCTCGGGGAATCCAAACAAACCTCAAAGGGAGACCTTTGTGTCATGCTATGCATGGATCTAATGTTGACCAACTACAAGTATGAGTCCCAAGTTTTTAGATGTTAGAAATTAGCTCCAAACAAGTGTACTATGGTATGGTTGGGATTTCCTTAAGCGGGGTATCCGGTATAGCAACTTCCCTTTCGTTTGTTTTGTAGGATCCCATGTTGTTATGTACGAAATTCCTTTTGTGCATCCTAGTTCTATGTTCCAAGGTTGTTGTGTACAGAATTCCTTGTGCATATTGTAGTGCTGGTGGAATTAGCAATGGCCTTTCTTACAAAAGAAATTTGCAAAGCTAATTGGAGAAGAACTTTTCAAAGAAACTGGCAAGAGCCTACACCCCCCCCCCCCCCCCAACCCAACCCAACCTACACGAATATGGGTGTCAAACTGTCAGTTCACCTTTGGAATCGGCATAGGAACCTAATAGGCAATCTCTTTTCTTGAAACATTTTTCAATTCCATCCATACCAAGATAGAATACTTTATTTTGTTTAAAACATAGAGTGAAGTAAAAAAAAACAGTTCACCATGTTGTACCATCATAGTCAAAATCTGAGTTTGATCCAAGTTCAAACCTTCTCTTCCACCATGTACCCCACAGGAGACTCATAGTAGCAGGTTACCCATCAACCTTCCACACACTTTCTACATAGAACCATGTTGTTATACCCCGAGATGTCATAAACGATTTCTCTTCTGATGATTATCCAAGGTGAAGTTCTCCATAAAGTACCACCAACCATAAACAAGTCCCAACTATGAGAGGGGTTGTTATATATTCCAAATATACCTATAAGAAGAACACAACAAACCTCCATTTTTTCAGGAACTTGTTAAAATGATTTGGTAATAGGCTAATAGCAATACCTTCAGCATCCAATATTCTCTTATACTCCTGTTATATACCTAATTAGCAAGGTTCACAACATCGGGCCATTCCTATGAGTATCGGGTTCGACGGTATCGACAATATCTGCGGTTTCGGATCGGAGTATCATATTTTTTGGTATTCAAAAGCACATAATTATTAATAAATTATTAACATTTTAGAAAATATATTTTATACATTTAGGCATAATTTTAAGTATTTCTAATGTTGTTTCTTAGTAGTTTTGAAATTGAATAAAATAGTAGCCACCTTGCCGATTGGTTTACATGTGATACATAAGTTTTCTTCTTTTACATGCTTTTATGTTAGGTCCTTGACCTAACTGACCTAGAAATGGAGAAGATACAGTATTTCCTGCCATGATCTTCAGGTAAATTGCAGAGAAGGACAATGGAGAACTCAATTTGGAGAAGAACAACAGGGAATTTTATTTAGGGTATTTGATAGTGGATACAAGAAGATAAAAGAAGTAGCTACAATGAAGAAGGAGAGGAAACTAGCTAAGAAACTAAAGCTAAGTAATTCTACTACATTTTTCATGTCTTTTTCTTCTCATGTCCCTATTTATATTGACTGATACTTGGTTTCTGCTACAGGCAGACAGTTAGAGTCGGTTAGCTAGTTGGCAGTACAGTTAGCAGTTGGATTACAAGCTGGGGCTAGCAATTGGAAGACTCAAGAATGACTGGCAATATCCTTCTCTCTGATACGGACTTGTAATTGATATTAACAGACTGATACTGCTTTATACAGTTGATGCTTGTCAACCGAGTAATATGCTGGTTACTGAGCTGCTACTACACAACCGCTCTGATCTGTACTTGGTAAGGAATGGGAAATGAGTACGTATCAATACCCTCCCCTTAAATTTGACCTTGTCCCAAGGCCAATGGTACCCTCCTCTCTTTCGTATGAGTTCTTTCCTTTTCAACAAATGCCTCCCCAGTATCAACAAATACTGCCATGACTTTTCCTGGATCCCATACCGTCTGTTCACTGTTTTCTGGATCCCATACTATCTGTAGTTCTTCTCCAAAGTCCATATTGCAGTTGCATCCTCTTCTAGGTATGGCTGAGCCTGGATCCCATATGGTTATCAACTTCTCTAAACTATCACCATGCTTGTATTTCCTCTTTGATGGATGTATCAGGCACCTAACTGCATCTACTGAGATCTTTTCCACAAATGATTTTGGTCAGTCTCTCAGTTTTCAGTAGATGAAGTCAGGTGCCTGATACATCCATCAAAGAGGAAATGATAGCTGTCATAGTAGGTACCCTGACCATAAGTTGGTTGCTTCCCACCACCACTCTGTTGTGGTTGCTGTTGATTGTAGTAATCATAACCATTTGCTGGAGTACTATGTTGCACTGATGTAATGGAAGATTGATCCCAACCAGAAAGTGGGTGTGTTGAAACTCCCATTTAGGGAAATCCCTGGGATATATGTTGTGGTGTCATGCCAAACTGAACATCGGGTTGGGTGGCTGCCCCTAAATGTTCAGGATTTTGGGTTGGTTGTGCAAGATCTTGATGTGTTCTTGGACTGGCATCCAAGGGAGAAACATAAAGGGATTGGTAAGGGTTTTGAACATGGTCTGGGTTGATATTATACCCTTGAAATGTTCTTGATGTTTGATTGCCATGGGTTCTCTGCTCAATTTGGGGAATTGACCCTGGGTTTTATTCTCAAGTTGACAGGAACATGGTCGGATGGATTTTGCTCAAGGAGAAACATAGGGTTTTGATTAAAGACTGGAGCAGTGGGTTGATGACTAAAAATTGGTGCAGTAGGTTGTGGACTGAGAACTAGTGCAGTAGATAGTTGATGCAAATTTGGTGAAGTGGTTTGTTGATTGAGCATTGGGGCTGTAGAATACCCTTGGAATACTCCTGTGTTTTGATTCAGAAAATTCTTTGCTCAAATTGAGGTATTTGACTTAGAAGATGTCTCGTATTGACATGGACCTGTTCTTGATAGGGCCCCATAAAAACATGGCCATGTTCTTGATGGAATCTCATATGGACAAGGATCTGTTCTTGACTAGGATTCATATTGGGAGAGAGTCGTGGTTGATTATTTTGCTCAAAGGAGAGCATAGGATTCTGAAACCCCATAGAAGCAGCCTCCATGTGTGGTAGATGATGAAAGCCAAGGGTTGAAGGGGGTGCTATGGTGATGAACTGAGATGAAAGAGGGATTTGTAATGGTGGTGGAGGTGGAAGTGGTGGTGGTGCTCTAATGGTGGCATTATCTCGGGTTTCCCCTCCTTCCCTGGTTCTCACCAACTCTTCCAAGATTATATCATATCATACTTGGAATTGTTCTCCAACATTTTATCAAATTTTGAGTTGAGATTGAGAATCGAACCTTCAAGAACCATCATATGCTCCTCCTTGGTGGCGCTCCGGCGATCCTCCGGTGATCCTCGTCGGAAGCTCCGGTTTTTTTCTTGACTGGTTTCAAGAACCGGCGATTGGCTTTGATACCAATTGTTAGGTCCTTGGGTCCTTGACCTAACTGACCTAGAAATGGAGTAGATCCAGTGTTTTCTGCCATGATCTTCAGGTAAATTGCAGAGAAGGAAAATGGAGAACTCAATTTGGGGAAGAACAACAGAGAATTTTATTTAGGGTTCTTGATAGTGGATGCAAGAAGATAAAAGAAGTAGCTACAATGAAGAAGGAGAGGAAACTAGCTAAACTAGCTAAGAAACTAAAGCTAAGTAATTCTAATACATTTTCCATGTCTTTCTCTTCTCCTGTCCCTATTTATATTGACTGATACTTGGTTTCTGCTACAGGTAGACAATTAGAGTCGGTTAGCTAGTTGGCAGTACAGTTAGCAGTTGGATTACAAGCTGGGGCTAGCAATTGGAAGGCTCAAGAATGACTGGCAGTATCCTTCTCTCTGATACGAGCTTGCAATTGATATTAACAGACTGATATTGCTTTATACAGCTGATGCTTGTCAACCGAGTAATATGCTGGTTACTGAGCTGCTACTACACAACTGCTCTGCTCTGTACTTGGTAAGGAATGAGAAATTGGTACGTATCATTTTACAACCTTACTATGCTTTTACATCCTCCCTGATTGGTCTTTTTCGTTAAATTTTCTTTGCCGAATTGACCGAAAAATAGGCCCCCAATGTCGGTATCGGTCAGTATCGAGCATCGATCATTATCGAAACGGGACATGCCAAATCGTATTGGTATCGGACGTATCGGATCGGTATTGGCTGATACTTCAAACTAAGCTAATTAGTACAACAAATCATCCCACTATTGAAAGAGAGAATCATCAATACTATAACCCACATTTAGCAAGGATACTCTAAAATGTTGCCCTCACGTACATTCAAACATTTGGCGAATAGACAGATGGCTGATGACAAAATAGAATCAAAACACATATTGTACGATTAGAAATGCTATTAAAATAATATAAATATATTAACAATCAACCCTAGTCACGACTTTTCTTGAGTTTTGATGCAATGGCAAAATCTTTAAAATCGTATCAAAGCCACCCGTGTGGTCAAATCTCGTCTAGTTTTAGGAAAAATAAATTATACCGTTGCGTGAATCCAGCTCTAACATAAACATGGCTAATTTGCCAGTAAATAAAACTTCTAAACCTACACTGTTAACAATCTTACTTCCTATAGCAAAATGCAAATTGTTAAAAGTTTTAAGGTATCAAGCTGTGAATTATAATATTTGAATATTTAGTTGCAAATTAGACTAACAACTGACCTATACTAATTATATAATGGCCACAACAAATAACTAATGTCAAGTGAGCATTTCCAAAGATTTGTAATATACCCCCTCAAGATGGCGACCAGGTCCCCATCGGGCCCGGCGAGCGCGACGTCGGGGGAGGCCCCGATGGCCTCCTTCTCCGCGTCGCCGATCGCCAGCACGATCGGCACCGACATGTTGACGAAGGAGCCGTCGGCGCACCTCAGGGAGTTGAAGTGGAGGCTCTGCAGGTACTCGTGCTCCCTCATGAAACCCCTCAGCGGGCTGGCCCACCCCTCCGCCACTACGTGGGCCCACTCCAGGTCCACCCTCCCCAGAGCCACCCTCGGCATCGCCGCCGCCTCCGCCCTCCTCGCCGCCCTCTCCCCCGCCGGCACCACCAGATCCACCAGCGCCCCGCCGTCCGGATCTATGAGGGAGCTCCGGACCACCCCGCTCTTTGGCGCCGCCACCGCCGCCGCCATTCTGAGGCTAGTTCTTGTTCTTCTTCTTGGGAGGGAGAAGAGGAGTGGGTTCTTGATGGTGGTGGTGTGAATGGCGATGGCTGATGCTGCTGTTGTGGGAGTGTTGGCTGCTATGGAGAGAGCCATTGGTGACGTTTATTTTGCTCCGGGGACGAAGAGGAGGATGACATTTGGATGCTGGGACTGCTTCCTTATTGTTGGGGAGGAGGACCGCACGTTTTTGGGTTGTGTGTCGTCTTCTCACCGTTGGATCTGGATATCGGATGAGTGGAATTAGTTTGTTGTGGTTTCAAATTTGATTTGTTCATGTAGGTTGGTTGGTCAAAAAGTTTGTGTTAGTTGCTTCCCGGTTCATTCGTTTGAAAGTGAAATTCAATGGTCCTTTTTTTGCCATGAAAGTGAAGAAGAGGCAGCTTGAGAAAGTTGTTACAGGAAAGGAGCCGACCAGAAAAGAGTCTATTGCACCCACCTCAAGGTGTGTAATGTACCGGACGGTCCGAAACTCGGCCTAGATTTGATACACAGTAAAATTTGGACTGGATGGATTCAGATTCCGTCAACACGATCATATTTCAGAACAAGAATACTGAAAAACGGAGACAAATAAAGTCAACTACGTATAACTGAGTACACCAGTATTCTGAGATACGGTCACGACTGTGAAAGACATGTAGGATTAATACTACAAGCCAACAGTCAATTCTAGGTCAAGTAATCATAGATTAATACTACAAGCTAACGGTCAATCATAAGTCAAGTAATCATAGGTATCGCAATCACAGACAAATTAACAAGATACAAGATATATGATCATCAGACATAAAATAGTAAAGCCTCCCAAAATATGTATACATGGATGATCATGAAGCTAGTTGTACAAAATGAAGAACTAATAAGAGTATAAGTCATACATGATTAGCACTAGCTGCAGACTAGATATAAACAAAATCATGTTATTCACGTAGGCAGAATGTCAAGTCCAAAACATAAGCTAAACACGTGATCAGAGACTAAATGCCGCAAAAGAATAATGTACAAATACTAGTGAGAGAATGAAGTAGGAACCCACTAAGATACTCTAGTGTTCCGGGTGGTCACCACCCAGTAGAAGATAGGGACTGCTACGAGATCTGGCTATACAAAACTAGTTGGATCAAACCCCTAATAGCAAGTACCACAAAGGAAGCAAAAAACTATGAACTAAAACCAACAATAACTAACACAACAACGGATAGAGACAAATAAATAAATGTGTATCAAGACTAAAGCGCTACCAATACACTTATCACGAAAATAGAAAAGACAATAAGCAAAATAATATGGGACATAAAGTAAAAAAGCAATGACATAAAGTAAAGGGGACAAGTAAACTAAACGTGGACATGTGATCATGTAATTTAAACCGGAGCATGTAAACATGTACAATATATGGGTCATGTATATCATGTGAGTACATGATCCAAAACGTGGCATAAACAATAAACATATACATGAACAATAACTGAATATAATAACAATGAGAACAATATGACCCGAGAATAGACAATAGGACTGGTTTTCTACCCTTACACCAAACAAGGACAAAAGGTAGAAACGACCCTATGACCGTTCACGTGTCCAAGTCAAAACACAACAACAACATAATGATGAGACAAACTAAATATAATAGCTATAGAAAATAATAAGCCGGTAAGCGACAAGGGAGCTTAGAAACTTTTCAAAATCGGAGCAACAACCCTTAAACCAAACAAGGAACGGGATTGCAGATCTTTTTTCGAGCAGAAATTAGCCGTTGGCCATCCACCGACACATATGACAATACGAGAAAAGAAAAGACAATATGCGAGCATAAAAATAGTGCACAACCAAAAGAGCACGGTCAAACAATTCCTACGGCTTGCTAAGTCTCTTGCTTTTTCGTTAGCTTAAATACCTAGGTTAAATCATTAGTTAACTAGGGTTATCACAAAACATATACAATTTGAGAATTTTTCTAAGGTTGCATGCCCTGCAGTCTTTCCAGGTTATCCAGGTCCAGAAAATGTCAATGTAAAGCAATGTAAATACAAGACAATGTAAATATAAAGGCAATACCAATGTAAAGTTCCCCACTAGAGGGTGGGTTGGAAGTGTGATCCTCACGAATGAGAGCTCTAAATCCATAAGATGTGACCGGGATAATGGGACCTCGTGCAACTAGGAAACCTTCCCTCCCAATGATCTAATTATTCATACTAGTTATTTTGATCCTTAACATTTTTATTTAGGATTCTGGGTATGGCATTCCACGGAATCCATCCATAACATGATACTCCAATCGGGAATATACAACATTGGACAATGATTTAACAATCACAAGTACAAATACAAAATAGAAGAACAAATCATAAAATAAAATCAGAAAAGAGCAGTTCGCTGCTACTAGCCACGACGAGGATAATAAATAAATATGGTGTCATGAGTGCACTACGATGACCACCATCAAGCATGTAAAAAAATAAAAAATATGAGTGCACTACGACGAGTCACTATCAAAAGGTAAGACATAAACCAAATACATGGACATGAGTGCACTACTATGAGCCACTATAGAAATTAGGTAATATAAAGACATGGTGTCAGTTAAGGATATATGATTGTGTCAAGTACATAGGGTGTACAAACTCACTATAACTATAAAATATCATAAGATTATGCTAAAGAATCAATATAGTCGAAAAAATAATATTAAAAACGGACAAAGGTCAAAAATAGCAAAATCGGTATACCAGCGATATATTGTAGTATATCAGCGGTATACTGACTGAAAGACAGAATATATATATACAAAAATTGGCATACCGGCGGTATACTGGTCCGAGACAACAACATTATCAGGCCCCAGAACCAGAATACTGGAGAACGGGAGCCAACAAAGCTAGTTACGTATGCCAGAGTACACCAGTACCCCGAGATATGGTCACGTCTATGAATAGACATGGTGAGTTAATACTACGAGCCATCCATCAACCTAAGTCAAGCAATCCTAGTGTCTCAATCACAAGCAGGAATCCACAATATACAAAGAAATATGATCATCTGAAGCAAAATAGTAAAGCGTCCCAAACCATATATACATAGCTGATCATGAAGCTAGTAATACAAAATAAAGAACTAGCAAGAGTATAAGTCATACATGATCAACTCTAGATGTAGTCTAGAATATACTAATCATGTCATGCCTAGTAGGCGATGTATCAAGTCCAAATACGAGCTAATAGGTGCTCGAGACTAAATGCCACAAATAATATGTATAATAATGGGAGAACAAGATAAAAATACACTCAATCGGTATAGTGCTCCGCGTGGTCACCATCCTCGGGAATGTATGAAGATTCTCTGGCACCGCTACCGGATCTGGCCAAGCAAAATCAATGGGGTCAGACCCCAAATAGTAAGTACCACAAAGGCGGCCAATCTATGAACTAAAACCAACAATGCAATATAGAGCTACAAGATCCTAAGAAACATGTAACTACGAGAAAAAAATATAAATATAAAGTGCACCAGGGAACAAGAAAAAAATTCGAGAAACCTGTAAAAAAAACTGGACGGATGACATGTACGGGATCAGGTGAACATATACGAGATAATGCAAGGCGAACAATATCATATAAGTAAATGGGTACATGTAGTATATACAACAACTGGGCAAGAAAAGTAAATGAGAAAAGAAATAGTACAGTATCGAAATCATGGCAAGAGCAAAAGAATATAAATAAAACGAGACAAGATCTAGTACAAGAGCATAGCAATAAATTGACTCATCCAACAATCACGGCCAAGCAAGAAGTACGACTTGCTATTTTAGCTAACTGGGATTATCACAAGTCCTAATTACTAACAAGATGCAATAACTGAGAATTTCTATGGTTGGATGTCCTGCAGTCTATCCAAGCTATCCAGACCACAAAATAATCAAAGATGTACTAGTTCCCCACTCGACGGTGTTCTAGAAATGTGTCATACTCGACGACATGCTACAAATCCATTCAGGCTTACGCCAAGATAACAGGACTGGATGCAACCTAGAGATTTTTTCCTCCCGATGCACTAATCATTTAAAACTAGTCATTAATCCTTAGCAGTTTATTTCAGGATTTTGGGTATGGCATTCTGCAAAATCAATCCTAGACATGATGCTTCCTGCAGGGATGAACTAGACAAGACAATAATTTGACAAGCACAAGACTATACGAAAATACAACCAAACGGTTATAGGCATGACAAGCGCGCGCTATAACAAGCCACAACAACTAATATACAAGTCAAGTGTATAATGGGTATATAGCCCAAACTATACCGGGACAGGTTTAGACAGATGTATAATGGGTAGGTATCCCCAATGCTATACATGATAGGTATATAATGGGTAGGTGGCCCCAAAACTAGACATGATGTTAGGACTGGGTATAATGGGTAGGTGTCCCAAACTATACATGAAGCCGGGACAGGGTATAATGGATAGGTGTCTCAAACTATACATGAAGTCGGGACTGGATATAATAGGTAGGTGTCCCAAACTATACATGAAATAAAGATGAGTACATAACAAGGGACAGGTGCAGTGCCCCGCTCCGTATTGGCACTATGTACAAGATATATCGGTTTACTAACTCGAGTGGAAGTCTTCTCGGAGAGTTCCCGATCGAAACACAAGATAATTGATCTAAGTGAGTGGACAGAACTTCATTATCTGATTATTACATGCCTTAATAATGAATCTGAGTTTTCTACTGCTTGTTCTAAGAAGATAGTTTTATAAGAAGAATGATAGAACATGACTCTGCATACTTAATAAGAGAACTCGTATAGCTTATCATTGAAACGAATCTGCATGCCTAACTAGAGAACTTGAATGCTTGTCAATAGAAGAACCATTACTATACTAATAAGAAAGAGTAAGAGATTGCTAGAGAACTTGAATGCTTGTCAATAGAAGAACCATTGCTATGCTAATAAGAAAGAGTAAGAGATTGCTAGAGAACTTGAATGCTTGTCTAAAAGAGATAGAACCATTGCCATGCTAAGAAAAGATAAAAATATTCCATGCTTAGTTACACAGACACCGCTATCGAATGAATCGTTGTCATGCTAATAAACAAGAGTAAAATAATGTTCATATGTTTCCATCGTATGCTAAAGAAAGAAAGAGTAGAACTGCATGCTTAGTTAAAAAGAGATATAGAACTGTTTTCATGCTTGCTTTCTTAAATAAAGACTGTTACATATTTCCATAGAAGTTATTGAAATATTCGAACAATATCAGAGAAATGACGGCCTGTCTGCACTGAGACGGAGACGGAGACAAAAGAGAGAAGAGATTGACTAGATGCTTGTTTATTAAACTGTTGCATAGTTAGAGTTTATATGATATAGCTGTATTTCATGCATCGGTCTTTAGACAAGTTGTGCACAAGAAAAAAAATCCTACAAACGGTTCTCGGGGCACTGGGGATCGTTCGCCCTAGGGGGATTAGATAAGCACTTTGAGGCAATGAAGTCCTCGCGATCAGGAGGGTGTTCACGTCTATAGAGCATGGGGATACCCATGGACCATCATATAGTTAGGACGCATGCTAGGTTAGCCTTATTGCATACCTAACTGTTTGATGCAGAGACGGACATAGAAAAAAGAACCTTATACATATATGTTTATGCAAATTGTTGCTAATTTGTATGTCTGCTGCAGGAATAACCGTTCGGCAAAAGGGTAAGAATCACTGAATAAGTGATATTCATGCTATCGAACATGCTCTTCTGTCACCACCCCATTTCCAGAGCCGGGTATTTTTTTTTATTTTTAATTTGGTTAATTGTGTATTATTTATAATTAATTGTATTTATATTTAATTAGTGATTGCATTATTTTTTATTATTTTTATTTTGATTGTTTTAGGATTTTGGCTAGCCTGGACCCATGTCAGACCCTAGTGGACCCATGTCCGACCCAGCCCACACCCTTGTGAGAATTATTTTGGGGCTTAGAATTATTATTTTATTTTTAGGAGGTTAGTTGGTGAGATTTGGAACTAGTTTGAGTGCATTTGGAGACCCGGAACCCAAAACCGAGTGAATAGGGGCGTTTTGGGAATTTGGAAAGTTGTAAATCTCCTTTTAATTCCCATGGCCGGCCCCTACCTACCCCCCCACACCCGATCACAGCAAGTAGCAGCCCTCTCCCCCCCCTTTTGTGTTCTACTTCTTCATTTACTTCTTCTTCTTCATTCCTTCTTCTTCTCCACTTCTCCTTTCTTCTTCCTTCCTTCTCCAAGTGAGTTTTCTTCCATTTTTCTTCTTTCTTCTTCATTCCTTCTTCCTTAAGCTAACCCTAACCTTACATTTTCTCTAACCTAGGTGTGAGGGGCCTAGATCTAGTGTGGGAGTTAGATTTGGAAGCTTGGAGCTTGAGGGAGTTGATTTGGAGGGAATTTGGGACTTTGGCCTTGGGATTCCAACTCCCAAGAGGTAAAACCTAACTTTTCCCTTCCTAATTATTTTTGTGTAGTGTAATTAGTGTTGTAGAACCCTCCTAGACCCTAACCCTACCCGTAGGAGGAAGTTGGAACTAGTTTGGGTGAGTTTAGAGACTTTGACATTAGGTTTTGTGTCGAATTCGGGTGGAATCCGAATTTGGCCCAATTTTGGGTGATGCCCTAGGTTAGATGGACCTAGGTAGACGTTGTCGGGTGTCTAGAGGGTGAGTGCGTGTCTCCGTTTGGACACGGGAAGCCGCGTCGCGGAGAAACGGGCGTTTCGGGCGAAATTGGGGCTTTTCGTCGTCGCCGATTCTAAGTGCGTGTGCGTTTCCGCCACGGGCCTAGAATCGACGCGGGAGCGCATTTTCTAGGATCTAGGCATCGTGTAGAGCGCGTGGGTAAATTTTGGGCCGATTCCGAGTTCGTTTGGTGTGCGTTTCAGGAGGTTTTCCGAGCCGCGCACCACGTGTTCGTCGAAATGACCGAACGGCCATTTCGACTTGGTTTCCTCGTTTCGGCTTTGTGCGCGCATTGGGTTAGTATCGGAGAGTGTGTGCTAGAGTTTTCGGGCTATATTTTGTATATTTTAGGGTGTTGGTGCGTGTCGGGGTCGTTGGGCGTGAGTGGGGCGTGTTGTGAGAGTGTTGTGTTGTATTTGTGTATTGTGTCTTGATATATATATATATTTTTGTGTGTGTCTCTATATATATATATTTATATATATGTATGTGTGTTTATGTATATATATTTATATATATATGTGTGTATTTATATTTATGTATTTGTATATGTATATGTCTATGTGTATATATATATATGTATATGTGTAAGTGTGCTTGTGTGTGTATGTATATATATATATAGGTGTATGTATATATATATAGTTGAGAGTGTGTGTAGATATATATATATAGTTTAGAGTGTGTGTATATATATATTTTGAGTGTATATATATATGTAGATATGTATATATATTTATGTGTGTGTGTGTTGTTAGTGTTGTGAATGTGTGTGTGTATTAGTGTGTGAGTGTGTTAGTGTGTGTGTTAGAGTGTGTAGATGAGTGTATATATATATAGATATCTAGTTATAGATATATAGATATATATGTATGTATATATATATATGTATATATATATATGTAGGTGTGTGTGTGAGATGGAGGGGGGGGTAAAACTGAACTGCAGCAGCAGCAGTTCAGCTGCAGCAGCAGCAGCTAGCTGCTGCTAGGAGAGCAGCAGCAGCAGCTCCAGAAGGAGCAGCAGCAGCAGCACTTGTAGGAGCAGCAGCAGCAGCACTTGTAGGAGCAGCCAGCAGCAGCAATGCGAAGCACAGCGTGCAGCAGCAGCATTTTGAGCAGGGAGCAGTAGCAGTAGAGTACTAGTGAGGGTTAGGAATAGGTAGAGTGCTAGCATAGGTTGATAGTTAGATAGATAATATAATAGATAGATGGTTAGGTAATTAGTTAGATAGTTAGATAAGTAGATAGCTAGTTAGTATTATAGATTATATACATAGATAGTTAGATATATCTATGGATAGATAGATAGTTAGTTTATTAGATAGATAGCTAAGTAGTTAAATAGATTAGAGAGATAGATAGGTAGTTGGATAAATAGGTAAGATGAGTTATGGATAATTAGATAGATGGATAGATAGATATTGATAGATAGATAGCTAGGTATTAGGTATATATCTACCTAAGTGCATAGATATCTATATACATATAGTTATATCTATATCTATAGATATCTAGATAGGTATATATATATGCATTTTGAGTTGGGTAAGGTATATATGGGTAATCGGGTAAATGTGTATGGATAAATATATACATAGGTATATACATACTTAGATATATATAAATATGATAGATATATATATTATCTAGCCTAGATTAATAACTAGGTATATATTCAATAGCTAGATAGCTAGTTAGAGGGGTTTTAGAGCGAAACCTCAATATCTTGAGATACCAAGGTATTTCAATACCTTAAGATAACCAAGGTATTGAGTTTCGAGCGGAGTTTTTGAGCAATAGCCTAGGAATAGTATTGGAGTGATTTTTATATGTTTATATGTATATAATTACGTGTGCTAGCATAGGTTTTAGCGGGTTTAGGCGGGGTGCGTAGCCTAGGTTGAGGTATCGGATACCGAGGGTATCCCGGTATCTCAAGGAGGCGAGTTTGAGAGTTTTCTAGCTTAATGAGCTCGGTTTGACCTAGAATTTCAGGAGCACCCTAGTTTGACCCAGACTTGACCGTAGTTGACTCGGTTGACCGCCAAAGTCAACTTTTGACCTAGTTTTGACCCAGAGTTGACTTTTTGGACAAAGAGTTGACTTTTTGACCCAGATTTCACCGGTTTGACCCGTTTGACCTAGAACGACCCTAGAAGCCTATTTTTAGTTATTTTATATCTGTTTAACTCATTAGAACCCTGTTTAACCTTGCTTTTCGTATTAGGTCCTTGCGACACCGGTTCGGATCGCCAGTTGCTCAGGACGTCAGGCGAGTACATTCTCTGATAGTTTTCATTATTTGATGATTATTATGATTCAGCTTCTAGTATAGTATCATCTGATTATTCTGGCACCACACGGGACACTGACTGGTATTTCTGGATTCATTTACTTGCGACACGTACATTTCATGTTTCTGGCCTCTATTCTGGAATCACTACTGGCATCACCTACAGGCATCACTACAGGCATCATTCATGTACAGGCTGGACTCATCTTGATTTGCGTATCGGGTCTTGGATCCACTTGTATTAGTCGGGGCGGGGAAATACTCGAGTAGACATGTAAACATTCCTATCTGGCATCATCAGGAATCACTCCCTCTGGTCTAATCTGGAATGATAGCAGCCGTGCACCCAGTGCGCGGTGAGCCGTACTTACCCCTAGCCGTTTACATGTCGAAACAAGTATTTCAAAGACACCGAGTTCATTCTTTATAGTCTGGACTCTCATGCATTTCTTGACTTGTCTCACTTACATGTTTCTGGACTTGACTCACTACATGTTTCCCATGCTGGACTCACTACACGTTCATGTGCACGGACTTGATTTTAGCTTAGATTTCCTGTATCTGCAGTTATTACTATCTTGCTCTGATACCCATGCATCTTTACCTTTATGCACCAGTGATTTACATATTTTCTTGTTCATACTTGCTCCATTTTTCTTGCTACTTGCTATAACTGTTTTATAGTTTTTATCATTTAAATGGAACTGCTGTTAGAGATGTACTTGCTCCAGTCCTGACTGGACATATTTTTCAGAGTATCCGGAGGATTGGTGTCCGACGTTTTATGGACCTGAGCCTGTCGATGGTGCAGACAGGGACCCTCTAGTTTAGAGGTGATTTTCGGGTTGGTAGCCGGGATCACTAGGATCTTGTTGTTGTTTTTATTAGCTTTAGCACCGGATTTGTCTCCGGTTTTGGATTGAGACCTTGTTTGTATATTATTTTGGATGATGTATTGTTGTATTATTATTATTATTGATGTTGTGGTTGTTGTAGTAGTAGTTGGTGGTTAGACTTTATAGTTGTTAGTCTTCTTTGTTATCTATCGTGCTTAGATTCGTGATTGAGTACTTGTGGTTATCTTTATGATATTGCTCCTCCGTTTGGAGTTGAGATCTCGGCAGATATATATATAATGTTTGTGTGGTTGCCCTCCTTTTGGAGAGGTCATGCCCGATTTTTGTGTGAGATTATTATTTAGTTAGTTAACCTAGACAGCGTTCTACCGCCGATGCTGCGGCGTAGGCTGGACGTACCCACGACTCATGCCCGATTTTCCGGGTGCGGGTCGTGACACGTTTTTGGTGGCGGCCCCATGCAGGTCTCGATTCGCAATTAGTGCGATGTCGTGGTGGTACAACAACTTAGTTGTACTGCTGCGAGCCTGCTATAGGATCTAGGATCTAGGATGAGTGTGTACTCAATCACGACTAGGAACAATTCCAATCTAATTATTCTGAAATTGCTTCTTTTGAAATATTACTGTCCTTCTTTGATGATATCGTATCTTGCACCGTATTGACTTCTTTTGATCTGTGTTCAGGATGCCTCCGAAGACACGATCCCATCGTACCGTTCCAGCAGTTGCCTCGGAGAGGTCTGCTACCTCTCGTCCAGCTCGTATTCAGGCAGCTGCTACCGCTCCACTCACCACTCCTGCGGTTGAGGGAGCCTCTATTTCTCTCGGGGATCCTTCTCCACTTATCGATCCGAGGACTACCCCAGTCGTTCCGGTGGTTCCTCCACCACTTCCTGCTCCAGTAGATACCGTGCAGTTGTTTGCGTTCTTCAGGGAGATGATGGACGCGCAGCACCGTCAGGTGGATGTGATGAGATTGGGCATTGAGAACGCCCACCAGGTGGCCATGACGGCAGTGGATAGGGTGGCACAGATTCAGCCACAGGCAGATCAGATTCAGCTCCCGAGGCCGGGCAGTATCATTGACTTCCAGAGGATGCGGCCCAAGGAGTTCCGTGGTACAGAAGGGATCCTGTACGCGGATGACTGGATAGAGCAGATTGAGGGGATCTTCAGGCTGGTGCAGATTCCAGACAGCATACAGATAGAGGCAGCGGGCAGTCAGATGTTCGACCTTGCCTTGACGTGGTATCGCACAGATACGAGGATCGCAGTGCCAGGGCTTACTTGGGAGGCTTTCAAGAGGCTTTTTAAGGAAAAGTTCTTCCCAGATGTGGCGCTCAGTGCTTTGGAGAGCCAGTTTGAGGCACTCGTCCAAGGGAGCATGACAGTGGACGAGTACGCAGCAGAGTTCTGCCGTCTGGGCAGATTTGTGGATGGCTTGAGTGAGGCAGCCAAGGCGAGGAAGTTTCGCAAGGGCTTGGTTATGGCGGTCAAGTCTTTGACCAGGAGCGACCGCGAGGCAACTTTTGAGCAGATAGTAGGAGATGCTCAGAGAGCAGAGGATGACTTGGAGCTCAAGTCCAAGAGAGGCAGGGATGATTCAGGCAGTGCCAGTGGTAGTGCGGGACCAGCTAAGCGTCCCTATGTGCAGAAGGCAGCACAACAGGGTCAGGATCAGAGGGTGCCCACTTGTGCCTACTGCAGGAAGGCAGGACACACTTGGGATGTTTGTAGGAGGAGGCTGAAGGTGTGTTTGTTCTGTGGATCCGCTGCTCACCAGATGCGAGATTGCTCCACTGCACCTCCATTGGGTGGAGCACAGGATCAGAGAGTTGGAGCTAGGCCATCTGTGGCACAGCATCATGCCCCGCACCAGCAGAGGGATACACCCCAGCAGGGCAGGGCTTATGCGTTGACGGTCGAGGAGGCCGATGCTACGGATGTCGGGTTAGCAGGTCTGTCTCTTGCTTCTTCTTCCTGTCCTTTTCCATTCCTGTGGTGTGCTTCATTAGTACCTGTTAGACTTTTTTCCTTGTGCTGTGGTAGATAGTGTAGTGACCCCGATTGAGACTGTAATAACACGACCAGTAGGACCCTGATCTTGTGTGTTGTTTAGGTAGAATTTCTTGACTGTGATTGTTGGGGGTTTGACCTAGAGGAGTGTGATTGACTTTAAATTTCGAGGACGAAATTTTCTAAGGAGGATAGGCTTGTCACCACCCCATTTCCAGAGCCGGGTATTTTTTTTTATTTTTAATTTGGTTAATTGTGTATTATTTATAATTAATTGTATTTATATTTAATTAGTGATTGCATTATTTTTTATTATTTTTATTTTGATTGTTTTAGGATTTTGGCTAGCCTGGACCCATGTCAGACCCTAGTGGACCCATGTCCGACCCAGCCCACACCCTTGTGAGAATTATTTTGGGGCTTAGAATTATTATTTTATTTTTAGGAGGTTAGTTGGTGAGATTTGGAACTAGTTTGAGTGCATTTGGAGACCCGGAACCCAAAACCGAGTGAATAGGGGCGTTTTGGGAATTTGGAAAGTTGTAAATCTCCTTTTAATTCCCATGGCCGGCCCCTACCTACCCCCCCACACCCGATCACAGCAAGTAGCAGCCCTCTCCCCCCCCTTTTGTGTTCTACTTCTTCATTTACTTCTTCTTCTTCATTCCTTCTTCTTCTCCACTTCTCCTTTCTTCTTCCTTCCTTCTCCAAGTGAGTTTTCTTCCATTTTTCTTCTTTCTTCTTCATTCCTTCTTCCTTAAGCTAACCCTAACCTTACATTTTCTCTAACCTAGGTGTGAGGGGCCTAGATCTAGTGTGGGAGTTAGATTTGGAAGCTTGGAGCTTGAGGGAGTTGATTTGGAGGGAATTTGGGACTTTGGCCTTGGGATTCCAACTCCCAAGAGGTAAAACCTAACTTTCCCCTTCCTAATTATTTTTGTGTAGTGTAATTAGTGTTGTAGAACCCTCCTAGACCCTAACCCTACCCGTAGGAGGAAGTTGGAACTAGTTTGGGTGAGTTTAGAGACTTTGACATTAGGTTTTGTGTCGAATTCGGGTGGAATCCGAATTTGGCCCAATTTTGGGTGATGCCCTAGGTTAGATGGACCTAGGTAGACATTGTCGGGTGTCTAGAGGGTGAGTGCGTGTCTCCGTTTGGACACGGGAAGCCGCGTCGCGAAGAAACGGGCGTTTCGGGCGAAATTGGGGCTTTTCGTCGTCGCCGATTCTAAGTGCGTGTGCGTTTCCGCCACGGGCCTAGAATCGACGCGGGAGCGCATTTTCTAGGATCTAGGCATCGTGTAGAGCGCGTGGGTAAATTTTGGGCCGATTCCGAGTTCGTTTGGTGTGCGTTTCAGGAGGTTTTCCGAGCCGCGCACCACGTGTTCGTCGAAATGACCGAACGGCCATTTCGACTTGGTTTCCTCGTTTCGGCTTTGTGCGCGCATTGGGTTAGTATCGGAGAGTGTGTGCTAGAGTTTTCGGGCTATATTTTGTATATTTTAGGGTGTTGGTGCGTGTCGGGGTCGTTGGGCGTGAGTGGGGCGTGTTGTGAGAGTGTTGTGTTGTATTTGTGTATTGTGTCTTGATATATATATATATTTTTGTGTGTGTCTCTATATATATATATTTATATATATGTATGTGTGTTTATGTATATATATTTATATATATATGTGTGTATTTATATTTATGTATTTGTATATGTATATGTCTATGTGTATATATATATATGTATATGTGTAAGTGTGCTTGTGTGTGTATGTATATATATATATAGGTGTATGTATATATATATAGTTGAGAGTGTGTGTAGATATATATATATAGTTTAGAGTGTGTGTATATATATATTTTGAGTGTATATATATATGTAGATATGTATATATATTTATGTGTGTGTGTGTTGTTAGTGTTGTGAATGTGTGTGTGTATTAGTGTGTGAGTGTGTTAGTGTGTGTGTTAGAGTGTGTAGATGAGTGTATATATATATAGATATCTAGTTATAGATATATAGATATATATGTATGTATATATATATATGTATATATATATATGTAGGTGTGTGTGTGAGATGGAGGGGGGGGTAAAACTGAACTGCAGCAGCAGCAGTTCAGCTGCAGCAGCAGCAGCTAGCTGCTGCTAGGAGAGCAGCAGCAGCAGCTCCAGAAGGAGCAGCAGCAGCAGCACTTGTAGGAGCAGCAGCAGCAGCACTTGTAGGAGCAGCCAGCAGCAGCAATGCGAAGCACAGCGTGCAGCAGCAGCATTTTGAGCAGGGAGCAGTAGCAGTAGAGTACTAGTGAGGGTTAGGAATAGGTAGAGTGCTAGCATAGGTTGATAGTTAGATAGATAATATAATAGATAGATGGTTAGGTAATTAGTTAGATAGTTAGATAAGTAGATAGCTAGTTAGTATTATAGATTATATACATAGATAGTTAGATATATCTATGGATAGATAGATAGTTAGTTTATTAGATAGATAGCTAAGTAGTTAAATAGATTAGAGAGATAGATAGGTAGTTGGATAAATAGGTAAGATGAGTTATGGATAATTAGATAGATGGATAGATAGATATTGATAGATAGATAGCTAGGTATTAGGTATATATCTACCTAAGTGCATAGATATCTATATACATATAGTTATATCTATATCTATAGATATCTAGATAGGTATATATATATGCATTTTGAGTTGGGTAAGGTATATATGGGTAATCGGGTAAATGTGTGTGGATAAATATATACATAGGTATATACATACTTAGATATATATAAATATGATAGATATATATATTATCTAGCCTAGATTAATAACTAGGTATATATTCAATAGCTAGATAGCTAGTTAGAGGGGTTTTAGAGCGAAACCTCAATATCTTGAGATACCAAGGTATTTCAATACCTTAAGATAACCAAGGTATTGAGTTTCGAGCGGAGTTTTTGAGCAATAGCCTAGGAATAGTATTGGAGTGATTTTTATATGTTTATATGTATATAATTACGTGTGCTAGCATAGGTTTTAGCGGGTTTAGGCGGGGTGCGTAGCCTAGGTTGAGGTATCGGATACCGAGGGTATCCCGGTATCTCAAGGAGGCGAGTTTGAGAGTTTTCTAGCTTAATGAGCTCGGTTTGACCTAGAATTTCAGGAGCACCCTAGTTTGACCCAGACTTGACCGTAGTTGACTCGGTTGACCGCCAAAGTCAACTTTTGACCTAGTTTTGACCCAGAGTTGACTTTTTGGACAAAGAGTTGACTTTTTGACCCAGATTTCACCGGTTTGACCCGTTTGACCTAGAACGACCCTAGAAGCCTATTTTTAGTTATTTTATATCTGTTTAACTCATTAGAACCCTGTTTAACCTTGCTTTTCGTATTAGGTCCTTGCGACACCGGTTCGGATCGCCAGTTGCTCAGGACGTCAGGCGAGTACATTCTCTGATAGTTTTCATTATTTGATGATTATTATGATTCAGCTTCTAGTATAGTATCATCTGATTATTCTGGCACCACACGGGACACTGACTGGTATTTCTGGATTCATTTACTTGCGACACGTACATTTCATGTTTCTGGCCTCTATTCTGGAATCACTACTGGCATCACCTACAGGCATCACTACAGGCATCATTCATGTACAGGCTGGACTCATCTTGATTTGCGTGTCGGGTCTTGGATCCACTTGTATTAGTCGGGGCGGGGAAATACTCGAGTAGACATGTAAACATTCCTATCTGGCATCATCAGGAATCACTCCCTCTGGTCTAATCTGGAATGATAGCAGCCGTGCACCCAGTGCGCGGTGAGCCGTACTTACCCCTAGCCGTTTACATGTCGAAACAAGTATTTCAAAGACACCGAGTTCATTCTTTATAGTCTGGACTCTCATGCATTTCTTGACTTGTCTCACTTACATGTTTCTGGACTTGACTCACTACATGTTTCCCATGCTGGACTCACTACACGTTCATGTGCACGGACTTGATTTTAGCTTAGATTTCCTGTATCTGCAGTTATTACTATCTTGCTCTGATACCCATGCATCTTTACCTTTATGCACCAGTGATTTACATATTTTCTTGTTCATACTTGCTCCATTTTTCTTGCTACTTGCTATAACTGTTTTATAGTTTTTATCATTTAAATGGAACTGCTGTTAGAGATGTACTTGCTCCAGTCCTGACTGGACATATTTTTCAGAGTATCCGGAGGATTGGTGTCCGACGTTTTATGGACCTGAGCCTGTCGATGGTGCAGACAGGGACCCTCTAGTTTAGAGGTGATTTCCGGGTTGGTAGCCGGGATCACTAGGATCTTGTTATTGTTTTTATTAGCTTTAGCACCGGATTTGTCTCCGGTTTTGGATTGAGACCTTGTTTGTATATTATTTTGGATGATGTATTGTTGTATTATTATTATTATTGATGTTGTGGTTGTTGTAGTAGTAGTTGGTGGTTAGACTTTATAGTTGTTAGTCTTCTTTGTTATCTATCGTGCTTAGATTCGTGATTGAGTACTTGTGGTTATCTTTATGATATTGCTCCTCCGTTTGGAGTTGAGATCTCGGCAGATATATATATAATGTTTGTGTGGTTGCCCTCCTTTTGGAGAGGTCATGCCCGATTTTTGTGTGAGATTATTATTTAGTTAGTTGACCTAGACAGCGTTCTACCGCCGATGCTGCGGCGTAGGCTGGACGTACCCACGACTCATGCCCGATTTTCCGGGTGCGGGTCGTGACATCTTCTGTATTGAATGCTTTCATAGAGAAGTCTTATTTTTCGTATATGCTCCTATCTCGTGCCCACAACAAGATGTTAACTTATGATAAGAGATAGAGAGAGATGCTAAGAAGATAGTCCACTAGATGCATATGCTATAGTATTTAAAGAAATGAATATGACTCACGAGATACGCTGCACACCAAAGATAGTAAATGAATCCACTTATCGTATATGAACTGCTTGTCTTGCCTGCTTTCCTATATATCGAACATGAATCTATTTTCAAAGATGTTTGCAAAAAGAAGTAATATGACTTCGTTCTTGTACTGAATGAAACGAACCTAGGTAAAACTAGAAAGATCACTAGTAAAGTAATATTTTGCCACATGCTTACTTAGTGTTGGTTTCATGAAATGTTGCTTCTGTTCGTTGATTTTAGATTCACCAGTACTTTTTCCAAAGTGCTGACCCACCAACAGTTTGCGTGTTCGCAGGTGTTGGATCGTCCGAGGAAGCGATAGCCGTGCCTCATCGCCATGACCCAAAAATCTAGAGTCGATGCCTTGAGCCATATCGAGATTGCTTTGAGCTACTTTTGTATAGAGGGATACAGTGTATGGAACGATGTCATTGTAATCGAGAGAAAGGGAGCTAGAGCGAACTGTAATCTCGGCCAAGAGCCGCTTGTAACACATCTTGATTATCAATAAAGAGCTTATTTTTATATGTCATTGTGTTCTTTACTTTTCTGCAATATTGTGCCACTACTCCTGTCTTGAATAGCTTACTTGATCTTGTTCAAAGCTTTAGCCTTGTGCAAGCATAGCTTAGGCTTGCACGGCATCATGTCCCAAGCGAGGAAGAATCGGTCCCGCAAGGACCCAAGCGAGGACGAATGGCCCCCCTGTGGGATCGGGGCATGACATAGTGGTAGCAGAGCTACTCAATTCTTTGTCCATTATGTTGCCTTCAACTCAGAGATATTCCAGATGTTGTGATGCAATGAACGTTCCATACAATAAGTCCATAGATATTCTCAAAGATGCTAGCAAAAGTTTTCTTGATTTAATTTATCGCTTGAGAGTTATGGCTTCTGATTTCTGTTTGCTGGAGTGATCATTTTTGATTGCTAGAGTTTTCGATTGAGTATGGTGAGGGATGAGGACTATCGCTGCTATGGATATCGAAAGTTTCTCCTTGAGTTTCGAGGATGAAACTCTTTCTTGGTGGGTGTATGTAGTTTCCCGCTCCGCGTTGGCACTATGTACAAGAGATATCGGTTTGCTGACTCGAGTGGAAGTCTTCTCGGAGAGTTCCCGATCAAAACACAAGACGATTGATCTAAGTGAGTGGGCAGAACTTCATTTTATGATTCTTGCACGCCTTAATAATGAATCTGAGTTTTCTACTGCTTGTTCTAAGATGAAGGTTTCATTAGAAGAATGATAGAACCTGACTCTGCATGCTTAATAAGAGAACTCGTATAGCTTGTCATTGAAACGAATCTGCTTGCCTAACTAGAGAACTTGAATGTTGTCAATAGAAGAACCATTGCTATGCTAATAAGAAAGAGTAAGAGATTGCTAGAGAACTTGAATGCTTGTCAATAGAAGAACCATTGCTATGCTAATAAGAAAGAGTAAGAGATTGCTAGAGAACTTGAATGATTGTCCAAAAGAGATAGAACAATTGCCATGCTAAGAAAAGATAGAAATATTGCATGCTTAGTTACACGGACACCGCTATCGAACGAATCGTTGCCATGCTAATAAACAAGAGTAAAATAATGTTTATATGTCTCCATCGTATGCTAAAGAAAGAAAGAGTAGAACTGCATGTTTAGTTAAAAAAAGATAGAGAATTGTTCCATGCTTGCTTACTTAAATAGAGACTGTTATATGTTTCCATAGAAGTTATTGAAATGTTAGAACGATATCAGAGAAATGGCGGCATGTCCGCACTGAGACGGAGACGAAGATGGAGACAGAAGAGATTGACTAGATGCTTATTTATTGAACTGCTGCATAGTTAGAGTTTATATGATAGAGCTGCATTTCATGCATCGGTCTTTAGACAACTTGTGCACAAGGGAAAAATCCTACGAACGGTTCTCGGGGCACTGGGTTCGTTCGCCCTGGGGGGATTAGAGGAGCACCCTGAGGCAATGAAGTCCTCGCGATCAGGGGGGTGTTCACGTCTATAGAGCATGGAGATACCCATGGACCATCATATAGTTAGGGCGCATGCTAGGTTGGCCTTTTTGCATACCTAACTGTTTGATGCAGAGACGGACAGAGAAAATAGAACCTTATACATATATGTTTACGCAAATTGTTGCTAACGTGTGTGTTTGATGTAGGGATAACCGTTCGGCGAAAGGGTAGGAATTACTGAATAAGTGATATTTATGCGATCGAACATGCTCTTCTGTATTGAATGCTAACTAGTATGTTTATGCAAATTTTTGTATATGTTCCTATCTCGTGCCCACAACAAGATGTTAACTTATGATAAGATATAGAGAGAGATGTTAAGAAGATAGTCCACTAGATGCATATGCTATGGTCTTTAAAGAAATGAATATGACTCACGAGACACGTTGCGCACCAGAGATAGTAAATGAATCAACTTATCGTATATGAACTGCTTGTCTTGTCTGCTTGCCTATATATCGAACATGAACTATGTTTTCAAAGATGTTTCCAAAAAGAAGTAATATGACTTCGTTCTTGTACTGCATGAAACGAACCTAGGTAAAACTAGAAAGATCACTAGTAAAGTAATATTTTACTACATGCTTACTTAGTGTTGGTTTCAGGAAATGTTGCTTCTGTTCGTTGATTTTAGACTCACCAGTACTTTCTCCAAAGTGCTGACACACCAATAGTTTGCTTGTTTGTAGGTGTTGGATCTTCCGAGGAAGCGATAGCCGTGCCTCATCCCCAGGACCCGAAAATCTATAGTTGATGCCTTGAGCCATATCGAGATTGCTTTGAGCTGCTTTTGTATAGAGGGACATAATGTATGGAACGATGTCATTGTAATCGAGAGAAATAGAGCTAGAGCAAACTGTAATCTCGCGCAAGCGTCTCTTGTAACACAACTTGATTATCAATAAAGAGCTTGTTTTCATATGCCATTGTGTTCTTTACTTTTCTGCAATATTGTGCTGCTGCTCCTGTCTTGAATAGCTTATGTACTTTTCCTTGTTCAAAGCTTTGGCCTTGTGCAATCGCAAATTAGGCTTGCACGACATCACGCCCCAAGCAAGGACGAATCGGTCCCATAAAGATCCAAGCGAGGACGAACGGCCCCCCTGCGGGACCGGGACGTGACAACAGGTAGAGCCGAGAAGTAACATAGTAAGAACATACTCATATAATATGCGCACAAGCGTCAAGCAAAAAAACTGAGAAAAGTACAATGAAAAACCAAACATATGCAAAAGAGAAAAAATCGGTATACCGTCGGTATACTATAGTATACCATACTATTGTATACCGTCGATATGTCGTCCAAGACCAAACTAGAAAGGCAGAAAAAATAATCTGGGTAATCGGTATATCGTCGGTATACTCCAGTATACTGTCGGTATGCCGGACAAGAGATAGCAAATTAATCACAGCAGGTTTTTGATTCCAACAAATCGGTATAATATCGGTATAGTATAGTATGTCGTCGGTATATGCCGGTTCAAGTCACGACAAGTTCTAAGATTTCAAGTCGGGTCAAAACTGTATACCGTCGATATGCCTGTTTTCATAGGCAATTCTAGGAAAGTCAAATCAAGACGGATATTTCAAAACCGAAATTACGTTTCGAAACATAACAGAAACTGGTCTAGCAAGATATCAAGTCTAATGGTAAGCCTTATATAACATATATACTAAGTGTCACGTCCAGTCCCAAAATACGTAGGACCAGGAATACGTAAGCATGTCAACCGTATGTATATGGCAACTCCAATATATGGATACCATAATACACACGTACGCTGTAATATGAATATTAACTCACATGTGCTATATATATTGTCATAAGTCACAGGGTATAACTAGATCTCATCTACAGAATCAAATAACCAATCAACTATATAACTGAATCAAGTATAAAATGCTTGATAAGAACAAGTAGTTGGGTGGAGACAAATCCACTGCCAAACTAGAATATAAGAGAAACAAAATAAGTACATCTAATGAACAATGAGGCTCGAAGAGAAGATCTTCTCGAAAGAGAGAGAAATATCAAGTCCTGATCCGTGCTCCTGCGAATAGTCAAGATCGCCTACACCTGGAAAGGGACCAGGTCCTTAGAGGGACGTAACAAGATATATAGAAGCATGCCAATTGAATACAGTAAACATGTATAATAGACCAAAAATATATAAGTACACTGTACTAGACAATCTATATAAAATGCATAATGAGGATAATATTTTTGACGTATGGGTAGGTCTAGGCTACTCTATCTATCTCACCACTCACACACACGTCCATGAACATCATAAGCCGTCATACCGCGAGGGTAGCGACTATCAGACATAACTGTC
Organism: Iris macrosiphon; assembly: GCA_036927795.1. Classification (NCBI taxonomy): domain Eukaryota; kingdom Viridiplantae; phylum Streptophyta; class Magnoliopsida; order Asparagales; family Iridaceae; genus Iris; species Iris macrosiphon. Next base: position 193,363,928 of record JAYESA010000002.1, on the reverse strand, counting down.
GTAGTGCGTGCTAGTTACTACGGTTTACCAGAGTGGGTAGTCCATACGCCTACTGACTGTCCTTCCCTCCCATGATACTATGTGACAAGTGTGTGTCAACATATATAATATATAATTATTACTAAAATAAAACACACATATAATGAATTATGAAAATATGATAAGCATGCAAAGTACTATAAGCAATTTGGCAAGGTATACTTGCCTGACAAAAAAACTGTGAAGGGTAAGCGTCCAGACGTCAAGCACAAGGGATCAGAAACTATGGCATCAGAATGAACATCTCCGGATGCTGAAATAAATATCACCAACATTTCCAGAATAAGCGAGATAGCTAAAAAATACTACCCTTTCGTCCAATTTGGACACAGGGACAAAACAGTAATTTCAGGTCAAAGCGGGGTCCACATGTGGCACACTTTGCACCGAAATACGTGCCAGAGGTAAAGGTCTCTAAATAAGACAAATTATAGGTCAAATAAAATTTAAACGTCGATACGAACTCAACGGTACGTCCAATTTTGAATTTCGGTGAGCCGATCACAAATTCATCCTTCAAGTCAAACCGTGGGGCTCACGAATAGGCGGCTTGGTCAACTGTCTCAGAATCGGGTGAAACTTGGGTCACAGGACCAGCGTGATACCACGAATCAAATGGTGTAAGTTTTGTTGCATTCTGATGAGCGTACACAAAGTGGGGTGGCATTTTATAAAAGTCACGATACAGGGATTTTTTACGTATACAGGTTGATTCCGACACGCATACACGTCCGAATCAACTTCAGCGAAAGTCCACACGTCATGATATACCATACGCGCCTTTCGGTGCAATTGGTACGCGACGAGGCAGTCCCGTTTGGCGGGACGCACTCCGTATCACAAAATCTTAGTTTTAAATTACCAAGTTTTCGGTCATTTTGGAGGCCGAATAATTTAACAAATAAAATAAATTAATAAAAACTAAAAGAACAGTTAAATTCTCGGTTATATTGGAAAGAAAATCTTTTAATTAGATTTTAAAAATATTAAACAGGTTGGTGGTAAATTATGCATGAACATGGGGGTTTGGATTAAAATTCTGGACTGTTTTTGGTCAGTTTTTCAGCCAACTTTCGGTCGATTTTTTGACCAATCCAGGACACGAAAACTCGTCCTGCTTGAAGAAAATCCTAGAGGGTTAGATTGTGAACGTACACGGATAAACCGCTCGCAAAAAGAATCAAAGATGAGGGAGATATCATACCTTGAAGTAGGGACGTTAGAACTGCGGCTGCTGCACATGCGGACGCGCGCGCAGGCTTAATTTATATAATTAAATTAATCAATAAATTTTATTTTCTAATTAACTATAAAAATACTCTAAAGAAATTCAATAATTTAATAAAAATACTTAAAATAAAATTTAAATTTTTTAGGGGGTTTACATTCTACCCAACTTACAATAATTTTGTCCTCAAAATTAACACTAACCCATATTCGTAATAAATCACTATAGCTATTAACACTTCATTGCTAGCTAGTAGTGCTTCCTAAAAGGTTATGGGAAGACATTCTTACATTTTTCTTCCTTATTGTCTGTACACTATTCTTTTATCCTCTAACTCGTCTACACTACCCAACTTACATGAATATTCGTAATATTTTCGTCTTCGAAATTAACACTAACCTAAAATCGTAATTTTTTTTTTTTTTTTTGGTGAAAGTTGTGGACCATTTGTGAAGGGGATCTTTGAATTGAAGGCATAGATTTAGTGAGCGATATAAAATATTATCCGACATTGATGCTTGCTTCTTTTAAATATTTATTTTCATAGATGATTGAGATGTTTGGTATATATTCCGTTTTGAAAAGGATGTTGAGTCAAAATGTGAAGTCTTTTTAGAACGTAGTTTAGTCAAATATGATAACTTAATGGAGGAGAATCTTCCATTCAAGATAATAAAGCTCAATCCAACTTTAAGGGCCTGCTTGCAGAAGTTGAGCATCACGTGGGGATGCAATTGATATGTAATTTGGAATGTGACTGACAATGATAAACGGTACCATTAAAAAATATTAAAATAAAGACAATGAGAAAATTCATAACTTATCTAACTAGACGGATAGTTTCAAAATTAAATCGTAAAAGAGATATAGTACAGTAGATCCAAATAAAATACAACACAATGTACACAAAATTTCGTACGTATCGTCGGACATTAAAAAAGATACTGACTAACTTTTGAAATTCATAAAAAAAATTCTATTATAAACGATTATGTACATGTTGGTGATTGTACAATAATGATTATATTTTAGGTGTGTTGGCACAAAAGAAATCAAAATTTTTTTAATTCAAAGTCGGTCGATCTAATTTTTATTTTATTTTAATATATAATATTGTGGGAAAAAATCCGATCATTTTGGTAGAAGTTGGATTCAAGATTTGAACCTATCTTCTGGACTTTAACCTTCTGTATCTAGTCACCTATATATATTCCATAATTGTATTTTCTATTGGTGTAGTTTATCTACTTTAATTGAAATTTGGATGGGAAAAAAACCTCCAACTATTTGCACCTTGATGCACACTGTGGCGGAACCACTAGGAACTGGGATGGTCTCCAGCCCAACTCAATTATTTATTTATTTATTTCTTTTATTTTTGTATGCTTATTTTATTTTTATTTTTTTATATGAGATAGTCCACATCTAATCCATCATTTTCCACTCTAGTACACACAAGTTTAAATTTCTGGTTCTGTCCTTAGTGTCACGTATTGCTCCTCTACTGTCCACCACCTAAAAGATGTAAATTAGGTTGGGCCGCAAAATTGTCATTGGCATACATCAGTAGCAATTTGTTGGCAATAATACAGGGTTTCAAGTTGCAAGAACAAAATTCAGAATATACCATAGCTCCCGACATATCAACTTACCATTCGGTGATGTCAAGATGCAATTCGGTGACTGTTGACGATATTATAGGACAAATTAGCCATGTCATCACGTAATAGGAATAGTGATCATACTAACTAACTAGTAGTCCGTGGGATCGTGGTCTGTTGGTTATGATGTGAAACTTTCGTGAGGATGAACACAGTTCAAATTATTTTTTGAAAATTTAGTTTCTAATCCGGTATAAAGGACATTAAAAATAAAATAAAGGCCAAGTCCTTCAACGGAGACGATCAAAATTTTGAAAATTCTGAAAAATTTAGGACCGTCAAAATTATGATATTTCTAACAAATTTTATAGTACATTTATCCTAAATACTGATTGGTAAAAAAAAAAAATAATGGGGGTGTCCAAGGTTTGGGTCAGGGAGGAGGAGATTTTTTTTTTAGGGGCTAGAAATAATTTTTCTTTATGTCTAGAGCCAAGAAAAGATCGCAAATGGTAGTGAGATGATAAGCTGATGGAGTAACTTGCAATCTTTGAAAAAGTTCATGATGTTAACTTGCCAATTAAAACATGAAAGTTCATGGTACGTATCACATTAGGGTCCACAATTTTCTTTAGAAAGTTGTCAACTTCCCACAATTTTAGAGTTTTCGGTCCTTTGATCTAGGAACAAGTTTAGTTATGTTTTATCTGCATTTTCTCATCTATTTCTGTAATATTGGTTAGGCTAGTATTTGTTGGAATCGGAAAAAATAGGAATAACACAAGTGCGGATTCTAAATCAGCATCCAATATCCGTGTGATCAAATTTGAATGACCATGATTAGTATTGGACTATTTTAGAAAAAAATTATGCCATAAATTAGATTTTTTCAACCTATATATATGTGTGTTGAGGGTGGTTGACATGAGAAGCTCTATACAGGAGATTTGAGGGTGCAAGTCCACAGAAAATCTAAGGAAAAAAAAATTAGATTTTGGGAAGTCATATTCTTCGTGATGAGTTGAACATAGGGGCTAAGGATTTTAACATTTTTATTCAATCTTGTATCTTGATGGAAGTTATATATATTAGAATTTGTCCATGTGACATAGTCACAGAAATACTATGTTTGATCTGTCTTGGTACTTTTGTTAGACGTTGGGTTCATTATATTCATGTGGATTGACATCACTATCCGTATCTGTGGCCAACTTCAATTTGGATCACACCGCATTTTCAGCAGTATTTTAGAAACTTCCATTTAAGTTTAATTTTCCTATATCCCAAGTGGAAACTTAAAACTGAAGCCCATTGTTCTTTCTAATTATAGTGTCCGTTACTATATTAAGAAAAGAGTGTTCATTACTATATTTAGACACACCATGGTCTGTACTTCCTGAAAAGAGTAACATTTACTATGTACATAAAATTCATGGGCCATGCCATTTGTCCCCATACAAGCACCACAGGAGACAGTGCATCTCCCCCCTATCTTAAACTCGTCCTCACGAGGACATTAATTCAGCACACAGTCTCTATTTATAGTACTGCCATAGCACAGTCACTATTTATAGTACTGCCATAATTAGATATCATCAACCAAAACCTAACCCTAACCCTAGAAGCACGTACGCTCACCGGCGAGAATGGCAGCTCGGGTCTCCATCGTGGCGGTCACTCTGTTCTGCATACTTCTTTCCGCAAGTAAGTACACTCCGAGATCACGCTCTCCATCTCGACGTGCCACTTGCACGACACATACAAATATACGACACAACACGATATGATCACGCAAACATGGAAATGGTGACAAGACCTATCTTTGGTGTGTCTAAACCATATCCGTGGTTCCTAGGCCGGGCCGGCTCGGAGGGTTGGATTGTCCTATCTGGAACTAATTTTGGTTGTCCATTGACCTTTATTATGAACCCGGTCCTCGGACGTTATCGGTGACCAAGGGCGAAGGATGGGCTAGGTTATGTTTGAATGAACTGGAGCATAAATAACTCATCAAAAATAAATAAATAAATATATATATATATATATATATATATATATATATGAAAAAAAAAAAAAATCTGGGGACCCTAGCCCATCTGGGCCCTAAAGTAGCTCCTTTCTTGTCGGTGACTTCGATCTTTGGTAGAATTACGCTGAGTCTGAAAGAAGGTTGTCAAGCAGAGAGGGATTGTCCAAGTCCGAAGTCATGTCCGACTTATCCGAAGGCCGGCCCTCTTCCTAGGTGATCTTATATTAACAAAACACTTAACATGCAACTCTATATATATGTATGTATGTATGTATGTATGTGTCATGGTGAAAATGAAAGGTTCGGAGTGGGTGGACTATCCGTCGGGGATGAGGTGCTGCAGCAACATCCCGGAGGAGCGGTGCGACCCCGACAGCCCGTCGGCCAACCGCGCCTGCAGGGACGTATGCCACTACGGAGGCTGCAGCAAGGGCGGCCAGTGCGAGTACTACTTGGGCCCTGGGATCGGCCGGGGCTGCCACTGCAATTGCTAGCTAGATGAATCAAGGTTGTACATGTTGTGCTGCTGCATGCTTCCTAGTTCAATGTTCACCACCGTTAGCCTTTGAATCTCTCATGGTTTGGGTTTGGGTTTGGATTTTGGTTTGGGTTTGTGTTTGTATTAATAGCATTGTCACTGTTCAAGTCTTTTGAGTACAAGTAGATATGTCTCTCTCATGGTTTGGGTTGGTGCTTGTGTTTGGATTTTGTGTTTGTGTTAGTAGCATTGTCATTCTTCAAGACTTTTGAGTACATGTAGATCTCTCTTTTTTGTAGTCACGAAGCCAAGGAGGAAGTAATTGTTATGTAGGTGATGCCAACATCCATTATGCAATATCTGAGATGATATATAGCGAACATGATAAATTTTGAAATTAATATTAAAAAAAAATTAGACGGTAGTTTTTTTGGATTAAAATTTTGTCATGTCAGTTGTCACGTCAGAATTGTTTGGTTGAGCGGATTTGGGGTTGGATTTATCTGAAAATCCAAAATTGGGGAAGATTTTTTTTCAAATACACCGTTTGAGAGGAGCATAAGCTGCGTTGGATTTTGCGGATTTTGCTTCGGAAACCGAACTGTAAGTTCTTTTTCCCTCACCCTCTTCTTCTCCCACATCCTCATCACTCCACCTGACCTGGGGTGGCAAGGAGAAAAAAAGAAAAGAAAACAGGAAGAGGAAGAAGATACCCAACAAACAAAAATTATCTATTCTACTATATAATGTCAAAAGTATGCTTCACCGTGAAAGTTTTCTTTCCAAAAATACCCCTCAGTATATTTACTAATTAAAAATATTAATACAATTAATAAAAGGTATCTAGGTAAATACAAGAGTTGGTCTCTGGTATTTCTAATTATAACAATTCTTAAATGCATTGAGTATCTAAAAATGAGACATTGAAAAATGGACTTTGTTTGCATCATTCATTCATTTTAAAATTAACAAATTTTGACTACAAGTGTCTTCTAATCTTTCTAATAATAAATACGTGCAACGCAATATATGCTAGTTTAGAATTAATGGCCAAAGCCCACCATGTCTTCCTAAACCTCTCCTTCCTCTTCTACTGTCCTCGATAACACGGCCTCCCAATGCTTATGCTCCTCCCTCGACATTATCTTCAAGCTCCTTAGCCTCTCGTCGGTCGAATGGTGCTTTCTTTGGGCAATGGCGCTCCTAACTTCTTCTTCAGAACTGTCTATTTCGCCAGCTCGGACGTCGGGGAGGTCAGATTCGTGGTGGATGTCATCAACGTAAGCGTCGGCTCCTTCTCGGTCGTCAGGAATGTGCTTGGAGAGCAAAAACAAATATGGATCCAAATTTCTCTTAGATTTATCCAAACAAAAAATTTAGATTTAGTTCAAATCCATCTGAACCAAACAAGATTTCTTAAAATTCAAATTCTGAATTTGATACAAAATTCAGAATTAAAAAAAAATTTGGATCCAAATCCTACTAACCAAATAGGTCATAATGAAGAAGGTATCATAAAAAAAAAAAGGGTGATAAATACCAGAATTGTCTGGAGATTGGTAAGCGCATGTCCTTGCCATGTTTAATTCATGCACCATGTGGGCCAAATTGCCAGCCAAATATTATGAATCATATGGGATCAATCATGAGGGATAAGATGATGTTCGTCGCAAAACTTGTAAATAACCGCCACGTATCCATCTCTTTTTTCACGAGGAGTACTATGCAAGCAGAGCTGCAGATGGTCGTAACAGTACGTGACAGCTTATAAATCCAACTTCATCAAAATATCACGATTTCCCAAACATGGTGGCGCCGCTCTTGTACTCGATAGCTAGCTGTAATACTCGCGCATCAAGGAGCTAAAGCACTTGTAACATTATACAACACGCGGTGAGAGTTGAAAGAAAGTGATATTTTCAAATTCAAACAATCTTTGTTTGATGAACCAAATCACTTGTAAGATAATTTTGTTTAGATAAAAATATTAAGTATATATTTTTTTTATTGAAAGATGAATAAGTATTCTAGTACTTGTAGTATTTATAGATGAACAAAAATAGACTTAATTAAAAATCCAAAAAATTTCGGTCGGACTGTTTGGGTGTGGGAGGTCGATGTATTGGATGTCGTTTTGGATGGTTGGATGTTTTGGAGACCAATTTTGTTTGGATAGTCGGTTTGGAGATTGCTTTACCAAACTACACCAAAAAAAAAAAAAAAATCAAACAAAACTCAAAACCCCACCCAACCTCCTATTTCTGCGGTTTGGAGACCGGTTTAGTTTGTGTTTTTAGGTGGTTTAGTTTGAGTTATTGGTTTGAAAACCGGTTTATCTAACTAAACCAAATAAAAAAAAATCAAACCAAACTTTAAATCCGGCACCCCCTATAAATTTCTTTCTCTACTGCAAATTTTCCGATTTTTGTACCTACAGTATGAGGCAATGCTTACGATCCCACCAAAATGAACACAAAAACGCACAATTAGTAAAATCTCACAACGAAAACATGACAAGAGTTGGATCAGAGGTTCTACACTCTGTTCCAATTATTATTACTCTCGTTCCTTTTTACATAAAACACATTATTTCCATGCATTATGCAGCTTTATGTAGTTGACGAGTGATCTTGGTCGTTAACCTTATGGCAAGCATAAATCGTTACTCCGAGGACAGATTATTGCTGGTACGGATGTTCCGCTGCTGGTCAGCTATCCCCTTGGCCAGACGTGTCGGTGTCGGAATCATCTCTAGTGGTTTTCTGTCGACAGAAGCACGCGTTAAATTTGGCTTTAACCACCTTCTTAGAGCAAGTCCCGTTATCCTGATCTTCCCGTATGACTCGTGTCCTGAATATGGAAGTCCCAGCCGCCTCAACAAAGAACCTACAGCCTGGCCAACCCTGTTTCAGAACTCAAAGAGACTTTAGTCTTCAGCCCAGGCTAATCCAAAAGACAAAATGAGACTACATTTTAGGCATGAACAACACGAGTATCATCTTGCAAGTAGACTAACAGCAGGATCTTTAGTTTTGAACCTAGCATAGGCTTAGTGGGAAGCCACCAGTAAAATACACCCAGGCTAATCCAAAGACAAAATGAGACTTCTTTGAGACTACATTTTAGACATGATGTTGGTATATTATAATGTATTAGGAGGTTTGATGTAAGATGGAAGGTTGTAAGGCTATATATATATATATATATATATATATATATATATATAGTCAAGAGATTATTAATATAAAGATATAGAACACCAAAATATTTTACATGGTATCAGAGCAAAAATTCTAACCGCCACAAACGTTGTCGCGCCACCACCATCGTCGTCCACCACCACCGTCGCTGCCACCACACTTCCGCCACCACCGCGAAACCGCGACTCCTGTGGAGACCGCAGGAGCCTTCTGCCGCGGTTTCCGGCGTCTCCCGCGGGTCATTCTGGACGTTGACATGGAAGACCTAGATCCGATGGGGGAGAGGAATGATCGGGTCTAGGAGAGGACGAAGAGAACGAACGTGAATCGTGAGACGGGTGTGAGGTGATCGGAGAAGAGGAGAATCGATGGAGGAGATCATCAAGAAGTTGGACCCTGCGGAGGTCGCAACGTTGATGAAGCTGATGAAACTGTCGGCTGGTGAGAGCGCGACACGAACACCGACAAAATTGGAACTTTCCTCCATCGATCTGAAGCTTGATGGACCGGCCACCTACCTGAGTTGGTCACGACGGATGAGGAGAACCCTCGCAGGGAAAAACCTGGAGGGTTTCTTGTCAAAAGAGAAGACAAAGCCGGATGAGGGCTCGGCAGGACGCGACGAGTGAAAGTCCACTCATATGGTGATATACATTTGGCTCCTCAATTCTTTAGTCCAGTCGATCGTCGCTACAGTGGATGGCCTTAAGATGGTAAATGACGTGTGGGAGAAGTTGAGGAGGACCTACGATGGTGTGGGAAATAACTTGAGGGTTTTTCAGATCAAGGGAGAGATCGACGACACCGTACAGGGAGAGAAGACGGTACAAGAGTATGCCACGGAGTTGGAGCGTCTATGGTTGGATTACGATCACTCCTCAGATCGGACGAGCTGCGAGGACCCAAAGTGTAAGGAGAGACAAGTATGTCTGCAGGAGAGGACGATGAAGTTTCTTAAGGGGCTGGCCGCAGTGTTTGCTTAGAGGACAACACTACTTCTAGCCCAGCCGAAGATCCCTCCACTTGAGGAGGCTATCTCGGCCGTGATACAGGAGGAGACTCGCATCAAGCTGCAGGCAGAGACATGTGGTCCTCCTGAAGTGAAGTCAGCACTGGCGGTTGCCAATTCAGGCGGCACAGGACCTAAGGGAGACCCCTGACAGTGCTACAACTGCGGGGAGGTGGGCCATCTGAGGTATGCTTGCACCAAACCACCCAAGGAGGAAGATTCATGTGGTGGACGTGGACGTGGACGTGGACGTGGGGGTCGACGGGGTGGTCGAGGAGGTTATCGGACGAACCTGCTGGTAGCAGAAGGCGAGGAGGGAACTGATGGTGCCTATACTGAGGAGGATCAGGCACTGTTGTGCATGCTGGAGGTACTTAGGAGAAAACAGAGAGCGTCAAGCAATGGAGACAGGAAGAGTGAGACTGAGGAGGCGTCCACCTCAGTCTTCGTCAGAGGCAACGCTGCCATGTATGCTCATCCATCGGAAGGTACTGACGACTCACTAGCCCTTGCATCTACGTCTTCCCTTAGATCGTCGGACTGGATTGTCGATTCGGGTGCGTCTGGACACGTGACAGGAAATGCTAGTGAGTTCTCTTCCTACACTCACCTAGCATCGGCGGACAACATTCAAACAGCCGATGGTACTTTCCAGCTAGTGGTCCGTAAGGATACTGTCGATTGTACATGTTCAGTAAAATTATCCAATGTTTTGCATGCTCCTTTTCCAGTCAGTCTTTTGTTCATTAGTTCTATAATCCTCCAACTAAAATGTATTGTCTCTTTTGATATTCCTAAGATGATCTTCCAGGAGAAGGAGACGGGACGAAGACTTGGGACTGACACTCGGCATGATGGACTGTGGTATCTGGATCGGGAAGGACTAGATTCGGCATTAGTGTCTGTGGCAGAGGGCAGGAATAGGAGGACCGAAGATGAGTGCCGAGAATACACTGATACTCTACCACAGGCGGTTGGGACACTCCTCTTTTGATATTTTGAGTAGATTGTATCCATCTATTTATGAGAAAGAAAATAAGGAGAAACTAGTATGTGATGCATGTGATTTAGACAAACTTACTAGGAGCTCATATGTTAGTGCGGACCATAGGAGCTCTTATGTTTTTGATATTATACATTATGATGTTTGGGGGCCGTGCGTCACAACTACTATGAATGGTTACAAGTATTTCGTTTCTTTTATTGATTGTTCCTCTCGTGTCACCTGGCTGTATTTGATGAAAAATAAGAGTGATATCTTTGCATATTTCTGGGACTTTCATAAACATGTCCAGACTCAGTACAGAGAAGTGGTGAAGGTACTGAGGTCTGACAATGAGACAGCATATACCAACAAAGCACTTGAGGAATACCTGCTAGCCCAAGGGATACAGTATCAGACCATATGTGCATACACACCAGCACAGAATGGAGTGACATAAAGGAAGAACAGACACCTTCTAAAGGTGGCAAGGAGCATGATGATCGCCATGAATGTCCCACAGAGTCTGTGGGGGCATGCAGTGTTGACAGCAGCTCAACTGATCAACATGATGCCCTCGAAAGTACTAGGATGAAAGTTTCTATGTGAGATATTGTAAGAAAATAATAGTGGGATACTTCCGCTGAAGGTGTTTGGCTGTGTATATTTTGTGAAAGACAAAAGACCGTCTGTTGAAAAATTTGACCCTAGAGCAGTCAAGTGTGTCTTTGTGGGCTATTCGGCGACTCGAAAGGGATACGTGTGCTGGAGCCCAGTAGAGAAGAAGAGGTTTGTGAGCATGGATGTTCACTTCAGGGAGCTTGAGCCATACTACCGTCAAGAGGGAACCTCATCCATGGATAACTCCCTAACACTGAGAGTATGAGGCGAGAGAAAAATTGGTGAGAGTTTGGTGACCGATTTAGGAGTATGGCATGGAGGAACGGTTGATGAGAAGAGTGAAGAGGAGAGGGGGGAGGAGATGAGAGGTGTTAGGCCCACGGCTCAGGGGGAGTTACTTACCTACAGTAGGAAAAGTAAGCAAACTGCAAAACCAGTACCTATAGTGCCAGTGCCAAGTCACTTGCCTGCGTTCGTCTCGACTCCTGAGACACATACACCACTACCACCAGATTTTTCTTCAGGTGATATCATTCTTTCTACCCCTCCCACACCATTATCAGTACGGAGGACCACTCGTAGCAATGCGGAAAATCCTCCTGATATATATGGTTGGGACCTTGCTCAGTTTGTTTCATATGATAACATCTCTTCTTCTCATGGAGCATTCATTGCGTCTTTGGATAGTATTATTGTACCTAACAATTGGCAGGTTGCCAAGAACGATCCAAAGTGGAAAGCGACGATGCACGAGGAGTTAGGCGCTCTTGAGAAGAATCACACTTGGGAACTGGTAAAACTGCCAGAGGGAAAGAGGGCAGTCGGATGCAAGTTAGTCTTTACTGTGAAGCTGAACCCAGATGGACAGGTTGAGCGCTACAAGGCTCGACTGATGGCAAAAGGATACAATCAGGCGTACGGAATTGACTACGACGAGACTTTTGCACCAGTGGCAAAAATGAGCACCGTCAGGACCCTGATTTCTTTAGCAACGAATGGTGGATGGAAGCTACACCAACTGGATTGTGAAAAATGCGTTTCTTCATGGGGATCTAGTGGAGAAGGTGTACATGGAGATACCATCAGGATTCTGCACTGATAAGACAGTGGGCAAGGTCTGCAGGTTGAAGAAGTCCCTCTATGGACTGAAGCAGTCTCCTCGAACGTGGTTTGACAGATTCAGGAGGGCGATGATAGGGATAGGATATCGGCAGATCAACGCTGATCACACTGTATTTTTTCGTCGGAGTGGAGGCCACATCACCATGCTTGCGGTGTATGTGGACGATATGATTATTACAGGAGAAGATGAGCAGGAGATTGCCATCAAGGGAAAGCTTGACAAGGAGTTCGAGGTGAAGGACCTTGGCCTTCTTCGGTACTTCCTTGGGATTGAGATTGCTCGAGAAGCAGAGGAGATTGTTCTTTCTCAGAGGAAGTATGCGCTGAACCTTCTCACAGAGACAGGGATGTTGGGATGCAAACCTGCAGCGAGGTCGATCAATCAGAGGTTCAAGCTGGGTGCTATGGATGGAGAACCAGTTGACCGGGACAGATACCAGAGACTGGTGGGTAAGCTGATCTATTTGAGCCACACACGTCATGATATCTGCTTTGCAGTGAGTGTGGTGAGCCGCAACATGCATGACCCAAGGAATGATCATATGGACGCGGTGTACCAGATTCTGAGATACTTGAAGGGTGCCCCCGGAAATAGGCTGATATTCAGGAAGAATGATCACGTGAGCATCGAGGGCTACTGTGACTCTGACTGGGTTAGCTGTGCTGATGACAGGAGGTCTACCTCGGGCTATTGCATATTTGTAGGAGGCAACTTGGTGTCTTGGAGGAGTAAGAAGCAGTCAGTGGTGGCCAAATCGACAGCTGAAGCGGAGTACAAAGCTATGGCCATGGGAGTTACAGAACTGCTATGGATGAAGAGTATGCTGGTGGAGCTAAAGCTGGATCAATGAGCTAAGATAAAGCCGTGGTATGACAACCAGTCAGCCATCAGTATCGCCAACAATCCAGTGCAGCATGACAGGACCAAACGCATCGAGATCGATAGGTTCTTCATCAAGGAGAAGTTGGACAGTGGACTACTGGAGCTAGGCCAAGTTCCAACCAAGGATCAGGTAGCAGACAGTCTGACCAAGGGACTTAGCTCTGTAGATATGATTAGAGGATATGACAAGATGGACTTAGTGAATATCTTTCGTCCATCTTGAGGAGGAGTGTTGGTATATTAGAATGTATTAGGAGGTTTTATGTAAGATGGAGGGTTGTAGGACTATATATATATATATATATATATATATATATATATATATATAGCCAAGAGATTATTAATATAAAGATATAGAACTCCAAAATATTCTACACATGAACAACACGAGTATCATCTTGCAAGTAGACTAACAGCAGGATCTTTAGTTTTGAACCTAGCATAGGCTTAGTGGGAAGCCACCAGTAAAATACACCCAGGCTATCCAAAGACAAAATGAGAGTATCATCTTGCAAGTAGACTAACAGCAGGATCTTTAGTTTTGAACCTAGCATAGGCTTAGTGGGAAGCCACCAGTAAAATAGACCAGGCTAATCCAAAGACAAAATGAGACTTCTTTGAGACTACATTTTAGACATGAACAACACTGAGTATCATCTTGCAAGTAGACTAACAGCAGGATCTTTAGTTTTGAACCTAGCATAGGCTTAGTGGGAAGCCACCAGTAAAATAAAGGACTTGCATATATGCAGTGGGAAAGCATGACTAATCATAACTATTTCCCCCCTTGAGCATTGCCTCAGGCCATCAAGTTTAGATACTAGCATATATCCTTGTTGGACAGGGTAGTTATCTTTTCTTCTAATAAGCAGTACACAAGTAAAACATGACAAAATGTTACTCAAACTTAGTTGTGAAAAGCACATATTGATGAATAGCTTCATGAAGCATTTACCAAATCCTTTCTTTTGGGTTAATCCTGAAATAGGTAACATCCCTCGAGGTGGATTGGAAGAATAGGATGCTGGGGCCATCAGCGACACAAGTGGGAAGGATCGCTTTTACAACATAGGAGATATCTCCCATAGCTTCCCCCAAGTTTGCTGTCACTGGTAGTACTAGAGAGCTTTTTTATTTTTTATTTTTATTATTTGGTAATGGAAGAGGGTTCTTGAATATCTTGTTGAGGGCAATTTGATGAAAAAAGGAGGACAATTTTGCATTTAATACCTTCAACTCTCAGGCGTTTGCATGTTGCTACCCCATACTATCTGTATTACAACTTTGCTATCTTGATTTTATTTATTTATTTGTTTCTTTCTTTTTTCTTTTTTATCTTCTGCTTTAGGGATGCAAGAAAGAAACGATGGGGATGTTTTTCTTTTTTGAAAAAAAAATGTCCTAAATTAGTCACATGGCCATCAAATGTGAATAGAGTTTAACCGAGGTAGTTAATTGCAAGGGTCTAATTTGCAAATAAAAATTGCAAAGCATAAAATTTGAAGGTATTTATGCAAATGTGATGAACAAACCATTTTCGCAGGACATGCAGCTTCTGAAGCGGTGAACATGGTGGATTTGAGTAGAAAAGGATAGAGAAAGATGTCAAATGTTTTCACCAAGTCAATATTGGAATTCAAGTAGGTGGATAAACCTAAAAAATGAGCCAATAAAGGAGAATTAAATGTAAAGATGCTCGTTTGGGACATACAAGAGTGACTTGACAGAGATTAATACTACTAGGGTTCATCTTTTATCTTTAAGAAGAAATTAATTTAGTAATATGATACTCTTGATTCAGAAAAGATTTTTATGAATTTACAATTAGCTGATAATGTCCTTACTAATATTAGAAAGTAGAAGATATGTCTAGGTACAGAAAACATATATAGGATGTTTTAATCTCATTTACTCAGTACTTGTTTCGTAAAACCTGGTAGCCAATCTAGGTTGCTAGAAAGGATTAGGTCCGACTTTACATCTCTAGTGATGTAAAAAAAACAGAACTCCCATCTTCTGCAGCAAAAGAGATGAAAAATATACCATGTACATCTAATTTACAATGTATATGCAAGTAATTACCATGTTCATCTAAAAGCTTACAATGTATATGTGGAAGTAACAATAAGAAGTAAGAACCAGCCCCTAATGCTAAGTTTTCACTTCATGCTTTTGTGTATCAAATATTCAAGAATAATGACCTCCTGTTCTAGCTAATATATATTCCACAAGAAGCAAAAGGAATTGTAGTAGATGACATTTATTCAGTTTCCATACTTGATAAAATTAAGTTACATTAAAAATATTATTTACCTTCCAGCAAAATTAATTGTTCTTTCCCTGTTGGCAGACTCGATCACTTTCTTTTCTACAGGTAATAAAAGGATTATATTGGGCAACCTCGCACCTGCGTAGAATCACAGGGCTGATAAGAAGCAACATAAATGTTCAAGTAAAGCTCTTAGGCAAAAGTCTCCTGCACAGCAGAACTAATGTCAATTGCTTCCCTAGCTGTGTGGATCTTCTTGCAATTTACGAATAGATGACATAATACAAATTCCTGCTAGTTCATTATCCAGCTATGATTTTCCTCCATCTTAACTATTCATCCTACCTATTTAAATTTCATCCTGTGATTAGTATTCTTTTTCATATGATTGATCCATGTATTATTTGACAGAGTGACTAAATCATGTAGACTTCTATGGAAATATAACTTGAAGTTCATGATGAGAATTACATAATAGAAAACATGGCATGCAATACTTATGATGTATGAAAATAATTGTTGCAGAGATGCCATTACCAGCAGCTAGCCGATGCTTCAAACCCTTCAAAACTGTTAAGACATAGACCTGACAGTTGAAAAGATGACTTAGTGGTTTGGGCAAAGATAAACATTTTACAGTCAAACATGGCTATATATGAGTCCCTTTAAGTATAGTTTTCTTCAACAAGAACAACACTAAGGTCTACACAAACTATTTGTGTGAGCTTAGAAACCAAATGTGTAAATTAGCAAAGATTTGATCTATTATGCACAAATTTAATGTATGTTAAAATCATGTTATCCTTTCTCTTTTCTTCCATCTTGATAGACAAAGTTGGGAAGAAGTAATTAAAAGCTTCCAAATAGGCAAAATAAGGTTGTTATCGGTATACCATCTAAAAGATATACTGCCCCTTTCCAACATAAACTGTCAGCAATATTTTCCCTCGAATCTTTATCATTGCATCCCCCCTTGTGGATCCTCTCTTAATCTTATAGGATATTGAAAGCTTACATATGCCACTACGCTACGGTTCTACCTACTTATTGGCCTTACAGATTTTGTGGTGATCCCTCACCTCAGATTTTGTCACTCTTTCAAGGAGTTCCATACATAGAGTTAATTCTCGAAACCCAACCTGGAGATAACAGAAAAAGGCCTGGATGGTGATGGATCCTGGATGGTGATGGTGAGAATGATTTTGATATTTGCTTCCTGAATCTTTAATCTACAATCCTCTACTTTGATGTCAACTAAACCAAAACAGAAATCCTTGACGCAGATAATTTCCTATACATCTAACCCAAAAGGCCTACTACAACTTCTAATTAACAGTATGTTATAACAAGAATAAGAGTTCAGGCCCACAACCCGGTGTTTGACAAGAAATATTATAAATCCTAAATGTGGTTCCAACTTACAAGTAAAAAAAATTAAAAATAAAGACGAACTAAACGTGGTTGGAGATTCATGCTTTACAGCAAGGATTTTAGGAAAGTAGAGAACATGTTGTGGGAGACCCGAGGATCATCTTCACTACACATTTTTATATCTATAGAACCGGTTGACTTATGCCAATGCATATATGATTGGAATCATTGCTAAAAATGATTATTTCTATCCTTAATTAAGGAGTCAGGAGAAGATATTTCTGAATTGGCATAGTGATGCTCAGACTCAATAAATTCAGAAGTGCCTATGGCCTAGGAAGAAGAATAAAAATTGGTACCATGTCCAAGTTCCGTGTCTGACATGGACATGCTAAATATACATATAAGCTCAGGCTTGTTGCATCTGTACTGTGTTGCGCTACCCTGTATGAGTTTCTGCATCATAGCTTACATCCTGCTGCATGCATTGCATGGGAATGACATGCCGTGGCACTTTTATGTTGGCCTTGAAAAATTTATGTAAATATTTACTTGTTCAGCCTGTCCGAACCGAATTCATGTCAGTGACAAAAATTGGGCCCACTTTCGCATGTCCATGTTAGCCTACAGGATGCTTATATATTAATGTATATCAAATAGATACCTGATTTTATGGCTTCAAGAAAATGACGAATAGTAAAGGAGATAAATGTGAATATCGAAGCAAAATCTTTCTTCATTAGTGAGGTAAACGGAAATGCCAAAGATGAAGTTGTTAGTATGTTTCTGCAGTCCATGCCTCTCAGGTAGAAGACTCCAGCAGCCATGAGCTGAATGTAGTTTGCTAGTTAAGAGTTTCTAGGATGAAGTTAGCTTTATGTTGTACCACATATACTAGTGACAAAATTGTTGTCATGGGGAGCATGGTGCTAAGTGTTTCTGTGCTCCACACCTCTCGGCTAGAAGATTCCAGCACCCATGGGCTGAATGTAACTTGCTAGCTAAAAGTGTCTTGGACAAATGGTTCAATAGCCCTAAATTTTTCATTAGAGGATATGAGAGTTTATATACTTAAGGACCCTAAGCCCAACAACGGAAGCGCAACGTTGGTTAGACCCAGTTGGGCTAATCACCAACTCTAAAATGTTTGATAGGCTATACTCTCCTCAACCTCTCCCGAAAAGTGCTAAATCCAATTTCTTTTAATCATAAGGGCTTCTGATTAGCTTACTGTTTCAAGGTTAAATAAATATAAATATTATTCAATAGTAGATTAGTTTTTTTTTAATCTGCATTTATTAGTTAATGTATTTTCATTTCTATTATGGCTAGTGATGTCATTTCACAAGCATTATATTTACTGTAAATATTTAGCCAAGAGCCCTAGTAAAAAAAAAATTAATGCCATTATATCACAAGGTAGCCTCCAATTTTAAGGTGATGTCAGAGTCCTAACTTCTATTCTTAGGCTCTCTCTATCTTTTTTCTATTCGCTTCTCCTTACATGGCATCTGTTTCTTTTGGTTCGTGCTATTGGTGTTTGGCACTCATGTGCGCCGTTTTTTCAGACTAGATGGCTACTTCTCTAGAGATGTCTGCGACCGCATCTTCAACGGCTACTTCGGGCACGTAGATTTTATTTGACTATTTGTTTAGTTTTCAATTTCTTTTAATCATAAGGGCTTCTGATTAGCTTACTGTTTCAAGGTTAAATAAATATAAATATTATTCAATAGTAGATTAGTTTTTTTTTAATCTGCATTTATTAGTTAATGTATTTTCATTTCTATTATGGCTAGTGATGTCATTTCACAAGCATTATATTTACTGTAAATATTTAGCCAAGAGCCCTAGTAAAAAAAAATTAATGCCATTATATCACAAGGTAGCCTCCAATTTTAAGGTGATGTCAGAGTCCTAACTTCTCTTCTTAGGCTCTCTCTATCTTTTTTCTATTCGCTTCTCCTTACATGGCATCTGTTTCTTTTGGTTCGTGCTATTGGTGTTTGGCACTCATGTGCGCCGTTTTTTCAGACTCGATGGCTACTTCTCTAGCGATGTCTGCGACCGCATCTTCAACGGCTACTTCGGGCACGTAGATTTTATTTGACTATTTGTTTAGTTTCCATGCAAGATTTTTTCAGATGTGAAGTATTGACCTTATTGAGATGATTTATTGATGTTATGTTGTCTGGGATTTCTACAATACACGATACACACTAGAACCAGAAATCGAAATTCTAGTTCAAACGGATTTCAGCATATGAGTCTGATTTTGGTAAGGTCTTTGACGATCAAGATTTGTTCCAAACTTTATGAAGTTTTAGAAGAGCGTACATTAGAGTTTTCCTAACCTAATATAAGGGTGCTTGAAGGACGTTGAAGAAATGAAAAACTAAGGGGAATAAAGAGAGGAAGAGGGTGGTTATCTTGTTCAAGATCTCATAATGAAGGATTTGTGCTATCGAGTATTCACTTGTACGAATTCTTGTAAGATTTTTTCTTCATATTCAATAAAGATATTCTCCCTTGTCCCATGGACATAGGCAAATTTTTGGCTGAACTACGTTAGATTTTGTGTTCTTGATTGTAGTATTGGGTTTTGATATATGTTCTTTATTTATTCGTTTCAGTAAAGAAAATTCTATATTTTCATGTATTCATAATATTTGGTATCAAAACTTAGGGAATCGAAGGTTCTTCAGTTTCATTGATCTAAGTCAACGGTAGGTGATGACAATGGTCCGCTACCTATCTTCGTAGATTATGATTCTTGAAGTTATTAGTTCATAAGGAAGTGGGGGAGAGTTCTACTTTAGAATTAATGATGACGACTAACAAAGTTAATAACACAAAGTTCGAGGTGGATAAGATTAACGGTATAAGAAACTTCTCAATGTGGTAGAGAAGGGTTAAGACAATCCTTGTAAAAGAAGGATAATTCAAGGTCATTGCCGGTAAGGAAAAAAAAACTTGCCGACTTAATATATGAAGCATGGAACGACATGCATGAGAAGACACAATGCACATTAGAGCTTTGTCAAGCAGATGAGGTAATGTACAACGTCATGACAAACTTCTACGTCAGATTTATGGTTGAAGCTAGAGAACTTGTAAACAAATTCTACATCATATAAACAACTTCAATAGATGGTAAGCTATCTTATGTGTCTTGAAGTACACATAGAGGAGGACCAAGTGTTTTTGTTCCTATCTTCGCTCTCATCGTCATATGACCATTGGTGACAATGATCATTTATGGAAATAACTCTCGACATGGAGAAGTTTACAGCTACACTTCTCAATAATTAGATGATGAGAAGGCTGAATCCATTGGAGGACTCATCAGGGTTGATTGTCGGTGAAAAGGGAAGGTTGAAGAATAAAGAGGGAGGCAAAAGCAACAAAAAATCCAAATCATCGAGGTAGTGTGTCGATGCAAGTCCGATGAACACACACCCGCTTCGTTTTGTTGACGATCCGACGTCAAGACTCGAGTCTTCTTCTTCCTTGCGAGATGATCACTGGATTCTTCTCAGATGTTTTCTATTCCGTGCGATCAAAAGCTATGCGGAGCCTATGAAGTCTCTGTGAGAACTCTGCAAAAGAGTTGGGTGTTCGAACGCGTTGATAGTCATGTAGACTTGGTTCTCGAAAGAGGAAAAGCAAGAGACTTGCTGACTTCTATGAAAGTAGCGAAGGAGAATTCTCTCTTGATCAAGGCTAGTTGACCAAAAAAGAATTTGTCGATGCGAGAAGCTCTCCAATGATCAGCTCCTTTCTCAGTCCAAATGTGGGCTATTTATAGGGGTATGTTGTTCCCCGGGAACATTGTAACAGCCTGTACGGTGGGGCTATAAGACTGCTGCGAGGCTAGCAAGCGGGGCTAAGGAATAGGCTATCGGAGCTAAATAGGAAATATTGTATCTTCAAAATTCTATGAAATTGGGGATTAATGATATCCCAAAAATAGGATTCATCATTATCTCCTTAAGTCATGGATATAGGTGTTATGACCCATTAATAGGCATTTAACAATCTACAAAAATCGTGGAGCTGTTAACTTCTAAAATCTCGCTCGTGGGATATAGAATTAGTCGGTCCGACTATGAGCTCACATGTGCGGCACTGTGAACCCGACTGGCTATGAGCTCGCATGTGCGGCTGAGTGAACCTGTCTAGCTATGAGCTCGCATATGCGACAAAGTTAGCCAGTTTGGCCCATGAGCTTAAATGCTAGCTTAGCATGTTTGGCTATAAATGACCCATATTGAGTTTGGATGGGTTTGTTGGAGTCTGAGTGACCATTCTACCCATTGTAGATTTGCAGGAGCCTAACAGTATGCAAACTGTCTGTTGGGCTGTCTGGGACTTGTCCTTTTAACCGTCAACAAGGAATTCTGGGCGGAGATGGTAAATCATGTGTGTTATGTTGTTAACAAATCACCATCTACAACGATAGATCTTTAGATTCCTGAAGAGGTATGGAGAGAAAATCAAGGCAACTATTTTTTAACTTGTGTTTGGGATGTCCTGCCTATTTACTTGTGCATCAGAAGGACAAAACCACATTGAAGTCAAAGTCGAAATTGTGCATTTTCTTAGGACTCAGACATGGAGTCGGGGATACAAATTATAGGATCTAGAAAGCGGAAGGATGTTCACTAGCCAAAATGTGATCTTCGATGAGGTTTCCATATTAAAATATATAGGAAAGGAGTCTAAGGACGAGTGGAACATCAAGTGACAATGATTAGGTGGAGGTTTTTTGCACTAAAGAGAATATGGACACCGAATCAAAATCATAGTCTATTGATGCAGAGATGGACGAGGAGATTACGAAGATGAAGGATAAGAACCAACCCTAGCAACGCACACAACAATAGCATTAAGGAGATCATGGTGTCCACATAAGGCACCAATCAGGCATGGCTGTGAAAGCATAGTTTCATTTGCTCTAGTCATGGAAGTAAGGGATCAAAGTTATTATAAGGATGCCATTGGACAAGATGACAGCCGATAGATGGATGATGGCCATGACAAAGGAGATAGAGTCACTTTTGCAGAACGGTACATAAAATTTGGTTGAGTTACCTAAAGGAGAAAGAGCTATGTCGGAGAAAGAGCTATGTTGCAAGTGGGTATTCAGGAAAAGGATAATAAGTAATAGAAGGAAAGTTTAGTTGACAATGGTTATGCTCAGAAGAAGGGAATTCACTACAACAATATTTTCTCGCTCATAGTCAAGGATACGTCTAGTCGAGTTTTATTAGTCTAGTCGAGTTTTATTAGCACTGGTAGTGTCTCAGGATTTGGATTTAAAGCAAATGGATGTTAAAACAACCTTTCTACATGGTGAGTTGGAATAGACAATGTTCACGAGGAAACCCAAAGATTTTATAGAGCCCGACAAGGAGGATCGTGCATGTGAGCCCAAGCAATCTCTTTATGGGATGAAGTAGTCTCCCAAGCACCCGACAAGGAGGATCATGCATGTGAGCTCAAGCAATCTATTTATGGGATGAAGTAGTCTCTCAGGCAATGGTATAAGCGCTTTGATTCGTTTATAATGAAGAACAATTTCTCTCGATGTGAGTATAACAGCAGAGTGTACTCAAAGCACCTCAAGGATGGTTCATTAATATATTTACACTTACATGTTGATGACATTTTGATACGGAAATAAGGATCCTCAAAGCTTTATTGGGTACAAAATTGACATGAAGGATTTAAGTGGAGCAAGAATTATCCTTGGGATGAAAATTATCGAGACAGAAAGACTAGAAACTAGGTTATCCCAAAAGAATTATGTTAAGAATGTGGTCGAGAGATTCAACACAAATGACTCAGGATAGACGAGTACCCCTAATGCCGATCTCGAGTTATCCTCCAAGGAGTGGCCGACTAGAAGAAAATATATCTCAAGTACCATATCCTAGTATAGTGGGATCACTCATGTATGTTATGGTATGTACTCGGTTAGATTTATGATATGCAATCAGTTTAATCAGTCGGTAAATGTTAAATCCAAAAAATCTTCATTGAGAAGCGATAAAGTGGATACTTTGGCATTTAAAAGGAAGGATCTCGATTTATTATTTCACTTGTTAGAAGATAGATCAAGCGAGTTACAAGAATAGTTGGATGCAGATTATGCTAGTAAGTTGGATTAGAGAATATCAACTACATGTTATTTATACATACTTGCAGGTTCTTTAGACAGTTGGAATCGACCCTTCAGAATATTAAAGCTCATTATCAACTACGGAGTCAGAATACATGACAACTGTAGAAGAAGCGAAGGAAGCATTGTGGTTAAAATGTTTAGTTGATGAGTTCGGATTCAAGAAGGTGTACGTTACGTTGTTTTGTGTCAGCCAAAGCACGATTCATCTCGAAAATAATCAAGTATACTATAGTCGGATGAAACACATTGACCTACGGTATCACAAAATAAGGGAGTGGTGCAATAAGAAGATTGATCTTATATAAAGATCGATACTAAGGTGAATCCGACGGATATACTATTGAATGTGGTTCCTATGGAAAAGTTCAAGTCAATTTCTATTCAGGTACTCATGTATGAGGAATGTTCGCAACCTCCTGACACTTTCGTAGTTCTAGGCAAATACTGTGTCGGTTGTCAAGGGGATACTAAAGAAAAAACCTAAAGATTTAAAGAGCGCTAAGGTGATTTGCAACAATTTCCTAATGTGGCTTGTTAAACTTAAGCTAAGGTAAAGATTGCTGTTGTGTGACTCGTATTCAACAACGAAGAGCGACATGCGCCATCCGAAGAATAGAGAAGCTCAGGATGTCACGTCCCGATTCCGAAGAATCGAAAGTAGCCACGGACGTGATGTCGTACAAGCCTAGAATGCACTTGTACAAGGCAAGAAGATAGACAAAGCATGGTACATCTCAGAAACAACATCGCAGCGAAATTAAGCAGACAAATTGAAGTCACAAAGAATATAATGAAAAATTTCTCTTTATTGATAATGATAATTGAGTACAAGGCTTACAAAGATTTACAAGGCTCTCAAATACAACTGATACTTGGCCAATTGGCTTACATTGATATTTGTCGTCTTGGCTTACAATCTCACCGATACAACTGAATTACACGGTTCCATACATTATATCATTTATAACAGAAGACGTCTCTAATGGAAGAAGAGATTTTGCGCATCCCAACAATGCTTCGATGTCTTTGAACCATTCCAACCACTCCCCAATGCTGAGTACCTGGGGATGCCCACAAACGTGGGTCAGTACATATCGCGTACTGGTGAGCAGAAACTAGCCCACTCGCCTAAACCGACACTTGTGAAAACGATGTATATTAACTTAGTGATCTTTCTATTAAGAACTATGTTCATTTCAATGATCAGAGTATTCAGCAACATAATGAAACATACTTTGAAAACAACAGTATACATTAAATATATATGAAATATGTACATATCGCTTAACATCGATTCTTACCAATAGCCTACTCATCGTATCCCTACAAAACAATGATTAGACAAAACATAATTAATATGAATCATTCTTACAGAGATAATATTAAGCCTGCATAAATATTCTCGTTAGTATGCAGCCTAACTACATGAGGGTCATTGGTGATATGCCTTCGCACCACGAGGGACATGCCATATAGGACTTCGAAGGGCGTACGAAGCGCCATTCATGAGGTTGCGATCCCCAATGAATGTCTCGTTTATACCCGGTGCTACCAAAGTACTATGTTTCCTCCTAGGCCGAACGATTCCGGTGCCCCGGTGCATCTCGTTCGAGAAAACTTACCAAACCTTGTGCACAAGTCCCTGACCATGCAACGACTATGTAAATAAAATCTTAAGCACAAATTGCATGGTAAAGAATTGTAAGTAACACATACACATATGTTGTCCTTATAGCCATCCACATTTCTTATTTCGGTTGGTACCCCGCAGGTCCCAACTTACAGACCTTCTCGTGGCCTGGTGGCACCAAACCACAATGGTACTCGTATATGAAGCGTTTCCTTTATAGTTACTGTGCACTGATGCACTTGCTATTAGACAGATATTCGATGTTCCTATTTCAGTGTTACAAGCATGTAAGGTGATTTGCAAGACATTACTTCTAATGCAAGGCATACATTTACCGCATTTTTGTGTCAATAGTATTAGCAGTCATCATTCATATGTTTCATTGGTTCCAACGACATTGGATAAAAGGCATCATTATTATAATGTGGACTATAGCAACATTTAGAAATGCAATTCAATAAGCAACACCAACGTTCATTCATTTTATTAGGACATGAAGGAGTAGAGGAGAAGGAACAGATCCACTCACCTATATAAATATTGTTTTCATGCCACGATCCCACATTCGCCTACGATCCCTTAAAAATTATCCTACGCGATGCACAGTCTTCTAACTTGACATAATCATACATTCGAACCACGTCGCATAAGATATCACATCCAGCCAAATTAAGCAATACATCATCATAACACCAAGCATCTCAATTTCCCGCACCACTTGTATTCCATCGATCTGATCCATCTATAATTCTAGCATAATGCTTTTTCGCGAAGCGGGACATTACACAGGAGGTGTCGAAGACATGCATGCTTTATTTGGAGCCAAAGAAGCCAAACAGCCCCAAACCAGTATGCTGATTGGCCCAACCAGTATGTTGGTTGGTCCAACCAGTATACCCGATTTTTTGGCAGCTAGTGCACACAAAAGTGCATACTATACCAACATACCAATTTCCAAAACCGGTATACCGGATTCTCCAGTGCATAGTGTCGAAACCAGATTCCGATTTCCAAAACCGAAATTTCGGTTCTGAAGTATTACAACATATTAGTCTTGTTTTGGTAAGGTCTTTGACGATCAAGATTTGCTCCAAATCTTTTGAAATTTTAGGAGAGCCTATATTAGGGTTTTCCTAAATTAGGGGAACAAAGAGAAATAAGGATGTGGTCTCATTGGAGATCTCGTAAAAAATGATGTGTGATATTCGGTATTCAATTGCACGAATTCTTATAATGTTTTTCTCCATATTCGATAAAAATATTCTTCTATTGTCCCGTGGACATAGGCCAAGTTTATCCTGTGGTTGGAAGACCCTCATAGGGTTGTCCGATCCTGAGTACATGTCTTTCAGCGTCATCCAAATGTCACCAACACCCTCCATCGCTTCTACGTTGTCCGATAGTTGGTCGGTCAATGAGACTGTCAACCATCCAGCTACAACATTGTTGACGATTTTCCACACAACAAACTCCCGTGAGGAGTGATCTTCTTGGTTTGGCCATTCATATAGCCCACCAAGCCCCTTGTCTTCAGAGTCCGCATCGCCTGACGCGACCACTTCAAGTAGTTGAAAGTACCTCCAACTTTACCTCCAGTTTTTTCAACTTCCCCATTTTGTATGGTGAAGGATCCACATCTGCGTGTGCAGTACGGAAGCTAGTCTCGGTCAGCTTCCTGGAGAAGAGATTGTCCACCAAAGCCTTCATCTCTTTGGTCGTCAGCTTGCCGTAGATCGTCTTCATCGTCTTCTTCTTCTCCTCTTCCATCAACAAGACGGTGGCAGATCTAGATCGTCTCCACCTTTGATCGCCGCCCTCTCCACGTCATGTTCCTCCTTCAGTGGCAGCGGCGTCTCCGAGAGCCGCTGCTAATGTCCCGTGCATGGCTGCGATCCGAGGCCGCATGGCCTGACGAGAAGGAGGAGGAAGGCTGCGCTGGCGGCGACGGAAAGGGGACGGGGGCCGGCGTGGAGAAGGGGGGTTGCTGGCCGGGAGGGTGGGGCTGAGCTGGCGCCGGGGGGCTGTTGCCGGTGGGGTAGTGGTTGTGTTGGCGGCAGAAGAGTGGGGGGGGGGGGGGGGGGAGAATGGGGGGAGGGATTGGCGGAGGCGGGGTTTGGAGGGGGGGGGTCCAGCTGTGGAGTGGGGTTAGGGTTTGGTGGAGAAGGGTGGCGAGTAGGGTTAGGATTTTGTGGCTCTGAGACCGAATAAAAATTTAGTAGAATACTTGGCTTTTTATTATTGAGGTAGAACTACATATATATAGGAGAGGCCAACCCCTCTCTCAACTATTCTACTCAACGTGGGACTAAAAACCCATTAATACTCTGAACAAATTTACTCCAGAGTCTTCAAATAATAAAGCATGCATCCCATTCAGGCGAGAGGATCAACATTCGTGAGTAGTTAAGCATAGGTGTGACACTCATGGGTTGTATGACTCATTAATTTTTAGCTTATTTTCCTTTTCTTTTGATACTGAAGTCTGAGACCCTCCATAATTCCCATACTCATGGCTAGTTTGACTCATCAGTTTTTAGCTTCTTTTTCTTCTCTTTTGATACTGACTCCCATACTCATGGCTAGTCTGAGACTGTTAGACAGTCCTCCATTATTGTCTCAAAAATGTAAATGAACCTTTCATTTTTAATTGCAATACAATTTAAAAAACAAACATCAAAACTTAAAAGTGACAATTGGATTTTAATATTCAAATGAAATTATTACATCCAAAGTGATATTACCTCAACTGTATGGATTAGTCATTTTCTAGCATCAATAACAATTGGACTTTCTTTGAAGGAAGCCCTCAAAAACGTAAATTACTATGAAGCTTTCATTTTTAATTGCAATACAATTTTAAGAACACACATCAAAGTTTTAAAAATGGCAATTGGACTTTAATATTCAAATGCAATTACCACATCCAAAGTGATCTTACCTCAACTGTATGGATTAGTAATTTTCTAGCATCAATAACAATTGGATTTTCTTTGAAGGAAGCCCGTGGAATCACCCCAAGAGAAGCAGCTTCCTGTGCTCATGGAGAGTCAAATGTTGATCAGATGAAACAAGAAATAAATATGCATAGAAATACGACGAAAGGAAATGTATGATTTCTTTACTTACCTCGAGTATGGAAAAACAACGAATATCATATTCTCCAAAACCATCTAGCAAGGAGGATATATTTGAGCATCTCGAAGTATCAAAACTAATTCCTAGGTTTTCAATAAATCTATCCCTTAATGTGGAGTCACCGGGGAATTGCAAGCATCCCAAAACTTGGGAAAATACTTCAATCGAAGGTATAATGCCAGCTGAAATTGTTTCACGGTATACCATGATAGCCCTTGATGTCCTGCAATACACAAAAGGATGAAGTTACATGTAATTGAACACATTAAATGGTATCACAGAAATAGTGGCAATATAATTTATTACTATGTTAGCAGAAGAAAATGAAACTTAGTATCTTGAACACTGCATGATTTTTGTGAGTGGAAAGTAAAACATAAATCTATTTAAACGTATAACCTAGAGGTCAATGTCCAGCCAGATTCTGGTGTCTATAATCTCCAAAACAGTTGATTAGTAAAGTTAGCATATAAAACTATAGAAGATCAGGAACAAGGTTGTCTAGGCAGCAAACAAGTAAACTCCACCGAGGTCCCTCTATTAAATAGTATGTGGTTCTATAAAAATACAAGTGTATAGTGGACCTATATATCTCTAATATCCTTCTCTAAGCTCATACAGACCAACCACCAAGCAAGGTTTTGGAGACCTGTTCTCTCTTGTGATTGAAGTAGTTGATGGCAAGAGTGAGTTCTACCAGACTATAAGTGATTTTTGTTCTAAGAATCAGCTTCAACATTTTCAACTCCATAACTATCTACAAAGAAGAACTTGAATTACATAAAAAGTTTAGACAGTCAGAACCTATGCATGGTAAACAAGATTTTGATCACTTTGAATGCATTATTCTAGACTAAAGTTCCAACTTCAATGTTGTTTAATAATTTATAAACTGCATTCAAGAGTAAATCTGAAGACAATTGTGTTTTTTTGCAAACTAGGTCTCTTATGAAATGTTACAAAATTTGTATCGAATACATTGAGACCACTGCATATTCTGGATATTTTCAAACTTAAAGGACCTTAAAAATCTCAAACACTTCAATATAATTCTTAAGTTTGGATTCTTTGGCATCTAAACCTCAGGGAATAATGCAATTCTCTTTAGCAAATAATTTCATTTCGCTGTGTATCAAGACTACTTAGTTCAGTAGAATATGGATGAGAGCTCATGTTCCAAATGAACTGCATAACCAATAAAGCTTGCTTTCCTTACCTTCAATGGGCCCTCCAGGCATTATGGCAAGCCCCTCTCCCACCATAGGTTCATTGGATGAGGATCTTGTCGTACCAATGAAAAGGGCTAATGTCACAATAACTGCTGGTCAAGAAATTTGATCCATCTTTTCATGGGTACCTCTCAATGTAGTGTTTTGAAATAAGCTCAAATTTGTTAACTTACTCATGGAAAACAAGAAAATTGTAGAATATTTTGGAGTAATTGTTATATTTTTATTGATAATCTCTTGGCTATTTATAGCCTTACAACCCTTCATCTTACATTAATACCCCATTAAAAACCCCTGTAGAATATTCTAATATCCCAACAAATATACCAAGAATATTCTAATATCCCAACAAATATACCAACAAATATACCAAGAATATTCTAATATACCAATACTCCTCCTCAAGATGGGCGAAAGATATTCACTAAGCTCATCTTGTCGCATCCTCTAATCATATCTGTAGAGCTAAGTCCCTTGGTCATACTGTCTGCTATCTGCTCCTTGGTGGAACATGACCTAGCTCCAGTAGTCCACGGTCCAACTTCTCCTTGATGAAGAACCTATAGATCTCAAAGTGTTTGGTCATGTCATACTGCACTGGATTGTTGGCGATACTGATGGTTGACAGGTTGTCACACCAGAGCTTCATCTTGACTCCTTGATCCAGCTTCAGCTCCACCAGCATACTCTTCAGCTAAATCAGCTCTGCAACTCCCAATGCCATAGTTCTGTACTCCGCTTCAGCTGTCGAGCTGGCCACCATCGACTGCTTCTTACTCCTCCAAGAGACCAAGTTCCCTCCTACAAATATGCAATAGCCCGAGGTAGACCTCCTGTCATCAGTACAACTAGCCCAGTCAGAGTCACAGTAGCCCTCGATGCTCAAGTGATCATTCTTCCTGAATATCAACCCCTTTCCGGGGACACCCTTCAATTATCTCAAAATTTGGTACACTGCGTCTATATGACCCTTCTTTGGGTCATGCATGTAGCGGCTCACCACACTCATTGCAAAGCAGATATCATGACGTGTGTGGCTCAAATAGATCAACTTGCCCACTATTCTCTGGTATCTGTCTCGGTCAACCGATTCTCCAGCCTCAGCACACAGCTTGAACCCCTGGTTGATCGGCGTCGCTGCAGGTCTGCATCCCAACATCCCTGTCTCTGTGAGAAGGTCCAGCGCATACTTCCTCTGAGAAAGAACAATTTTCTCTGCTTCTCGAGCAATCTTAATCCCAAGGAAGCACTGAAGAAGGCCAAGGTCCTTCACCTCGAACTCCTTGTCAAGCTTCTCCTTGAGTCGGACAATCTCCTGCTCATCATCTCATGTGATAATCATATCGTCCACATACACTGCAACCATGGTGATGTGGCCTCCACTCCGATGGAAGAACACAGTATGATCAGCATTGATCTGCTCATATCCCATCCCTATCATCGCCCTCCTGGATCTGTCAAACCACGCTCGAGGAGACTGCTTCAGTCCATAGAGGGACTTCTTCAACCTGCAGACCTTGCCCACTGTCTTATCGGTGCAGAATCCTGGTGGTATCTCCATGTACACTTCCTCCACTAGATCCCCATGAAGAAACGCATTCTTCACATCCAGTTGGTGTAGCTTTTATCCACCATTCGCTGCCAAAGAAATCAGGGTCCTGACGGTGCTTATCTTCGCCACTGGTGCAAAGGTCTCATCATAGTCAATGTCGTACGTCTAACTGTATCATTTTGCCACCAGTCGAGTCTTGTAGCGCTTACTTTTTCATATGGGTTCTGCTTTACATTAAAGGCCCACTTGCATCCGACTGCCCTCTTCCCCTCTGGCAGTTTTACCAGTTCCCAAATGTGGTTCTTCTCAAGAGCGCCTAACTCCTCGTGCATCGCCGCTTTGCAGTTTGGATCATTTTTGGCAACCTGCCAATTGTTAGGTACAGTAATAATATCCAAAGATGCAATGAATACTACATGAGAAGAAGAGAGGTTATTATATGAAACAAACTGAGCAAGGTCCCAACCATATATATCAGGAGGATTTTCCGCATTGCTGCGAGTGGTCCTCCGTACTGATAATGGTGTGGGAGGAGTAGGAAGAATGATATCACTTGAAAGGGAATCTGGTGGTGGTGGTGTAGGTGTCTCAGGAGTTGAGACGGACGCAGGCAAGGGACTTGGCACTGGCACTAAAGGTACTAGTCATGCAGTTTGCTTCCCTTTCCTACTGTAGGTGACTCCCCATGAGCCGTGGGCCTAACACCTCTCATCGCTTCCCCCTATTCCTCTTCACTCTCATGCTCCTCCTCAAACGTTCCTCCATGCCATACTCCTAAATCGGTCACCACACTCTCACCAATCTTCCTCTCTCGCCTCATACTCTCAATATCATGTGAGTTGCTCATGGATGAGGTTCCCTCCTAACGGTAGTATGGCTCAAACTCCCTGAAGTGAACATCCATGCTCACAAACTTCTTCTTCTCTACTGGGCTCCAGCACACGTACCCCTTCTGAGTCGCCGAATAGCCCACGAATACACACTTGACTGCTCTGGGGTCAAGTTTCCCAACATACGGTCCGTTGTCCTTCACAAAACGTACGCAGCCAAACACCTTTAGTGGGAGTATTCCACTATTATTTTCTTGCAATATCTCACATGGAGACTTCCATCCCAGTATCTTTGAGGGCATTCTGCTGATCAATCGAGTTGTTGTCAACACTGCATGCCCCCATAGACTCTGTGGGACATTCATGGCGATCATCATGCTCCTTGTCACCTCCAGAAGGTGTCAGTTCTTCCTTTCTGCCACTCCATTATGTGCTGGTGTGTATGCACAGGTGGTCTGATGTTGTATTCCTTGGACTTACAGGTATTCCTCAAGTGCTTTGTTGGTATACTTTGTTCCATTGTCAGACCTTAGTACATTCACCACTGCTCTGTACTGAGTCTGGACATGTTTATGAAAGTACCGGAAACAGGCAAAGACCCCACTCTTATTCTTCATCAAATACAGCCAGGTGACACGAGAGGAACAATCAATAAAAGAGACGAAATACTTGTAACCATTCATAGTAGTTGTGGCGCACGGCCCCCAGGCATCAGAATATATAATATAAAAAACAGAAAAGCTCCTATGGTCCGCACCAACATATGAGCTCCTAGTAAGTTTGCCTAAATCACATGCATCACATACTAGTTTCTACTTATTTGTCTTCTCATAAATAGATGGATACAACCTACTCAAAATATCAAAAAATGAGTGCCCCAACCGCCTGTGATGGAGTATCAGTGTATCACCGGCACTCATCTTCGGTCCTCCCATTCTTGCCCTCTCTGCCACAAACACTAATGCTGAATCTAGTCCTTCCCGATCCAAGTACCACAGTCCATCATGCCAAGTGCCTGTCTCAAGTCTTCGTCCCGTCTCCTTCTCCTGGAAAATTACCTTAGGAATATCAAAAAAGATAATGCATTCTAGTTGGAGGATTATAGAACTAATGGACAAAAGACTGACTGGAAAAGAAGGAACATGTAAAACATTGGATAATCTTACTGAACCTGTACAATCGACAGTACCGTTACCGACCACTGGCTGAAAATTACCATCGGCAGTTTGAATGTTGTCTGCAGATGCTATGTGAGTGTATGAAGAGAACTCACTAGCATTTCCTGTCACGTGTCGAGACGCACTCGAATCGACAATCCAGTCCGACGATCTAAGGGAAGACATAGATGCAAGGACGAGTGAGTCATCAGTACCTTCCGATGGATAGGCATACATGGCAGCGTTACCTCTGGCGAAGACTGATGTGGACGCCTCCTCAGTCCCACTCCTCCTGTCTCCATCGCTTGACGCTCTCTGCTTTCCCCTGAGTACTTCCAGCATGCCCAGTAGTGCCTATCCTCCTCAGTATAGACACTATTAGCTCCCTCCTCGCCTTCTGCTACCAGCAGGTTCGTCCGATAACCTCCTCGACCCCCACGACCACGGTCACGTCCTCCAAACTGTCCACGTCCGCCATATGAATCTCCCTCCTTTGATGGTTTGGTACAAGCATACCTCAGATGGTCCACCTTCCCGCAGTTGTAACACTGTCGGGGTCTCCCTTAGGTCCTGTGCCGCCTGAATTGGCAACCGTCAGTGCTGTCTTCACTTCAGGAGGACCACATGTCCCTGCCTATAGCTTGATACGAGTCTCCTCCTGGATCATGGCCGAGATAGCCTCCTCAAGTATAGGAATCTTCGGTTGGGCTAGAAGTAGTGATGTCCTCTGAGCAAACACTGCGGCCAGTCCCTTAAGAAACTCCATCGTCCTCTCCTGCAGACATACCTCTCCTTATACTTCGGGTCCTCGCAGCTCGCCCGATCTGAGAAGTGATCATAATCCAACCACAGACGCTCAAACTCCATGGCATACTCCTGTACCGTCTTCTCTCCCTGTTCGGTGTCGTCGATCTCCCCCTTGATCTGAAAAACCCTCAAGTTATTCCCCACACCATCGTAGGTTCTCCTCAACTTCTCCTACACGTCTTTCACCATCTTAAGGCCATCCACTATGGCGACGATCGACTGGAGTAAAGAATTGAGGAGCCAAATATATACCACCATATGAGTGGACTTCCACTCGTCGCGTCCTGCCGAGCCTTCATCCGGCTCTGTCTTCTCTCCTGACAAGAAACTCTCCAGGTTCTTCCCTGCGAGGGTTCTCCTCACCCGTCGTGACCAACTCAGGTAGGTGGCTGGTCCATCAAGCTTCAGATAGATGGATGGAAGCTCCAACTTCGCCAATATTCGTGTCGCGCTCTCACCAGCCAACAATTTCATCAGCTTCATCAACGTTGCGACCTTCGCAGAGTCCAACTTCTTGATGATCTCCTACATCGATCCTTCTCTTCTCCGATCACCTCACACTCGTCCAACTATTCACGTTCGCCCTCTTCGTCCTCTCCTAGACCCGATCATGTCTCTCCTCCATCAGATCTAGGCCTTCGATGTCAACGTCTGGAACGACCCGTGGGAGACGCCAGGAACCGTTGCAGAAGGCTCCGCAGGAGTCGCGGCTTCGCGGAGGTGGTGGCGGGCGAGCTGCGACGGTGGTGGCGGACGAGCAGTGCGGCAGGGGTGGTGACGGGAGGCGCGGCAGCTGTGGTGGCGGCCCGGCAGGGGTGGTGACGGGCGGCGAGGCAGCGGTGGTGGCGGCCTGGCAGCGGTGGAGGTGGTGGCGGCCTGGCAGCGGTGGAGGTGGTGGCGGGCGGTGTGGCAGCGGTGGAGGTGGTGGCGGCTAGGGTTTGGGAGGTGGTGGCTAGGGTTTGGGCTATGATACCATGTAGAATATTTTGGAGTAATTGTTATATCTTTATTGATAATCTCTTGGCCATTTATAGCCTTACAACCCATCATCTTACATTAATACCCTATTAAAAACCCCTGTAGAATATTCTAATATCCCAACAAATATACCAAGAATATTCTAATATACCAACAAATATACCAAGAATATTCTAATATACCAACAAAAATACTTCGAGAACTCTTATATGGATATCCAGACTTTAAACTAAAAGGATGATTACAAGGCCTAATCTACCCAAATATACTTGCGATGCTATTCTCCAGAAAAAAAGGAACTCAAGAAAATAATAACAATTCACAAAAAGAAATCTGGCCACAATATATATAACTGAAATTACTTAGGTATTAGTGATGATTGCACTTCTGCAGTTTCTAACTCAGTGTGGTGAATGGACAGACATGGCAACAAAAAATTTCAGGTATGCCTATTAAGTCAAGGAAGCTTCAGATATGTAGAACTTGGGTAGAAAGGGCAATAAGGTCCTACTGTAGATGTTTAATACAGTGGATGAAAATCTTGGCCGATAAAATGTGCTGGCTACTCGCTGGATATTTGATTATAAACTGGTATGCATTCGAAACCATAATTCCTCGATGGGACTTCACTGAGTTGAATAAAGTGATATTGGATGACTAGACATGACAAGTGGCATATATAATTATAAAAAAAAACATACCCATGGAAAAGAAACTAGGTCAATCTGAAGGCCAGAAGCATGTGTCATATTGTAGTCTCTGTTCTGCAGGAGAACCTTCACTTAGTGGTCAGCATTAAGTAGATACACTAATTGCCTGGATCCAAGGAAGCTTTGGAATATTTAAGTCACTTGGAAGAAGGAACACAATTTAAGTATAGGATATCACATGAAAATGAAAGGTTAATATGATCAATATCATCATCCGAACAGTTTCCATTGTGGAAGAGAACTTAGTACTGAGAAAGTTCCATTAGAGGATTGACCAAGTTCTATGACCAGCTATCAACCTGATCCCACCCCTATCAATTGGTGCTAATTTCCCACCAAAGACTGCTTAAGAAAGGCTTACACAATAAACCCTCAAATTCCAGTTGGGGTAGATGGGGCTACCTTTTCTAGTTATTTACTCTAAGCTCATGCAAATATGGAGCATTTCTCTTGGTTCCTCCGGAGAAAGAGACAAGAGTTGAGATAATAAACTGCATTGTATGGATAAGCTAAAGAATGAAATTAAATCTCAACTGGTCAGCTTTATAAGTTAATGTTTGTCATGTAGAGCAGTAAAAATGTTTTTTCTTGAAGTATCAGAATATAAAACAATAAGTAGAAAGTACTTCTATGCATGTTCAGAAATCAGCAACAATGATTAGCAACAGCAAAGCTACAATAAGAGCAATCTCGTACCATTCACTATCAATTTGTGGTTTCCCTGAGATGAAAGTCACTACAGGATCACCAAGTGAGTAAGCCTTCCCCAAACTCTTTAAGCACAAACCTACAGGAAGTAATTCATCATGATCATGGTCAACAGCCATCAGAGAAAAGGACTATTAATATGTGATCATTAAATTAGCATTGGTTCAAAGTGCAGGCCCAAAAAAAGACTAATATTTGAAGCAAGTATCTGCCTCCAAATTGCTTCAGCCTTTAGGAAATGAAGCACAAATTAAAAAAATGTCAGGGTTAATTGACAAGTGAACTTACCAGTTAAGCAACGACACATGATGAGGTTGGGGAGAATGCCATCTTTTTTGGCTTTTGCAAGGATCTCAAAGCCCAATTCAGCTTCATCCTTCCTTTAATTACAAAACATGATGATGAGATACTGATAGTGAAGCAAATAGCACAAAGTTTTGAAGTATTACTTTTCACATGCTACTATGAGAATAGAGTATGTCACAATATTTGGGTGCACTCCTGCTGCTTTAATTTCATCAAGAACTTCAACAGACTTTTGTAACTGTCCACCATCACCTGTAGAAGTATTTTGGCTGCTTAGATTCCAGAGATAATAGGCAAAAAGCAAATGCCTGCAGAAGTTTTTAAGTAGGTCATAACTACTATCGGGATTACTGTCCCAATGACAAGTATAGGTCAAAGGTCCTTGTATGCAACTTTACATATCAACTGAAAAAGGAAGAGAAAAAAAGGTGGTGTCTGTTCTTTGAAGAAGTAACACATGGCAAGACATGGATAAATTGAAGACAATAAATGGTCAGGTGTGGTATGAGAATGCGCAAGCGAAATCAGAGAAGTGAAGAAGCTCAGTAATGTGGTTGCTGATATGTGTCAAAGGTTTGAGCCAGGTAGATGGAATGGCCTATAATAACATGGGTGGCAGTTGCAAATAGATTTTATATTCTATAAAAGACTATTACCAAAGCATAAACAAATATAAGTAGTTTAAAGTTAGAGAATCCACTGAAACCCAAAAGTATACCTATAATAAGAAATGAAAGTAGAAGTAAAACAAAGACCACCCAACTCTGGGCAGGTCTGTAGGATTCCAACAACTGCCATTTCTGAATTTTGAGAATACTTTACGTTGTTCATTAGTACACATCCAAAGCATGCTTTACAGTTGATTAAATTTCAAACACCTATATTCTTCACTTCTTTTCCTTTTTCTATTATTTTAAACCCAAATGATCAAAATATGATTTCTGGAAAATATTGACTAATTAGTTTAATTCATTCAATTGTCACCGGGGGGTGGTCCAGTGGTAGAGGCTGGTGAGGGATATTATAAGGGAGGTCCTGGGTTCGAGCCCAAGGCTCAAAAAAAAAAAAAAAAAAAAATTTGAGAGAGAGTCTTAATTTATTCAATTATTTTTTAATGAAGAAATTATGAAGAAAACCAGATCTTCGAGAAAGTCCTTTTCATAGAAGAACGAACAACCCCATATTTCATAATTTAATCATGTCCAAGATAGGTACAAGACATCAATACTTGAACTAACGAAATAATTTTGCAAAAAAAAAATAGAGAAAGAAATGGTATTTGCAGTTGACAATACTACATTTCATAAATAGAGAACATAAGACATACATAAGGAGTTGATCAATGCATTCAGTGTTGAAACTGTTGGAAGTAATCTGATAGACTTAATATCCTCGTACAACTCCAATGCCTTCTGCCAATTTTGTGCCTGATACACAAGAAATAGGTACAATTTTGATATTCTACTAACCCTTGTTCCTTAAGGTTTCATTAAATTATCAAAGAAAAGTATTTTTTGGAAAAAGAAAATAAAGAAAGAAAGAAAGAAAGAAATTCACCAAGAGGGGTGACATCATTTTACCAATTCTTTTGTGGAGCTTTCTTGTGCTCCACGGACGACCCCATTCTGATGGGGGTAAGGCTTAGATGATAATTAAGATGACCCAGGAAGGGTTGACAAAGTGCAAAAGAAGATCATAATTACTTTGCTAAAACAGATCACTTTATAGGCTCAAAAAAATATGTCAGCATTACTGCCTACAGGTCTGAATGATTAGCTAGTCTAACTTTCTTTTTGAACATTTGCTTGAAGCCTTGAAAACATACATTGCTGCAGGCCCCCATCAATGAGCTATATGAGACATTCCCGACTGGTATTCCTTTGTTTCTCGCATCTCGTAGGATGTCAAAGGCAGTGTCAATCTTCCCAGCATGCCCCGCAACATCTACTATTGTACTAAGAAACATCTGCATTGAATTAATGTCAGAACTCCAGGATATGTATACATTGAAATATTGCCAGAACTCCAGAAAATAAGTTGACATTAAGGTAAAAGTTTCAAAATTATAAAATTAGAAGGTAGGTTATCTTGACAATGAGTTTACTTGTGCACTATCCACGGACTCTCCAAAAAATATCTCTCCACCAAATTAGGAGTAACCACATCTCTTCTTCTCGTCCTCCATCTTGCATGCCTACTGCCATATGAAACTCAACAGGTTGCATGGTAAATTCCAAGAGTTATCTCTAAGGTTGAGGACTAGGCTCAATCTCAACTAGTCCCTTGTTTCAGTTCTGTGTAATAACACCTTAGAGGATAACTATAAGAATCCAGTAAGAAAAATGAATGTAACCTTAACAAGTACACCCCTAAATCATTGGTTTAAGTTTTAGAAAATAAAGCCAATGATACTTTGACATAGTGCTTAGTATAGTTAAACTTTGAAAAGAACTTGTTGGTATATTAGAATATTCTTAGTATATTTGTGGGTATATTAGAATATTCTTGGTATATTTGTTGGGATATCAGAATATTCTACAGGGGGTTTTAATGGGATATTAATGTAAGATGAAGAGTTATAAGGCTATAAATAGCCAAGAGATTATCAATAAAAAATATAACAATTACTCCAAAATATTCTACATGGTATCAGGGCCGAAATCCTAGCCACCACCTCCCAAAACCTAGTCGCCGCCGCTGCCACACCGCCAGCCACCACCGCTGTCGCGCCGCCCGCCACCACCGATGCCGCACCGCTCGTCCGCCACCACCGTCGCCGCTCGCCCACCACCACCACCGTGAATCCGCGACTCCCGCGGAGCCTTCTACCGCGGTTCCTAGGGTCTCCAGCGGGTCGTTCCAGACGTGCATCGAAGGCCTAGATCTGATGGGGGAGAGACATGATCGGGTCTAAGAGAGGACGAAGAGGGCGAACGTGAATCGTGGGACGGGTATGACGTGATCGGAGAAGAGGAGGATCGATGGAGGAGATCATCAAGAAGTTGGACTCTGCAGAGGTCGCAACGTTGATAAAGCTGATGAAACTGTCAGCTGGTGAGAGCGTGACACGAACATTGGCGAAGTTGGAGCTTCCATCCATCGATCTGAAGCTTGATGGACCGGCCACCTACCTGAGTTGGTCACAACGGGTGAGGAGAACCCTCGCAGGGAAGAACCTGGAGGGTTTCTTGTCAGGAGAGAAGATAGAGCCGGATGAGGGCTCGGCAGGACGCGACAAGTGGAAGTCCACTCATATGGTGGTATACATTTGGCTCCTTAATTCTTTAGTCCAGTCGATCGCCGCCACAGTGGATGGCCTTGAGATGGTGAAAGACGTATGGGAGAAGTTGAGGAGATCCTACGATGGTGTGGAAAATAACTTGAGGGTTTTCCAGATCAAGGGGGAGATCGACGACACCGTACAGGGAGAGAAGACGGTACATGAGTATGCCACGGAGTTGGAACGTCTGTGGTTGGATTATGATCACTTCTCAGATCGGACGAGCTGCTAGGACCCGAAGTGTAAGGAGAGACAGGTATGTCTGCAGGAGAGGACGATGAAGTTTCTTAAGGGGCTGGCCGCAGTGTTTGCTCAGAGGACAGCACTACTTCTAGCCCAACCGAAGATTCCTACACTTGAGGAGGCTATCTCGGCCATGATCCAGGAGGATACTCGTATCAAGCTACAGGCAGGGACATATGGTCCTCCTAAAGTGAAGACAGCACTGGCGGTTGCCAATTCAGGCGGCACAGGACCTAAGGGAGACATTCGGCAGTGTTACAACTACGGAAAGGTGGGTCATCTGAGGTATGATTGCACCAAACCACCCAAGAAGGGAGATTCAGGTGGCGGACGTGGACAGTTTGGAGGACGTGGTCGTGGTCGTGGGGTCGACGGGGTGGTCGAGGAGGTTCTTGGGCGAACCTGCTAGTAGCAGAAGGCGAGGAAGGAGCTAACTGAGGAGGATCAGGCACTACTGGGCATGCTTGGAGTAATCAGGAGAAAGCAGAGAGCGTCAAGCGATGGAGACATGAGGAGTGGGACTGAGGAGGCGTCCACCTCAGTCTTCGCCAGAGGCAACGCTGCCATGTATGCTAATCCATCGGAAGGTACTGATGACTCACTCGCCCTTGCATCTATGTCTTCCCTTAGATCGTCGGACTGGATTGTTGATTCGGGTGCGTCTCGACACGTGACAGGAAATGCTACTGAGTTCTCTTCTTACACTCACCTAGCATCTGCAGACAGCATTCTAACAGCCGATGGTACTTTCCAGCCAGTGGTCGGTAAGGGTACTATCGATTGTACAGGTTTAGTAAGATTATCCAATGTTTACATGCTCCTTCTTTTCCAGGCAGTTTTTCGTCTATTAGTTTTATAATCCTCCAACTAAAATGCATTGTCTCTTTTGATATTCCTAAGGTGATCTTCCAGGAGACGGAGACGGAGACGGGACGAAGACTTGGGATAGGCACTTGGCATGATAGACTATGGAACCTGGATCGGGAATGACGGGATTCGGCATTTGTGTCTGTGGCAGAAAGGGCAAGAATGGGAGGACCAAAGATGAGTACCGAGGATACACTGATACTCCATCACAGGCGGTTGGGACACTCCTCTTTTGGTATTTTGAGTAGGTTGTATCCATCTATTTATGAGAAGACAAATAAGAAAAAACTAGTATATGATGCATGTGATTTAGGCAAAATAACTAGGAGCTCATATGTTGGTGCAGGTCATAGAAGATCTTCTGTTTTTGATATTATACATTCTGATGTCTGGGGGCCGTGCGCCATAACTACTATGAATGGTTACAAGTATTTCGTCTCTTTTATTGATTGTTCCTCTCGTGTCACCTGGCTGTATTTTATGAAGAATAAGAGTGAGGTCTTTGCCTGTTTTCAAGACTTTCATAAACATGTCCAGACTCAGTACAGAGCAGTGGTGAAGGTACTAAGGTCTGACAATGGAACAGAGTATACCAACAAAGCACTTGAGGAATACCTGTCAGCCCAAGGGATACAGCATCAGACCACCTGTGCATACACACCAGCACAAAATGGAGTAGCAGAAAAAAAGAATAGACACCTTCTGGAGGTGGCAAGGAGCATAATGGTCGCCATGAATGTCCCACAGAGTCTGTGGGGGCATGCAGTGTTGACAGCAGCTCGATTGATCAATAGGATGCCCTCGAAGGTACTGGAATGGAAGTCTCCATGTGAGATATTGCAAGGAAATAATAGTGGGATACTCCCACTAATGGTGTTTGGCTGCGTACGTTTTGTGAAGGACAACAGACAGTCTGTTGGGAAACTTGACCCCAGAGCAGTTAAGTGTGTATTCGTGGGTTATTCGGCGACTCAGAAGGGGTACATGTGCTGGAGCCCAGTAGAGAAGAAGAAGTTTGTGAGCATGAATGTTCACTTCAGGGAGTTTGATACTACCGTCGGGAGGGAACCTCATCCATTAGCAACTCACTTGATACTAAGAGTATGAGGCGAGAGAGGGAGATTGGTGAGAGTGTGGTGACCGATTTAGGAGTATGGCATGGAGGAACGTTTGAGGAGGAGCAGGAAAGTGAAGAGGAAAAGGGGGAGATGATGAGTGGTGTTAGGCCCACGCTCAGGGGGAGTTACTTACCTACAGCAGAAAAGGAAAGCAAACTGCAGGACCAGTACCTATAGTGCCAGTGCCAAGTCCCTTGCCTGCGTCCGTCTCAACTCCTGAGACACCTATACCACCACCACCAGATTCTCCTTCAGATGATATCATTATTTCTACTCCCACACTATTATCAGTACGGAGTACCACTCGCAGCAATGCGAAAAATTCTCCTGATATATATGTTTGGGACCTTGCTTAGTTTGTTTCATATAATATATCTTCTTCTCATGGAACATTCATTGCATCTTTGGATAGTATTACGGTACCTAAAAATTGGCAGGTTGTCAAGAACGATCCAAAGTGGAAAGCTACGATGCACGAGGAGTTCGGCACTCTTGAGAAGAACCACACTTGGAAACTGGTAAAACTGCCAGAGGGGAAGAGGACAGTAGGATGCAAGTGGGTCTTTACTGTAAAGCAGAACCCAGATGGAAAAGTAGCACTACAAGGCTCGACTGGTGGCAAAAGGATACAATTAGACGTACGGCATTGACTATGATGAGACCTTTGCACCAGTGGCGAAGATGAGCACCGTCAGGACCCTGATTTCTTTTGCAGAGAATGGTGGATGGAAGCTACACCAACTGGATGTGAAGAATGCGTTTCTTCATGGGGATCTAGTGAAGGAAGTGTACATGGAGATACCACCAGGATTCTGCACCGATAAGACAGTGGGCAAGGTCTGCAGGTTGAAGAAGTCCCTCTGGACTGAAGCAGTCTCCTTGAGCGTGGTTTGACAGATTCAGGAGGGCGATGACAGGGATGGGATATCAGAAGATCAATGATGATCATACTGTGTTCTTCTGTCGGAGAGAAGGCCACATCAACATGCTTGCGATGTATGTGGAGATATGATTATCACAGGAGATGATGAGCAGGAGATTGCCCAACTCAATGGGAAGCTTGGCAAGGAGTTCGAGGTGAAGGACCTTGGCCTTCTTCGGTACTTCCTTGGGATTGAGATTGCTCGAGAAGCAGAGGAGATTGTTCTTTCTCAGAGGAAGTATGCGCTGGACCTTCTTACAGAGACAGGGATGTTGGGATGCAGACCTGCAGCGACGCCGATCAACCAGGGGTTCAAGCTGTGTGCTGAGGCTGGAGAACCAGTTAACCGAGACAAATACCAGAGAATGATGGACAAGTTGATCTATTTGAGCCACACACATCCTTATATCTGCTTTGCAGTAAGTGTGGTAAGCCGCTACATGCATGACCCAAGGAAGGGTCATATGGACGCAGTTTACCAGATTCTGAGATACTTGAAAGGTGCCTACGGAAAGGGGTTGATATTCAGGAAGAATGATCACTGAGCATCGAGGGCTACTGTGACTCTGACTGCGCTAGCTGTACTATTGACAGGAGGTCTACCTCGGGCTATTGCATATTTGTATGAGGCAACTTAGTTTCTTGGAGGAGTAAAAAGCAGTCGGTGGTGGCCAAATCGACAACTGAAGCGGAATATAGAGCTATGACCTTAGGAGTTGCAGAGCTGCTATGGCTGAAGAGTATGCTGGTGGAGCTGAAGCTGGATCAAGGAGCCAAGATGAAGTTATGGTTAAAAAGCCAAGAGATTATCAATAAAAAATATAACAATTACTCCAAAATATTCTACACATACTAATGGAAAAACTGAAGGTATGGAAAAAGTGAAGGTGGTTAGCGAGATTCAAGATTCTGTAGACTGTGTCAACATGCACCATTTATCAAAAAGGAGATACTAGTACCATAATTAGGACAACGAGAATATTATAGTGGTTATTATTAGGACGAGTTATGTAGAATATTTTGGAGTAATTGTTATATTTTTTATTGATAATCTCTTGACTATTTATAGCCTTACAACCCTTCATCTTACATTAATACCCCATTAAAACCCGCTGTAGAATATTCTAATATCCCAACAAATATACCAAGAATATTATAATATACCAACAAATATACCAAAAATATTCTAATATACCAACACCCCTCCTCAAGATGGGCAAAAAATATTCACTAAGTCCATCTTGTCACATCCTCTAATCATATCTGCAAAACTAAGTCCCTTGGTCATACTGTCTGTTACCTGCTCCTTGGTTGGAACATGATCTAGCTCCAGTAGTCCACGGTCCAACTTCTCCTTGATGAAAGAACCTATCGATCTCGATGTGTTTGGTCCTGTCATGCTGCACTGGATTGTTGGCGATACTGATGGCTGACTGGTTGTCACACCACAGCTTTATCTTGGCTCCTTGATCCAACTTCAGCTCCACCAGCATACTCTTCAGCCATAGCAGCTCTGCAACTCCCAAGGCCATAGCTCTGTACTCCGCTTCAGCTGTCGATCTGGCCACCACCGACTGTTTTTTACTCCTCCAAGAGACCAAGTTCCCTCCTACAAATATGCAATAGCCCGAGGTAGACCTCCTGTCATCAGTACAGCTAGTCCAGTCAGAGTCACAGTAGCCCTCGATGCTCAAGTGATCATTCTTCCTGAATATCAACCACTTTCCGGGGGCACCCTTCAAGTATCTCAGAATCTGGTACACTGCGTCCATATGATCATTCCTTGGGACATGCATGTAGCGGCACACCACACTCACTGCAAAGCAGATATCAGGACGTGTGGCTCAAATAGATCAACTTGTCCACCAGTCTCTGGTATCTGTCT
This sequence comes from Iris macrosiphon, assembly GCA_036927795.1. Classification (NCBI taxonomy): domain Eukaryota; kingdom Viridiplantae; phylum Streptophyta; class Magnoliopsida; order Asparagales; family Iridaceae; genus Iris; species Iris macrosiphon. The sequence goes on along the minus strand of JAYESA010000002.1, from coordinate 193,319,552 downwards.
CGGTCAACTGGTTCTCCAGCCTCAGCACACAGCTTGAACCCCTGGTTGATCGGCGTCGCTGCATGTCTGCATCCCAACATCCATGTCTCTGTAAGAAGGTCCAGCGCATACTTCCTTTGAGAAAGAACAATCATCTTTGCTTCTCGAGCAATCTCAATCCCAAGGAAGTACCGAAGAAGGCCAAGGTCCTTCACCTCGAACTCCTTGCCAAACTTCCCCTTGAGTCGGGTAATCTCCTGCTCATCATCTTCTATGATAATCATATCGTCCACATACACCTCAAGCATGGTGATGTGGCCTCCACTCCGACGGAAGAACACAATATGATCAACATTGATCTGCTGATATCCCATCCCTATCATCGCCCTCCTGAATATGTCAAACCACGCTCGAGGAGACTGCTTCAGTCCATAGAGGGACTTCTTCAACCTGCAGACCTTGCCCACTGTCTTATCGGTGCAGAATCCTGGTGGTATCTCCATGTACACTTCCTCCACTAAATTCCCGTGAAGAAACACATTCTTCACATCCAGTTGGTGTAGCTTCCATCCACTATTCGCTACCAAAGAAATCAGGGTCCTGACGGTGCTCATCTTCGCCACTGGTACAAAGGTCTTATTATAGTCAATGTCATACGTCTGACTGTATCATTTTTCCACCAGTTGAGCCTTGTAGCGCTCTACTTTTCTATCTGGGTTCTACTTCACATTAAAGACCCACTTGCATGAGACATTTGCACCAGTGGGTCTTTGCCCTCTTTCCCTCTAGCAGTTTTACCAGCTCCCAAGTGTGGTTCTTCTCAAGAGCGCCTAACTCCTCGTGCATCGCCGCTTTCCACTTTGGATCGTTCTTAGCAACCTGGCAATTGTTAGGTATAGTAATACTATCCAAAGATGAAATGAATGTTCCATGAGAAAAAGAGATGTTATTATATGAAACAAACTGAGAAAGGTCCCAACCATATCTATCAGAAGGATTTTCTGTATTGCTGCGAGTGGTCCTCCGTAATGATAATGGTATGGGAGTAGGAAGAATGATATCACCTGAAAGGGAATCTGGTGGTGGTGGTATAGGTGTCTCAGGAGTTGAGACGGACGCAGGTAAGGAACTTGGCACTGGCACTATAGGTACTGGTCCTGCAGTTTGCTTCCCTTTCTTGCTGTAGGTAAATAACTCCCCCTGAGCCGTGGGCCTAACACCTCTCATCGTCTCCTCATGTTCCTCTTTACTCTTATGCTCCTCCTCAAACGTTACTCCATGCCATACTCCTAAATCGGTCACCACACTCTCACCAATCTCCCTCTCTCGCCTCATACTCTCAGTATCAGGTGTTTCTCATGGATGAGGTTCCTTCCTGACGGTAGTATGGCTCAAACTCCCTGAAGTGAACATCCATGCTCACAAACTTTTCCTCTACTGGGCTCTAGCACACTTACCCCTTCTGAGTAGCCGAATAGCCCACGAATACACACTTAACTACTCCGGGGTCAAGTTTTCCAACAGACGCTCTGTTGTCCTTCACAAAACATACGCAGCCAAACACCTTTAGTGGGAGTATCCTACTATTATTTTCTTGCAATATCTCACATGAAGACTTTCATCCGAGTACCTTCGAGGACATCATGTTGATCAATCGAGCTGTTGGCAAACTCCCTCAAGTGAACATCCATGCTCACAAACTTTCTCTACTGGGCTCCAGCACACTTACTCCTTCTGAGTCGCCGAATAGCCCACGAATACACACTTAACTACTCTGGGGTCAAGTTTTCCAACAGACGCTCTGTTGTCCTTCACAAAATATACGCAGCCAAACACCTTTAGTGGGAGTATCCCACTATTATTTCCTTGCAATATCTCACATGGAGACTTTCATCCGAGTACCTTCGAGGGCATCATGTTGATCAATCGAGCTGTTGTCAACACTGCATGCCCCCACAGACTCTGTGGGACATTCACGGCGATCATCATGCTCCTTGCCACCTCCAGAAGGTGTATGTTCTTCTTTTCTGCCACTCCATTCTGTACTGGTGTGTATGCACAGGTGGTCTTATGTTGTATCCCTTAGGCTGACAGGTATTCCTCAAGTGCTTTGCCGGTATACTATGTTCCATTGTCAGACCTTACTACCTTCACCACTACTCTGTACTGAGTCTAGACATGTTTATGAAAGTTCCAAAAACAGACAAAGACATCACTCTTATTCTTCATCAAATACAGTCAGATGACACGAGAGGAACAATCAATAAAAGAAACAAAATACTTGTAATCATTCATAGTAGTTGTGGCGCACGGCCCCCAGACATCAAAATGTATAATATCAAAAACAGAAGAGCTCCTATTACCTGCACCAACATATGAGCTCCTAGTAAGTTTGCCTAAATCACATGCATCACATACTAGTTTCTCCTTACTTGTCTTCTCATAAATAGATTGATACAACCTACTCAAATTACCAAAAGAGGAGTGCCCCAACCGTCTGTGATGGAGTATCAGCGTATCCTCGGCAGTCATCTTTGGTCCTCTCATTCCTGCCCTTTCTGCCACAGACACAAATGTCGAATCCAATCCTTTCCGATCTAGGTACCACAGTCCATCATGTCATGTGACAGTCCCAAGTCTTCGTCCCGTCTCCTTCTCCTGGAAGATCACCTTAGGAATATCAAAAGAGAGAATGCATTTTAGTTGGAGGATTATAGAACTAATGGACAAAAGACTAACTGGAAAAGAAGGAACATATAAAATATTGGATAATTTTACTGAACCTGTACAATCGACAGTACCCTTACCGACCACTGGCTGGAAAGTACCATCAGCTGTTTGAATGTTGTCTGTAGATGTTAGGTGAGTGTAGGAAAGAGAACCCACTAGCATTCTCTGTCACGTGTCGAGACGCACCCGAATCGACAATCCAGTCCGACGATCTAAGGAAAGACATAGATACAAGGGCGAGTGAGTCATCAGTACCTTCCGATGGATGGACATACATGACAGCGTTGCCTCTGGTGAAGACTGAGATGGACGCCTCCTCAGTCCCACTCCTCCTATCTCTATCACTTGACGCTCTCTGCTTTCTCATGAGTACTTCCAGCATGTCCGGTAGTGTCTGATCCCCCTCGGTATAGGCATCATTAGCTCCCTCCTCGCCTTCTGCTACCAGCAGGTTCGTCCGATAACCTCCTCGACCATCCCGTCGACCCTCACGACCACGGCCACGTCCTCTAAACTGTCCACGTCCGCCACCTGAATCTCCCTCCTTTGGTGGTTTGGTGCAAGCATACCTCAGATGGCCCACCTCCCCGCAGTTGTAACACTGTCGGGGTTCTCTCTTAGGTCCTGTACCGCCTGAATTGGCAACCGTCAATACTGTCTTCACTTCAGGAGGACCACATGTCCCTGCCTGTAGCTTGAACGAGTCTCCTCCTGGATCATGACCGAGATAGCCTCCTCAAGTGTAGGAATCTTCGGTTGGACTAGAAGTAGTGTTGTCCTCTAAGCAAACACTGCGGCCAGCCCCTTAAGAAACTTTATCGTCCTCTCCTGCAGACATACATGTCTCTCCTTACACTTCGGGTCCTCGCAGCTCGTCACATCTGAGAAGTGATCATAATCCAACCACAGACGCTCCAACTCCGTGGCATATTTCTGTACTATCTTCTCTCCATGTACGGTGTCGTCGATCTCCCCCTTGATCTGGAAAACCCTCAAGTTATTTCCCACACCATCATAGGTTCTCCTCAACTTCTCCCACGCGTTCACCATCTCAAGGCCATCCACTGTGACGACGATCGACTGGAATATAGAATTGAGGAGCCAAATGTATACCACCATATGAGTGGCTTCCACTCCTCACGTCCTGCCGAGCCCTCATCCAGCTCTGTCTTCTCTCCTGACAAGAAACCCTCCAGGTTCTTCCCTGCGAGGGTTCTTCTCACCCATCGTGACCAACTCAGGTAGGTGGCCGGTCCATCAAGCTTCAGATCAATGGATAGAAGCTCCAACTTCGCCAATGTTCGTGTCGCGCTCTCACCAGCCGACAGTTTCATCAACGTTGCGACCTCCGCAGAGTCCAACGTCTTGATGATCTCCTCCATCGATCATCTTCTCCGATCACCTCACACCCGTCCCACGATTCACGTTCGCCCTCTTCGTCCTCTCCTAGACCCGATCATGTCTCTCCCCCATCAGATCTAGGCCTTCGATGTCAACATCCGAAACGACCCCCGGGAGACGCCAGGAACCGCGGCAGAAGGCTCCGCTGGAGTCGCGGCTTCGCGGTGGTGGTGGGCGAGCGACGATGGTGGTGGCGGGCGAGCGGTGCGGTGGCGAACGGCGCGGCAGTGGTGGTGGCGGCGCAGCAAGGTATGTTGGCGGGCGGCGTGGCAGCGGTGGCGGCGGCTAGGGTTTGGGAGGTGGTGGCTAGGGTTTGGACTTTGATACCATGTAGAATATTTTGGAGTAATTGTTATATTTTTTATTGATAATCTCTTGGTTATTTATAGTCTTACAACCCTTCATCTTATATTAATACCCCCATTAAATACCCTTCATCTTATATTAATACCCTTCATCTTATATTAATACCCCCATTAAAATCCCCTTAAGAATATTCTAATATCCCAACAAATATACCAAGAATATTCTAATATACCAACAAATATACCAAGAATATTCTAATATACCAACAGTATGTGAGTGTTGTTCTACGATGGCGATAATTTGCAACCTCTTTCCTTTTCCTCTCCTAGATATCAAGGGGAAGGACATAGATAAGCAACTGCCCAACCCACCCCCCCCCCCCCCCTCCCTCCCCCAATCCCAAAAAAAAAAAAAACTATTGAAAGGAATGATCAACTGAAGAATGAATTTGTTGATTCTTTTGGATATCGCTAGCAATTCAATTTTTAAACAGGGTCGCGTCAACTAAGGGACTTATATCGCCTTCAGTCACATTGCTACTAAACCTGAAACTAAAAACATTGGTGAAGAACTGTCCCTGCTGCAGCATTCCAAAGTAGCATGACGATTGTTGTCGATTAGATACACTTTCTATAAAATATATTGGCTCAATTTGCACTCTATTAGAGAAAGTATTGGAAATTATAATACAAACTTAAGTGCTAACTTCTTCTGTTTCAAGAAGCTAGCTGAACTTCTAAATGTTGGTACAAAACCATTCAAACATTTTGTTTAGTAGAACTTTGGAGGTCGATAGGTACAAATATAGTATGTATATGGATTGAAACTGTCAACACATCATACACTATGAGATATTTCAAGATATAACCAAGGATTAACAAGAGGCACATACCTAAAAGGGTGATATATTTAAGAAGAATCTTTTTAGGCTTCAGTGAAAACTATAAGATGAACCAAGAAGAACAATGCTTGTTCCGTTAGTATGAATCGCTCCATTGAAAGTTCTTCGCAGTAGATTGCAAGGATAGTCCATACGAAAATAGATGGTGAAAGGATAGTCCATACGAAAATAGATGGTGAAACTTGTAGTGACGTAATAACATGATTATATAAAAAGGTCAATTAGGCTGAGTCACAGGACAAAAGACCTATAGGGCAAAATAATGGATTTGACTCACAAACTAAGGAACTGAAACTTTACGGTAGGTAACTGAGAACAAGAACTATCAATAAAATTTTAGCAAATAAACCCTATCAAATGATTCAAATCACAAAAATAACAATTGAATTCAAGATAGACTTCGATTTTAGAAAGATCGCATTGAGATGAAGTTGCTATGGACTGTCGGGGACAAAATCGTGGACGAATCAGGGCTTGAAAGATGATAAAAAGGGATTTTTAAGTATTATAGCAACAATGTAGTGTAGCGGACCAGTATTGTAGCAGACTGGTACTGTAGCAAATCAGTGGAAAAAAGATTTTCGGATGAATGGAATATTAGGGTATATGAATTAGGTGGTAAGGTCTTATTGAAAATAAATTGGGTTTAGGGTGAGAGTATTTGAAAGTATATACTAGCTAGGATTTATTGGCAAACACAAAAATCTTTTTGTACTATTCTCTTCGCTGAATCAAAACTAAGGTTTACATCTCTTTATATAGCCTACATTTTTTGGCCATTAAGATACCAATCCTAATTAAGAATACCAAAAAAAAACCTAATAAAAACTACCAAATATAGCTAATCCTAGAAAATAATAATGTTCACCTATGTGCATAAATAGTTAAAACAAGTAGACCGTAATAAACACCCAATAGTCTCAAATCTCAAAATTGGACCCATGTGCCGACTGGTCCTCCATTACTGGAGTATCAACAAACCACATAGATCAGTTGGTAATGATTATGACAATATAATGCCAACTTCCAATTTAGTCTATTTTCAAATAACAGATATGCCTCAGGTTTTGAGGTCTGTGTTGTGCACAATCAAAGTTACCAAAGGCATGTCTGAGGCGCGAGGCACAAGCCTCTGAGCCTCAGAACATGTGAGTGAGGCACACTTTGTGAGGCGCACGCCTAAGTGAGCCTCCTAGTGAGGCTCATGCCTAGTTGAGGAGTGCCTCATGCATATGTTGCTTTGTGTTTTCTTTTATATGTTTTTTTACTTAACCAATATGTTTTCCTGTGATTAGAGACCACAGTTGGATGTGATTGTTAATAACTCTTGGAAATTTGCAAGTATCTTAAGATCTAAAGGAAAATAAAAAAGCCCTAAACTTCCCAGAAGCCTCCTTGCTTGGTAGATTAAAAGAAAAGAAAAAAATTGATTTATAGTCATGCCCGATAACCACTCTGGCAAGTCCACTTGCAATATCTCTTACATAATATAGTCATATTTGATTTTATAAATATTATTTGAAAGTTTTGAATAAATGTGTGCCTTGCGTTCATGAGGCTCGTGGCTCGGTCTTTTACAACCTTTGTGCCGCAGTGCACCTTGTGCCTTGGTGCACAACTGCGCACATGTACATGAATTGTGAAATACGTGTAATAACAATGAGAAGCTACCTTCATACAAGTGAAAATCTCTCATGACAAAAAAAATCATATATGACAACTCAAAAGTCACTTCAATTTTCCTAAGCAAGTACAAAAGAAACGAGTCACAATTCTGTCGTTTCTTAAACAATAGGTTACTTAAGCTTAAATTTTAGTTATTTTTCTACCAAGAATGTAAAATGCAATTTGATGCTCCATTATAGAATATAAATATGTAAGCTAGGATAAATTTTATATAAGGGAACAAACTAATACAACAAATTTGGGTCTGGAAGGGATACCTCATCAGGTACGACACCTTTTGTTTTCATGTCATTGTAGATGCTAAGTGCAAATTCCAAATCACCCGTCTGGCTACAACTATTGACAGCAATTGTGTAAACATCTGGGGTGCCCTTTATCTTGTATTTACTAAGCATTTTGTACACTTCCCGAACTCGGTCAACCTAAAGCAGGAAAGTAAATATTGAATATTGGAGAGATCAAATACTGACAACCAAGAAGCAAACGTAATTAAAGTTTGAAGTTAAGCAGAATGCTTAACACACAACAATTAATACCTGACCAGCTTGGCTACACGTCTTCATCAGAGCACCAACAGTCACATGATCAGGATCAATCGGTTTAGGTTCTGAGCTCATCTCTGCTAAGACATCAAAAGCACGATCAACTGCTCCAGATTGACCACATGCAGTGATCAATGCGTTGAATATCACTCGATCAGGCTGCACTTTCTACTGCATATAACACCTTGTTAAGTGTGAAGAGAAACTCTTGATACGTTTGTGGTGAAAATAAAAATTGTATCTGCTTCCAATGACTGTAAGCTATATGTAAGGAGGACACATAGATATCAGATACTTGTCTGCAACTATACCTTGGATCTCATGATTCCATAAGCACCAAATGCTTTGGCCACTTGACCAGCTCTTGCACACCCATCAATTAGTGCACCATATGTATTGACATTTGCTTCTACTCCAGAATTTACCATTTCATGGAAAACCTAGAGAAAGAACTTGTAAGATTCTTGTAACAGATAAGGCAGTGCAACAATCTTTGCAAATAAATACATGAACTTGCCAATAAATACATGAACTTGCCAAATCTGTGAACAGTAAATGGCATTTACCGCACACAGAATGTTTGGGATGGTTTGGGCAAGTGGAATGGAGACCACTGGTGCAAGGGTGATATGTTACTGGTTGAAGGTGCTACTAGAAGGGCAAGGATTCACCTGGATTGAGAAGTAAAGGAAATGGTGATTGACAATCAGTAGAGGACACTCGCAGAAAATAGTTGATAGCTGGTTCCCACTGTGGAACAAGCGTCTATTATCTCTTTCTCTATCCTTTGTGAATATGAAATGAAATACAAATTGAAGATATAAACAACAAAGACAAAAGGACATAAGAGCCGATGCTAACAATTTGATGAAGCCAAGTAGATGGAACAGCATGTCTAGGTATCACAGAAGCTTGCTAGGTTCTTGGACAGTACCCAGTTTTCTTATCATATAGACCACATTAACGAAGTACAAATAAAAAATAAATTAATCAATAAATAAATAAAATCATTTTGTGAAAAATCAATAAATTGATAAACTGTCGCAAAATACCATAATAAATTATATGATGATAAAATTCCATCTATAAAAGGAATAGAACACTACAAATAGTCCAAGAATATGACATCGACCAAAATGTGTGTGAGCAATTTTTTTGTCTAACTGAATTTTTTATGATAAATAAATCTATGTAAATGAGAGCATTTCAATGCCAACTGATCCCAAATCTACAGAGATGGTGTAGATCTTATTCAGTAGATTGAGATATGGTTGAGTGATTGGTTTTAGCGGAAGGTTTAAACGGAGTAGATTTTGATGGAGAGTACTCCAATAGCTTTTTTATGTTCTTTGATAGCAATAAAACTATGACAAAATGTAATTCCAGAAGTTCCCCACTTTATAGGTTACCTCAGCTGAAGGAAAAAAGGGCTGAAGAAGAGGTCCTGTTGTCAATGCCAAAATCACAGCTTGACACATGGGACGGATAAATGTGCTGAGCTTGGGCTTTGATTATGCAAAAAAGTTGAACTAAAATCCCAAACCCTGGCTCAATCTAGTGTGTAGATGCCAGGCTTAAAGCCTGCCACTGAAACCAGAAATTTTCTAATCTGGGTGACCAGGATTCTTATGTGCTGGCCTGGTCGTTAGTTCAGGCACCAAAATGAAAATTTCCATTTTCGAATTTCTCCTTCGATCTTGTCATGTGTTGTAACTGGAATTCCAGTTTGGGCATACCAAACTCTGGGTACACTGGTTAAACCAGATTTTGATGCTTCCCTTGCACCTCGTTCAACCGCGCAACTGTCTAAGGTTCACATTGAGCTCCTGAGACCTCAGATGAAGTCATTAAGACACCCACGGTCCTCCGGGATCACTCAGGCTCTTAAACTTGTGCTTATGGTATTATCCAAATTGAGAAAAACCTAGAAACCCAACCTAACCTGAACCAACAGAAGCTTGCGTAGTAGAGCCCACTCATCCTAGATCAACATGACTTTTATGTCAAGTTTAACTCTCTGTCACTTCAAGCAAGATAAATGTATCATCCAAACTCGCTATCGGTCCACGTCCCCAAACTATTATTTGCTAGATTCAATTCCATCTTCATTTTACATGCATCCTATATCAACATGACTTTTATCATCCTAGAACAACATGACTTTTATGTCAAGTTTAAATCTCTGCCACTTCCAGCAAGATAAATTTATCACCACTCGCTATTGGCCCACATCCCCAAACTACTATTTGCTAGATTCAATTCCATCTTCATTTTACATGCATCCTTTCAGTTTAACTTTTCATTGAATAAGGACAGCCTCACAGATGCAGATGGCCTTGTCCCTGCCATACTCTCGAACTTGCAACCTTCCTCGGCAAGGTAAGGTTTTACTTTTCATTCTTGGAATAAGGACAGCCTCACAGATGCAGATGGCATTGTTCCCGCCTCAATACACATACACAAACACCACCATACTATCGAACTAGCAACCTTCCTCGGCAAGGTAGGGTTTCAACGACCAACCTAGTATGGTCCAATTTGGCGTATATTGTATGCATTGTAGGTTTTCTCCAATGTAATTATAGAAAGCTACATTGGGATTAATTGGGATATCCTTCACTGATTTTAGTGTGTGTGTGTGTGTGTGTGTGTGTGTGTATATATATATATATATATATATATATATATATATATGAGAACCTTCCTGATACAAGTCTATCTGAAGAGGCACTAAAGTAATTACATAGACCCACTAACACAAACAACTCCAACACACCGCTCAAATCGAGCATGTGAAACATGTCCAACTTGCTATATAAAGTAGGTAGGGGGGGGGGGGGGGGGGGGAGTCAATAGTCGAGAGGTTGGTGTACAAGGATGGACGAGAGAGTTAATAGTCAAGAGATAGAGTGGTTGTGAAGAGCAATGGTGCCAAGAGTGAGATACCGCGAAGAACAATAGTAGTAGGCATACAGTGGCAAAGGTTGGAACACAAGGACGCACAACCAGAAATAATCGACATGGGTAGAGATTGGTACCAGAATATTTGACGAATACTCCCCTTTGAGTTGGACATGACAAGCATTTACAACTTGGAAGCAAAAGTAACTTTTTACAACCATAAAGAACTCTCTTACAAATCCAGATAATAACATTGTAAGAGAGTATTATGTATCTCTTTACTTCTTTATTAGAAGTTTATTTTAGTTCCATATCGGTTAATGAAATAAGGGGACCTAAATCCTCATCATATAAATAGGGGTCTATACCCCCTCAGTAAAGCATCTCATTATACTCTATCTATTCTTTTACATACTATCAGAGTAGGCTTTTTCCTAAGTTCTAGCTCTTCTACCTTTCTCCATCTCCACATCCCTCTCATTCAAAATCCTAACCCTAATCCTATTCCCTCCTCAACCTCTCTTACCCTACCCTCCCCACCATATGTCACGCCCCGATCCCGAAAGGGTCAATCGTCCTCGCTGGATCCTTCACGGAACCGATTCGTCCTCGCTGGGGCGTGATGCCGTACGAGCCTGGAGTTGCGCTCGTACAAGGCAAGAACTTATAGTTATAGGAACCCACTTTGAAACCCAATTTAGAAAACACATTCACAGATAATTGAACACAAGTGCAGGAAGGAAATATGCTTTTTCATTGATAATTCAGAGTAATTTACATAGAGTCTACATTGATGCGCCTTCTCGGCTACTTGAATTACATTAGAAAAGATAACTCAAAATGCAGGGCGCGCTCCATCAGATAGTCCCCGTCGTCCATACATTACGCCCTTGTATAGGTTGAAAGTCCAAGCCTCCAAAATGATCTGACTTCAACTATACTTCAAAATAGAGGTGCTCCTAACGCCTCTTCGTCTATCCACTAGCGTTGCACCGTCTGAGTGCCTGAAATAGTTGCCCACAACGTGGGTCAGTACTCAACTTGTACTGGTGAGCGGGATGAATCCCACTCGACTAAATCGACACTAGCTTATTAGGGGCGAGCATGCATTAAGATTACTTCTATAAAGAAGCAAGTGAATTCAATTCATATCAGTTGCATGTTTTGATAGAAATGAGAATAGCATTGAATCCAACCAGTGCATCGATTGCTTACTCAACCGATGCACACCTTCCCTGCAACGAAACACAAGTATACTTACCATCTACACAAGACAATAAATTAGCATGTGTTCTATTCTATGCGGTCATTGGTGTGATCGACACCTTAGGGACATATTCCAAGCATTAACGGCGCGCCCTATCAGCCCGGGTAGCAAGCCCCGCTGGAGGTCCCGCAATGCATCGTGACGAACACGAATCAATATTTCCCTCCGGATCGATACGGTTCCAGTGCCCCGGAAAGCCGTTTCGAGGAAATGATAAACCTTGTGCACAAGTTGTCCCAGACCATGCAAATGCATGAACATTTTATATCTCATACCATGCATCGAATTAAACAAAAGAAGTTAAGCAGCCATATATATATCTCATGCAACAGTTCATAATTTACTCAAAGCGGTGTTCCGATTTTGATATCCCATGGGTCCAAACTCTATCCGAGGCACCAGGCCGCAACCAACAGCCAACTTCCCATTCCAACCAACTCAAGTTATAAGATGTGCAAGCATATAGTAAAATTAGTCTACAATTCCCATGTTCCTTTCTTAGTGGCTGGCATGCATTGTGGCTAAGCATTTCCTAGGCGTCCAACCGGGCATCATCGAGTGAACGTTTGAAACATTAGAGATGTTGGCGTGAAGAAGTAGGAAAGAAGGGACCAAACCACTCACTGGTTAAGGGAAAAGTTGCTGAAACAAGGAATCCCGCCTAGCGACGATCAAACGTCAGTTACGCGGACCTGCAACAGCACGAGCACCGAGTTAGAATTCTATCCTATCCTTCCTTGCCGAACTCCCCAAAATTCAAGCTCCAATCAATAAAACCAACAGCGAAAACCAAGCAACTCGAAAGCAACACCAAATCAAATCCCAAAGCGGCAATCAAGAAAACCAAGCAACCAAACACGAAAACTATTGGACTCGTTTCAATAGAGGCCTTTCCATGAGTTGGAAAGGATCATCGCATTTCGTCCTTGGCAATAAGATGCCGAAGATCTAAGCATACTCTGACGGACTAGCCACAAGCCCAATTATATAGTGCACATCCCGGTCGGATCGGGATTTGAGGCACTACATAATATACCACTAAGAAGAAGTTTCGTCCCGAAACTTAAGAACAAGGCCCTACCTCCGACTGAGTGAACAACGAAGGATATTTCTCCTTCATCTCCGATTCCATCTCCCAAGTTGATTCCCCAACTGAATGGTTCCGCCACAGCACGCGAACCAAGGACATCGTACGGTTGCGAAGTACTTTTTCCTTACGATCCAGAATCTGCACCGGTTCTTCTGAGTATGATAAATCTGTGCGCAGTTCCAATTGTTCGAAGCTAACCACATGACTCGGGTCATGCACATACTTCCTCAGTTGCGAAACATGGAATACGTCATGCACTTCAGCCAAGGCGGGAGGTAGTGCAATCCGGTATGCCACAGCTGCCACTCGTTCCAGAATCTCGAAGGGGCCGACAAACCTGGGACTTAGTTTGCCCTTCACGCCGAAACGCATCACTCCACGCATCGGCGTCACTTTTAAGAATACATGATCCCCGACCACGAATTCCAAAGGTCTACGATGAGCATCGGCATAACTTTTCTGTCGGCTCTGTGCCGTGCGGAGTCTTTCCCGAATCAAGCGAACTTTCTCAACTGCCTGTTCTACCAGCTCTGGCCCGAGTACTTGCCGCTCGCCGACTTCGTCCCAACAAATTGGAGATCGACACTTGCGCCCATAAAGTGCTTCGTACGGTGCCATCTGGATGCTCGATTGGTAGCTGTTGTTGTACGCAAACTCCGCCAACGTGAGATGCGTGTCCCAACTAGTCTTCAAATCGATTGCACACAGCCGTAACATATCTTCAAGTATCTGATTTGTCCTTTCCGTCTGTCCATCAGTCTGGGGGTGGTATGCAGTACTGAACTGTAGCTTGGTTCCCAAAGCAGACTGTAGGCTTGTCCAAAAACGAGATAAGAAGCGTCCGTCACGGTCAGAGACGATTGAGGCAGGTACTCCGTGTAATCGAACAATTTCGTCTATGTAAATCTGTGCTAACCGATCGACGCTCCAAGTAATTTTTATAGGAAGAAAGTGGGCTGATTTGGTCAAACGATCAACTATGACCCAAATCGCATCATGCCCCCGCGGCGTCTTCGGAAATCCCACAATGAAATCCATAGTGATTTTGTCCCATTTTCACTCAGGAATAGCGAGGTTCTGCAGCTCCCCGCCGGGCCTCTGATGTTCAGCTTTCACCTGTTGACAGGCCATGCACTGTGACACAAAGGTCGCCACATCCCGCTTCATACCTTGCCACCAGAAGGTTCTGCGTAAGTCCATATACATCTTAGTGCTCCCCGGATGCAAGGAATACTTCGCATAGTGTGCTTCCGCCATAATTTCCCTTCGGAGTTCTGGGTCGTTAGGAACACATATCCTTCCTTTCATTTGTAGGGTCCCATCTTCGCCTGCCACAAAGTCAGACGTCTTCCCCGCCGAAATCAGTCCGCGTGCCTTCGCTAGGAACTGATCGCCCTCCTGAGCTGCTTTGATTCTATCACGCAGACTTGGTTCAAGATGGAGTGATGCCAACTGCACTCCTTGATGCTGAACACGGAGCTCGATGCCCATCGCCTCAAGATCTCGAAGTAAATGGTTGTTTATGGATAATGAGCCCACATACTTCCGACTCAGAGCATCAGCAACGACGTTTCCCTTGCCCGGTGTGTAAGCGATCGTCAAATCATAGTCCTTAATCAGTTCTAGCCAACGCCGCTGTCGGAGGTTCAGTTCTCGTTGTGTGAATAGATACTTGAGGCTCTTGTGATCTGTGAAGATTTTGCAAGCAACACCATAAAGATAATGCCTCCACAACTTCAGTGCAAATACAATTGCCGCCAATTCCAAGTCGTGCGTCGGGTAGTTTTTCTCGTGCGGCTTCAGTTGCCTGGAGGCGTACGATATTACCTTATCCCTCTGCATGAGCACACATCCCAAACCAAGTCCCGAGGCGTCACTGTATATCTGAAACTCCTCTACCCCATCTGGAAGAGCAAGGATCGGAGCTGAAACAAGACGCTGCTTAAGTTCTTGAAAGCTGGCTTCGCAGTCATCACTCCATTTGTATACAATCCCTTTTTGAGTGAGGCGAGTCAAAGGCGAGGCCAGTTTAGAAAAATCCTTCACGAACCTACGGTAGTATCCCGCTAGGCCCAGAAAGCTTCGTACTTCGCTGGCTGATGTAGGTTGCTTCCAATCCACCACTGCCTCTATTTTCTTCGGGTCTACTGCGATGCCTTCTGCCGAGACGACATGGCCAAGGAAGGCCACGCTGTTCAACCAGAACTCACACTTGCTGAGCTTAGCGAACAACTGATGCTCTCGTAATGTCTGCAGCACGATCCTTAGGTGTTCCTTGTGTTCCGCCTCGTTCCTGGAATATATTAGAATGTCGTCGATGAACACGACCACAAACTTGTCTACGTACGGCCGAAATACGCGGTTCATCAGATCCATGAAAGCTGCAGGGGCGTTCGTCAAACCGAACGACATCACAAGAAATTCGTAGTGTCCGTATCGGGTCCTGAATGCAGATTTTTGAACATCATCTGGTTTGATTTTCAACTGGTGGTACCCTGACCTGAGATCAATTTTAGAGAAAACTGTTGCACCTTGCAGCTGATCAAACAAGTCATCTATCCTTGGCAATGGGTACTGGTTCCGCACGGTCGCCTTATTTAGTTCTCGGTAGTCAATACATAGCCGCATGGATCCATCCTTTTTCTTCACGAACAGCACCGGAGCGCCCCACGGAGAAACGCTTGGACGAATGTATCCTCGGTCCAACAGATCTTGTAACTGAATCTTAAGTTCCTTCAGCTCTGCTGGGGCCATTCGATAAGGTGCCTTCGATATCGGTCGCGCATCCGGAAATGTGTCGATGCTGAATTCGATCTCACGATCAGGAGGCATTCCAGGCAGCTCGTCCGGGAACACGTCGAGAAAATCTGCTATAACATCAGCCTGAGCTGCATTTGCACTTTCCTGCCGGGTGTCTCGAACTGAAGCTAAGTACCCTTCACAACCCGAATGCAGCATACGCCTAGCCGAAATTGCTGATATCATCATTGCCGTCTTTGGTGCAGCGCTGCACGAATAGTAAAAGTCTGCCTCGCCGGGTAGACGGAATACGACTCGCTTCTCCGCGCACTCAATTGTTGCATGACTAGCACCCAACCAATCCATCCCGAGAATAATATCGTAATCCTTAATGTCTAATACAATGACATCTAAGGAAAGCTTCCTGCCTCCGATGCAGATATAACCATCCTTACAGATCGCATGGGCGGGCATGTCGACTCCCGAAGGTGTGCTCACGCAAAGATTCATATTTAAGGGAGTAGAAGCTAATTTATGCTCAATAGTAAAATCAGCAGATATGAAACTATGCGTAGCACCTGAATCGAATAAGACTCTAGCGGGCAAATCTCTGAAAAGTAATGTACCTGTCACGACAGTTTCAGAGACGGATGCTTCGTCCCGAGTCAGTGCATAGACTCGTCCTTGAGCACCCTGGCGTCGTGGGTTCAACGCCACAGCATTGGCATCACTTGCTGGAGGCCCCCTGTTGTGATTCCCGTGGTTCTGATTCCCGTGGTGCTGATTCCCATTGTTATGATTCCCATTGTTGTGATTCCCGTTGTGCTGATTCGGTTTTGCCTCACGGCAGTTGAAATGCTTGTGGTCCAGACGACCACATTTAAAACACCCAGTAACTCGGCATTCCTCCACTCGATGCCCTATTCTGCCGCACCTGTTGCAGTATGGTGCGCGGGACGGGCCCCTATGCTCAGATGTGTGCGGACGCTTTTGTGCTCCAGACCCTCCCATTTCCTGAGGCCGCTTATTATTGTTGGTACGGGAGGTTTGCACATCGGCCTTTGGTGGACAGCGCCCAAAGATCCGCTCGCTGTTCAGGGCAGCTTCATAACATTCCCTGTATGTCTGACACTTCTGGTTGATGACGTCCCTACGCAAATCGTCATTCAAACCCTTTTGGAAGCGGTAGCACCACGCCTGCTGGTTAGGCAAGAAGTGCCCAGCAAATTTAGCCAGCTTAGCGAACGCCGAGTCATAATCGTCGACAGACATACTTCCTTGCACCAGATTGCTGAAGTCGTCTTCTTTTTGTTGCCGCACAGCCCGGGGAATATATTGTTCAATGAAGGCAGATTTGAACATTTCCCAGGTAATTTTGCAGTTGGGATTGGCATCATAAATTCCCTGCTTAGTGGCCTCCCACCAATCATGCGCACGCAGCTCCAGTTGAACTGATGCACATGCCACTCTTTTGGATCCCCTAATGCCGACCAGATTAAATAGTCCCTCCAGCTTTGTAATCCATCCCATCACCACGTCCGGTTCTGCTCGCCCGTTGAACGTTGGTGGATGCATCTTAGTGAATTCTGCCGCACGGCAGTTGTTCCTTGCTGGTTGCTGTGTTTCTTCGGACTCATCCTCTACCGCCACAGCCGGCGGTGCAGCAGGCGTCACTGTAGCGCCCCCGTTGTTGGGTGCCATGGATGCAATTAGTTGCATCATGGTGTCTATCTGCTTTTGTTGAGCAGCAAACTGCGCTTGTTGAGTAATGGCTTGTTGTTGCTGCATCTCCATGAGATGCATAAGCCGCTCGGACATATCGGTTGAACCCGCTCCTCCGGATTCTCCAGAACTTGCCGGATCGTTCTGAACGGGCTGAGCACTGCTTGCAGCGGCAGTGTTTTTCTTAGCCATTGCTACAAAAGAGAGTAGCTTGTTAACACCTCAAAAACGATAGATTTTTGTATCTATGGGCTCATTGTATAGGCGACTCATCTCATGCAGCGGACACCGAATGCAACTCAACCGAGAGGCGCATCAAACTCCTTTATAATCTTTTGAAATCCCAAGGATGTAAAGCCTAAGCTCTGATACCAATATGTCACGCCCCGATCCCGAAAGGGTCAATCGTCCTCGCTGGATCCTTCACGGAACCGATTCGTCCTCGCTGGGGCGTGATGCCGTACGAGCCTGGAGTTGCGCTCGTACAAGGCAAGAACTTATAGTTATAGGAACCCACTTTGAAACCCAATTTAGAAAACACATTCACAGATAATTGAACACAAGTGCAGGAAGGAAATATGCTTTTTCATTGATAATTCAGAGTAATTTACATAGAGTCTACATTGATGCGCCTTCTCGGCTACTTGAATTACATTAGAAAAGATAACTCAAAATGCAGGGCGCGCTCCATCAGATAGTCCCCGTCGTCCATACATTACGCCCTTGTATAGGTTGAAAGTCCAAGCCTCCAAAATGATCTGACTTCAACTATACTTCAAAATAGAGGTGCTCCTAACGCCTCTTCGTCTATCCACTAGCGTTGCACCGTCTGAGTGCCTGAAATAGTTGCCCACAACGTGGGGTCAGTACTCAACTTGTACTGGTGAGCGGGATGAATCCCACTCGACTAAATCGACACTAGCTTATTAGGGGCGAGCATGCATTAAGATTACTTCTATAAAGAAGCAAGTGAATTCAATTCATATCAGTTGCATGTTTTGATAGAAATGAGAATAGCATTGAATCCAACCAGTGCATCGATTGCTTACTCAACCGATGCACACCTTCCCTGCAACGAAACACAAGTATACTTACCATCTGCACAAGACAATAAATTAGCATGTGTTCTATTCTATGCGGACATTGGTGTGATCGACACCTTAGGTACATATTCCAAGCATTAACGGCGCGCCCTATCAGCCCGGGTAGCAAGCCCCGCTGGAGGTCCCGCAATGCATCGTGACGAACACGAATCAATATTTCCCTCCGGATCGATACGGTTCCAGTGCCCCGGAAAGCCGTTTCGAGGAAATGATAAACCTTGTGCACAAGTTGTCCCAGACCATGCAAATGCATGAACATTTTATATCTCATACCATGCATCGAATTAAACAAAAGAAGTTAAGCAGCCATATATATATCTCATGCAACAGTTCATAATTTACTCAAAGCGGTGTTCCGATTTTGATATCCCATGGGTCCAAACTCTATCCGAGGCACCAGGCCGCAACCAACAGCCAACTTCCCATTCCAACCAACTCAAGTTATAAGATGTGCAAGCATATAGTAAAATTAGTCTACAATTCCCATGTTCCTTTCTTAGTGGCTGGCATGCATTGTGGCTAAGCATTTCCTAGGCGTCCAACCGGGCATCATCGAGTGAACGTTTGAAACATTAGAGATGTTGGCGTGAAGAAGTAGGAAAGAAGGGACCAAACCACTCACTGGTTAAGGAAAAAGTTGCTGAAACAAGGAATCCCGCCTAGCGACGATCAAACGTCAGTTACGCGGACCTGCAACAGCACGAGCACCGAGTTAGAATTCTATCCTATCCTTCCTTGCCGAACTCCCCAAAATTCAAGCTCCAATCAATAAAACCAACAGCGAAAACCAAGCAACTCGAAAGCAACACCAAATCAAATTCCAAAGCGGCAATCAAGAAAACCAAGCAACCAAACACGAAAACTATTGGACTCGTTTCAATAGAGGCCTTTCCATGAGTTGGAAAGGATCATCGCATTTCGTCCTTGGCAATAAGATGCCGAAGATCTAAGCATACTCTGACGGACTAGCCACAAGCCCAATTATATAGTGCACATCCCGGTCGGATCGGGATTTGAGGCACTACATAATATACCACTAAGAAGAAGTTTCGTCCCGAAACTTAAGAACAAGGCCCTACCTCCGACTGAGTGAACAACGAAGGATATTTCTCCTTCATCTCCGATTCCATCTCCCAAGTTGATTCCCCAACTGAATGGTTCCGCCACAGCACGCGAACCAAGGACATCGTACGGTTGCGAAGTACTTTTTCCTTACGATCCAGAATCTGCACCGGTTCTTCTGAGTATGATAAATCTGTGCGCAGTTCCAATTGTTCGAAGCTAACCACATGACTCGGGTCATGCACATACTTCCTCAGTTGCGAAACATGGAATACGTCATGCACTTCAGCCAAGGCGGGAGGTAGTGCAATCCGGTATGCCACAGCTGCCACTCGTTCCAGAATCTCGAAGGGGCCGACAAACCTGGGACTTAGTTTGCCCTTCACGCCGAAACGCATCACTCCACGCATCGGCGTCACTTTTAAGAATACATGATCCCCGACCACGAATTCCAAAGGTCTACGATGAGCATCGGCATAACTTTTCTGTCGGCTCTGTGCCGTGCGGAGTCTTTCCCGAATCAAGCGAACTTTCTCAACTGCCTGTTCTACCAGCTCTGGCCCGAGTACTTGCCGCTCGCCGACTTCGTCCCAACAAATTGGAGATCGACACTTGCGCCCATAAAGTGCTTCGTACGGTGCCATCTGGATGCTCGATTGGTAGCTGTTGTTGTACGCAAACTCCGCCAACGTGAGATGCGTGTCCCAACTAGTCTTCAAATCGATTGCACACAGCCGTAACATATCTTCAAGTATCTGATTTGTCCTTTCCGTCTGTCCATCAGTCTGGGGGTGGTATGCAGTACTGAACTGTAGCTTGGTTCCCAAAGCAGACTGTAGGCTTGTCCAAAAACGAGATAAGAAGCGTCCGTCACGGTCAGAGACGATTGAGGCAGGTACTCCGTGTAATCGAACAATTTCGTCTATGTAAATCTGTGCTAACCGATCGACGCTCCAAGTAATTTTTATAGGAAGAAAGTGGGCTGATTTGGTCAAACGATCAACTATGACCCAAATCGCATCATGCCCCCGCGGCGTCTTCGGAAATCCCACAATGAAATCCATAGTGATTTTGTCCCATTTCCACTCAGGAATAGCGAGGTTCTGCAGCTCCCCGCCGGGCCTCTGATGTTCAGCTTTCACCTGTTGACAGGCCATGCACTGTGACACAAAGGTCGCCACATCCCGCTTCATACCTTGCCACCAGAAGGTTCTGCGTAAGTCCATATACATCTTAGTGCTCCCCGGATGCAAGGAATACTTCGCATAGTGTGCTTCCGCCATAATTTCCCTTCGGAGTTCTGGGTCGTTAGGAACACATATCCTTCCTTTCATTTGTAGGGTCCCATCTTCGCCTGCCACAAAGTCAGACGTCTTCCCCGCCGAAATCAGTCCGCGTGCCTTCGCTAGGAACTGATCGCCCTCCTGAGCTGCTTTGATTCTATCACGCAGACTTGGTTCAAGATGGAGTGATGCCAACTGCACTCCTTGATGCTGAACACGGAGCTCGATGCCCATCGCCTCAAGATCTCGAAGTAAATGGTTGTTTATGGATAATGAGCCCACATACTTCCGACTCAGAGCATCAGCAACGACGTTTCCCTTGCCCGGTGTGTAAGCGATCGTCAAATCATAGTCCTTAATCAGTTCTAGCCAACGCCGCTATCGGAGGTTCAGTTCTCGTTGTGTGAATAGATACTTGAGGCTCTTGTGATCTGTGAAGATTTTGCAAGCAACACCATAAAGATAATGCCTCCACAACTTCAGTGCAAATACAATTGCCGCCAATTCCAAGTCGTGCGTCGGGTAGTTTTTCTCGTGCGGCTTCAGTTGCCTGGAGGCGTACGATATTACCTTATCCCTCTGCATGAGCACACATCCCAAACCAAGTCCCGAGGCGTCACTGTATATCTGAAACTCCTCTACCCCATCTGGAAGAGCAAGGATCGGAGCTGAAACAAGACGCTGCTTAAGTTCTTGAAAGCTGGCTTCGCAGTCATCACTCCATTTGTATACAATCCCTTTTTGAGTGAGGCGAGTCAAAGGCGAGGCCAGTTTAGAAAAATCCTTCACGAACCTACGGTAGTATCCCGCTAGGCCCAGAAAGCTTCGTACTTCGCTGGCTGATGTAGGTTGCTTCCAATCCACCACTGCCTCTATTTTCTTCGGGTCTACTGCGATGCCTTCTGCCGAGACGACATGGCCAAGGAAGGCCACGCTGTTCAACCAGAACTCACACTTGCTGAGCTTAGCGAACAACTGATGCTCTCGTAATGTCTGCAGCACGATCCTTAGGTGTTCCTTGTGTTCCGCCTCGTTCCTGGAATATATTAGAATGTCGTCGATGAACACGACCACAAACTTGTCTACGTACGGCCGAAATACGCGGTTCATCAGATCCATGAAAGCTGCAGGGGCGTTCGTCAAACCGAACGACATCACAAGAAATTCGTAGTGTCCGTATCGGGTCCTGAATGCAGATTTTTGAACATCATCTGGTTTGATTTTCAACTGGTGGTACCCTGACCTGAGATCAATTTTAGAGAAAACTGTTGCACCTTGCAGCTGATCAAACAAGTCATCTATCCTTGGCAATGGGTACTGGTTCCGCACGGTCGCCTTATTTAGTTCTCGGTAGTCAATACATAGCCGCATGGATCCATCCTTTTTCTTCACGAACAGCACCGGAGCGCCCCACGGAGAAACGCTTGGACGAATGTATCCTCGGTCCAACAGATCTTGTAACTGAATCTTAAGTTCCTTCAGCTCTGCTGGGGCCATTCGATAAGGTGCCTTCGATATCGGTCGCGCATCCGGAAATGTGTCGATGCTGAATTCGATCTCACGATCAGGAGGCATTCCAGGCAGCTCGTCCGGGAACACGTCGAGAAAATCTGCTATAACATCAGCCTGAGCTGCATTTGCACTTTCCTGCCGGGTGTCTCGAACTGAAGCTAAGTACCCTTCACAACCCGAATGCAGCATACGCCTAGCCGAAATTGCTGATATCATCATTGCCGTCTTTGGTGCAGCGCTGCACGAATAGTAAAAGTCTGCCTCGCCGGGTAGACGGAATACGACTCGCTTCTCCGCGCACTCAATTGTTGCATGACTAGCACCCAACCAATCCATCCCGAGAATAATATCGTAATCCTTAATGTCTAATACAATGACATCTAAGGAAAGCTTCCTGCCTCCGATGCAGATATAACCATCCTTACAGATCGCATGGGCGGGCATGTCGACTCCCGAAGGTGTGCTCACGCAAAGATTCATATTTAAGGGAGTAGAAGCTAATTTATGCTCAATAGTAAAATCAGCAGATATGAAACTATG
This sequence comes from Iris macrosiphon, assembly GCA_036927795.1. Lineage (NCBI taxonomy): Eukaryota > Viridiplantae > Streptophyta > Magnoliopsida > Asparagales > Iridaceae > Iris > Iris macrosiphon. Next base: position 193,296,788 of record JAYESA010000002.1, on the reverse strand, counting down.
CGTAGCACCTGAATCGAATAAGACTCTAGCGGGCAAATCTCTGAAAAGTAATGTACCTGTCACGACAGTTTCAGAGACGGATGCTTCGTCCCGAGTCAGTGCATAGACTCGTCCTTGAGCACCCTGGCGTCGTGGGTTCAACGCCACAGCATTGGCATCACTTGCTGGAGGCCCCCTGTTGTGATTCCCGTGGTTCTGATTCCCGTGGTGCTGATTCCCATTGTTATGATTCCCATTGTTGTGATTCCCGTTGTGCTGATTCGGTTTTGCCTCACGGCAGTTGAAATGCTTGTGGTCCAGACGACCACATTTAAAACACCCAGTAACTCGGCATTCCTCCACTCGATGCCCTATTCTGCCGCACCTGTTGCAGTATGGTGCGCGGGACGGGCCCCTATGCTCAGATGTGTGCGGACGCTTTTGTGCTCCAGACCCTCCCATTTCCTGAGGCCGCTTATTATTGTTGGTACGGGAGGTTTGCACATCGGCCTTTGGTGGACAGCGCCCAAAGATCCGCTCGCTGTTCAGGGCAGCTTCATAACATTCCCTGTATGTCTGACACTTCTGGTTGATGACGTCCCTACGCAAATCGTCATTCAAACCCTTTTGGAAGCGGTAGCACCACGCCTGCTGGTTAGGCAAGAAGTGCCCAGCAAATTTAGCCAGCTTAGCGAACGCCGAGTCATAATCGTCGACAGACATACTTCCTTGCACCAGATTGCTGAAGTCGTCTTCTTTTTGTTGCCGCACAGCCCGGGGAATATATTGTTCAATGAAGGCAGATTTGAACATTTCCCAGGTAATTTTGCAGTTGGGATTGGCATCATAAATTCCCTGCTTAGTGGCCTCCCACCAATCATGCGCACGCAGCTCCAGTTGAACTGATGCACATGCCACTCTTTTGGATCCCCTAATGCCGAACAGATTAAATAGTCCCTCCAGCTTTGTAATCCATCCCATCACCACGTCCGGTTCTGCTCGCCCGTTGAACGTTGGTGGATGCATCTTAGTGAATTCTGCCGCACGGCAGTTGTTCCTTGCTGGTTGCTGTGTTTCTTCGGACTCATCCTCTACCGCCACAGCCGGCGGTGCAGCAGGCGTCACTGTAGCGCCCCCGTTGTTGGGTGCCATGGATGCAATTAGTTGCATCATGGTGTCTATCTGCTTTTGTTGAGCAGCAAACTGCGCTTGTTGAGTAATGGCTTGTTGTTGCTGCATCTCCATGAGATGCATAAGCCGCTCGGACATATCGGTTGAACCCGCTCCTCCGGATTCTCCAGAACTTGCCGGATCGTTCTGAACGGGCTGAGCACTGCTTGCAGCGGCAGTGTTTTTCTTAGCCATTGCTACAAAAGAGAGTAGCTTGTTAACACCTCAAAAACGATAGATTTTTGTATCTATGGGCTCATTGTATAGGCGACTCATCTCATGCAGCGGACACCGAATGCAACTCAACCGAGAGGCGCATCAAACTCCTTTATAATCTTTTGAAATCCCAAGGATGTAAAGCCTAAGCTCTGATACCAATATGTCACGCCCCGATCCCGAAAGGGTCAATCGTCCTCGCTGGATCCTTCACGGAACCGATTCGTCCTTGCTGGGGCGTGATGCCGTACGAGCCTGGAGTTGCGCTCGTACAAGGCAAGAACTTATAGTTATAGGAACCCACTTTGAAACCCAATTTAGAAAACACATTCACAGATAATTGAACACAAGTGCAGGAAGGAAATATGCTTTTTCATTGATAATTCAGAGTAATTTACATAGAGTCTACATTGATGCGCCTTCTCGGCTACTTGAATTACATTAGAAAAGATAACTCAAAATGCAGGGCGCGCTCCATCAGATAGTCCCCGTCGTCCATACATTACGCCCTTGTATAGGTTGAAAGTCCAAGCCTCCAAAATGATCTGACTTCAACTATACTTCAAAATAGAGGTGCTCCTAACGCCTCTTCGTCTATCCACTAGCGTTGCACCGTCTGAGTGCCTGAAATAGTTGCCCACAACGTGGGTCAGTACTCAACTTGTACTGGTGAGCAGGATGAATCTCACTCGACTAAATCGACACTAGCTTATTAGGGGCGAGCATGCATTAAGATTACTTCTATAAAGAAGCAAGTGAATTCAATTCATATCAGTTGCATGTTTTGATAGAAATGAGAATAGCATTGAATCCAACCAGTGCATCGATTGCTTACTCAACCGATGCACACCTTCCCTGCAACGAAACACAAGTATACTTACCATCTGCACAAGACAATAAATTAGCATGTGTTCTATTCTATGCGGTCATTGGTGTGATCGACACCTTAGGGACATATTCCAAGCATTAACGGCGCGCCCTATCAGCCCGGGTAGCAAGCCCCGCTGGAGGTCCCGCAATGCATCGTGACGAACACGAATCAATATTTCCCTCCGGATCGATACGGTTCCAGTGCCCCGGAAAGCCGTTTCGAGGAAATGATAAACCTTGTGCACAAGTTGTCCCAGACCATGCAAATGCATGAACATTTTATATCTCATACCATGCATCGAATTAAACAAAAGAAGTTAAGCAGCCATATATATATCTCATGCAACAGTTCATAATTTACTCAAAGCGGTGTTCCGATTTTGATATCCCATGGGTCCAAACTTTATCCGAGGCACCAGGCCGCAACCAACAGCCAACTTCCCATTCCAACCAACTCAAGTTATAAGATGTGCAAGCATATAGTAAAATTAGTCTACAATTCCCATGTTCCTTTCTTAGTGGCTGGCATGCATTGTGGCTAAGCATTTCCTAGGCGTCCAACCGGGCATCATCGAGTGAACGTTTGAAACATTAGAGATGTTGGCGTGAAGAAGTAGGAAAGAAGGGACCAAACCACTCACTGGTTAAGGGAAAAGTTGCTGAAACAAGGAATCCCGCCTAGCGACGATCAAACGTCAGTTACGCGGACCTGCAACAGCACGAGCACCGAGTTAGAATTCTATCCTATCCTTCCTTGCCGAACTCCCCAAAATTCAAGCTCCAATCAATAAAACCAACAGCGAAAACCAAGCAACTCGAAAGCAACACCAAATCAAATCCCAAAGCGGCAATCAAGAAAACCAAGCAACCAAACACGAAAACTATTGGACTCGTTTCAATAGAGGCCTTTCCATGAGTTGGAAAGGATCATCGCATTTCGTCCTTGGCAATAAGATGCCGAAGATCTAAGCATACTCTGACGGACTAGCCACAAGCCCAATTATATAGTGCACATCCCGGTCGGATCGGGATTTGAGGCACTACACCATAATCCTACAAACATGATTTGTTGGTTGTCATCTGGTTGACACACACCTATAGATCATAGCATTTGGCTTTCTCGCATTAGCTCCCTTCCAACCCGCTTCTGGAAAATACTAACATGTATCATCGTCTCGTCGGGAAACTTGTAGACATCTTCCTTGTCTGATACTTTACATACTTTACAATGTGGTCTGATACTTTACAATGTGACAATAAAGATGCCATGCACGTTGTTGAGAATCGTGTTTTTTCATGATCACAACAAACATGATTGTCATTTCATATGGTATGAAGTCAAAGCTTCAAGTAGTTCATAGTCATCATGTTTTCGTTGTTGCACAATTGGCCGATATCCTCACCAAGACTCTTCCTTGGCCTATTTTCATACAATTGGTCCCTAAGCTGGGCTTGCATGACATTTATGCTCCAACTTGTGGGAGTGTGTAAGACACTATTAAATATTTTTTCTTATTTATTTATTAAGTGGTCTCTTTTTGTCCAATGTAGGTTAATGTAATAAGTGAACCTTCATCGTCATCATATAAAAAGGGGTCCATATCCCCTCAGTAAACATCTCATTATTCTTTATTCCTTTGTTTTCCTATTCATAGGAAGACGCCTTCAGAACATGTGAAGTGGATGAAGAATCCATAGAGGTAGTAGGAAAAAAAAATACAAAGATGAGCACTCCAAACACTAGAATAGAAGAGAATGAGCAAAAGAAGAATACATTATAAGGCTCACAATGCAAATCATAGTACATCCAAAACTGAGGCGAAGAATAACATAAAGCCACAATTCGGGTTTCTTTTTTTCTGGGTGAAAACGGTGGCTGCAAGGTGGGGAAGAAGCTGCTGGTGTTGGTTGCCGCCGTGAAGAGGGAAGAGGGAGAAGAAAGGAGGAAGGAGAAGAAATAAAAGGAAAAAGTAGAGAATGGAAGATGGAGGCTCTGACACCATGTCAAGAGTGAATGTTCAAGAGTAACAAAGATTATATATATATATATATATATATATATATATATATATATATATATATATATATATATATATGACACTCCCCAAAGTTGCAGAAATACCGTTCAGTGCCAAAGAAAGAAAAGCCAATTAAGAAGTAACCAATATTATATATTTAAGCAAATTCAATTTTTGATCTGCAGTAGTAATAGATCAGTGAGTTAACCATACTTCAAACATAGCATCAACTTTTCCACTTTTCGCACAGGTCGAAATCAGAGTGGTATAAAGTTTGCAATCAGGTTTCAGCCCAGCCTCCTTGACTAAAAGCATAACTTGAAAAGCTCCTAGATGCACAACAGATAACAGTCATTTCAAAATGTACGAGTAAACTATGCCACAACAATTTAATCCTCATGCCAAATGTTAGAGCTGAAACATAATACCATCAAAATCCTGTGAGCTTGCACATACGGACAGAAGCATATTAAAGGTGCTCAGTGTTGGCTTCCTAATTAGTTTACAAAACTGAAATGCCTCTTTGACAGCTTTTTGGCTCTTGCAGGCCTTCAAAAAACTTGTATGATGAACCTGAAAAGAGGAAAATGTTACTATAATCTAGAAACAACATGCAATACTAGAAATAACAGAACTAAATGAACTGGAGGCAGGTGTAGAAATAACAGAACCTTGTCCATATTCAATAGTCCCTTTCTTTCCATGCTCTCCAGCAGGTTTAAGCAGTCCATCAACCTGATAGTCTCAGATTGTACAATTGAAAATCAGCTGAAAAAAACTAGCTAGAAAACAACCACGCCAATAAAGCCATTTTACAGGTAACCAATAGGAAATCTGATGTAGTACATGTTTTAATCATTGATACCTTGCATCTTTTAATAAGCGGCCATAAGTTCTTAAATATCTGGTAGAATCACTTTCATCCCTTACAAACCCTTTTCGTTTTCCATCCTTTAGAAACCTGTGTTGTTTTGAAAAACTAGAGAAGTTTCCACTTTCATTTCTGTTTAATATACTTCTTCCAATATCAGTAGTGAAACAAAGAGATTTTGCAAATTCAATCTCTTTGCTGATAGAACTTTCTTTCAAATGCCCAAGAAGTGCTTGCCCTTTTGGATCATCTGAAACATTGAAACATTATATAGTTGGAAAAAGAAAGTAGTACTATATGGACCAGAGAAAATAGTGAGAAAGAAAAGAACTACAGGAGAGGATCTGTTAGTTTCTAATGAATGGGTTCCTCGGGTTACCTGTAGTAAGAAGAGAATGATTTGTAAGGACATCAGATCCCTGCATAGAAGGCTCTAGTCGATAGTGTTGGACATTGTTGTCCTGAATAGAAAGTTCATGAGGTTTCATACTAAAGCTTTTGAGGCATGATAAAGGCATCATCACAGACTGCTTTTCTTCATGGCAATCATCAGAAATTTCTTTGGCAAATTCTCTAAGTTGCCCTTTACAGCTTGAGACTTCAATTTCACTACATTCATTTTCATTGGTTTCTGAATATTTATGGTGATTGATATCACTATTCTTTCCCTCCAAAGGGATGGAACGGCAACTAGAAAACACAAGAGAAGAATCAGAGACCACAGCTTTCTCTTGTTCTGACATAAAGTCTGAAGTTTTTGCTGTGAAATCAACAGGATCCATTGTTTCTATAGATGGAGAAATCAAACCTTCAGCTCCAGTAGTTTTCAGCAGTGCGTTGTTGGTGTGAACAAATGTATGAATTTCATGATTACGTCTCTCTTCATTACTTAAAATTTCTTCCAATGACGAAACAACTGTCTGGAGTTCCAACTGTTTATTATCCTTTATGCCAGGAGCATGGACCTTCTTGACACCCATATTTTCATGAGTACCCTCTAAATCTATATCATTTTGGAGGGATTGTGCAGAAATGCTTTCACTACTCAATAACTGAATCTCAACTGCTTCTTGTTCCATTATGTCCATATCTTGTTCGTGGAGCTCACAAATGTCAGATTCTTGTTTGTCTGTAAACTACACAATAATCACAAGTGCTGAAAGTTAGAACACAATGACATGCTGTAGACAAATTCAAAAATTCCCAATCTATTAATCACGATACCAACTTAAGTCAAATACAAAGATGAATGAATGGTAGATGAATTATGACTCCAGATGAAATTGCATAGGACACTATTTTTATAGGGGATAATCCGTTCATACGCTATAGTAATTAAAGAATTCCGACACTAAATGTGGGATCATTAAGAACATGATAAAGTTTATATCTAGCTGCAATCTAAGCTGTAACGAGATAATTACTGTAGATGATTCATGAAAAATCCTATATTCCTCAGTATTTCCTTAAGTACTAATAGGTTGTGTAAATTAGACGAAAGAACTTTGTTGATATGGTATGTTGGGTGTCATATTTAAGTATAGTATAAGCACATGGGAATATTCTGAGGACATATTTGGGATGCCAGAATATGTCACAGGATATTCCATTATGAGATTATTGTCATAATGATTGAGATCATTGTATTAATGACTGTAAGGCTATATAATGCCAATGAGACAATCAATAAAAACATCAACTAATTTTAACATGGTATCAAAGCCAAGTTTCCACAAACCCTAGCCGTCACCAAGCTTCCACAAACCCACAGGAGGATTTCCTAGATCTCCTCCACCGAACTCTTCAACAAACCCCCCCCTCTTCCCTTCTCCTCCCTTCGCAGGCCGCCCTTCACTGTTGCTGCCCCGTCCCGCTACTGCTGCGGCTGCTGCTGCGGCTGCTGCTGCGGCTGCTGCGACTGCTGTTGTTGCTGCGACGGCGGCTGTGACATGCGTGCTGCCGCCTCCTCCGCACCAGCACGAGACAACGCCTAATAGGGATGCCTAGATCTGAAAAAAGGAGGGACATGTTCGGATCTAGGAGCGGACGACGAGGACGAGCGTGAGTCGTGGAGCGGACGTGACGTGATTAGATAGACGACGCATCGATGGAGGAGATCATCAAGAAGCTAGATTCTACAGAGGTGGCGACGTTGATGAAGTTGTTGACGATGTCCGATGGTGAGAACACGACACGAACATCACCGGAGTTGAAGCTTCCCTCCATCGATCTGAAATTAGAAGGACCAGTCACCAGCTCAGGTAACACAGGATCTAAGGGAGAGCACTGGCAGCATAACCGGCAGTGCTACAACTGTGGGGAGATGAGTCATCATCGGTATGCTTGTACCAAACCACCTAGGGAGGGAGATTCAGGTGGTGGACGAGGACCGTTCGGCGGACGAGGATATAATGGAGGGCGTGGTCGTGGTCGAGGGGGTAGACGAGGCGGCCGAGGAGGTTATCGGACGAACCTCCTGATATCAGAAGGGAACGGAGAAGCTGATGGCACCTTTACTGTGGAGGACAACAGGCCATCAGTTGGGAAACTTGACCCTAGAGCAGTCAAATGCATCTTCGTAGGCTACTCGGCGACCCAGAAGGGGTATGTGTGCTGGAGTCCAGTAGAGAAGAAGAAGTTTGTCAGTATGGATGTCCACTTTCGGGAGCATGAGCCATACTACCACCAGGACGGAACTTCACACAACACGCCTAATACTGCCAGTATTAGGCGAGAGGGGGAGATGGAGAACTTTGTGGTAACCGATTTAGAAGTTTGGCATGGAGGCACGGAGAAGGGACAAGAAGGTGAAGGTGTTAGGCCTACGGCTCAGGGAGAGTTACTTACCTACAGCAGGAGAGAGAAGCAAACTGCAGGACCAGTACCAACAGTGCCAGTGCCAAGTCCCTTGCCTGCGTTCGTCCAAACTCCTGAGGCACCGACACCAACCCCCCTTCAGGTGATACCCCCTCCTTCACAAGATATCATTCCTCCTACTTCTACTCCTCCCACACCACTATCTGTACGGAGGACCACTCGCAGCAATGCAGGAAATTCTCCAAACAGATATGGTTGGGATATTGCTCAGTTTGTTTCTTATGACCATATCTCTTCTTCTCATGGAGCATTTACAGCATCTTTGGATAGTATTACTGTACCTAACAATTGGCAGGTTGCCAAGAACGATCCAAAGTGGAAAGCGGCAATGCATGAGGAGTTGGGAGCTCTGGAGAAGAACCACACTTGGGAGCTTGTGAGACTGCCAGAGGGGAAGAGAGCAGTTGGATGCAAGTGGGTCTTTACCGTGAAGCAGAATCCAGATGGACAGGTTGAGCGCTACAAAGCTCGACTAGTAGCCAAAGGATACAGTCAGACGTACGACATTGACTATGACGAGACCTTTGCACCAGTTGCAAAGATGAGCACTGTCAGGACTCTGATTTCTCTGGCAGCGAATGGTGGATGGAAGCTACACCAACTGGATGTGAAGAATGCGTTTCTTCACGGAGATCTAGTGGAGGAGGTATACATGGAGATACCACAAGGATTTGGCACCAATCAGACAGTAGGCAAGGTCTGCAGGTTGAAGAAGTCCCTCTATGGACTGAAGCGGTCTCCTCGAGCGTGGTTTGACAGATTCAGAAAGGCGATGATAGGGATGGGATATCAGCAGATCAATGCTGATCATACTGTGTTCTTCCGTCGGAGTGGAGGCCACATCACCATGCTTGCGGTGTATGTGGACGATATGATTATCACAGGAGATGATGAGCAGGAGATCGCCCAACTCAAAGGAAAGCTTGGCAAGGAATTCGAGGTGAAGGATCTCGGCCTTCTTCGGTACTTCCTTGGGATTGAGATTGCTCGAGAAGCAGAGGGGATTGTTCTCTCTCAAAGGAAGTATGCACTGGACCTTCTCACAGAAACTGGGATGTTGAGGTGCAAACCTGCAGCTACACCAATAGATCAGAGGTTCAAGATTGATGCTGAGGCTGGAGAACCAGTTGATCGGGACAGATACCAGAGACTGGTTGGCAAGTTAATCTATTTGAGCCACACACATCCTGATATCTACTTTGCAGTAAGTGTGGTGAGCCGCTACATGCATGACCCACGGAAGGGTCATATGGATGCAGTGTACCAGATTCTGAGGTACTTGAAAGGTGCTCCCGGGAAGGGACTAATATTCAGGAAGAACAATCACGTGAGCATCGAGGGCTACTGTGATTCTGACTGGGCTAGTTGTGCTGATGACAGGAGGTCTACCTCGGGATATTGCATATTTGTAGGAGGTAACTTGGTCTCCTGGAGGAGTAAGAAGCAGTCTGTGGTGGCCAGATCGACAGCTGAAGCAGAGTACAGAGCTATGGCCTTGGGAGTTGCAGAGCTGCTATGGTTGAAGAATATGCTGGTGGAGCTGAAGCTGGATCAAGGAGCCAAGATGAAGTTGTGGTGTGACAATCAGTCAGCTATTAGTATCGCCAACAATCCAGTACAGCATGACAGGACCAAACACATCGAGATTGATAGATTCTTCATCAAAGAGAAGTTGGATAGTGGATTACTGGAGGTTGGCCATGTTCCAACCAGGGATCAAGTAGCAGATGGACTAACCAAGGGACTCGCCTCAGTGAGCATGATTAGAGGATGTGACAAGATGGGCTTAGTGAATATCTTTCACCCATCTTGAGGGGAAGTGTTGATATGGTATGTTGGGTGTCATATTTAAGTATAGCATAAGCACATGGGAATATTCTGAGGACATATTTGGGATGCCAGAATATGTCACAGGATATTCCATTATGAGATTATTGTCATAATGATTGAGATCATTGTATTAATGACTGTAAGGCTATATAATGCCAATGAGACAATCAATAAAAACATCAACTAATTTCAATAAACTTCAGCCAGTGCTTAGAAAGAATGGTGTTGACTTTGCATAACTAGATAAATATATTAGCTTAAGATGAATGTTGAGTTCAACAAGTTGAGCATAAAGGCACATGCTTCATGTAAAACCTTTGATGTCAAAGAAATCTTCACGACTGGAGAGAAAATTTTATACAACTCAACTTTGGAGTTTTGCGGAGGGACTCGGATGACGAGGAAGGTTTGAGAAGGGATCAGAATAATGATCCTTACTGTTGAAATTAGTTGATGATTTTATTGATTGTCTCATTGGCATTATATAGCCTTACAGTCATTAATACAATGATCTCAATCATTATGACAATAATCTCATAATGGAATATCCTGTGACATATTCTGGCATCCCAAATATGTCCTCAGGATATTCCCATGTGCTTATACTATACTTAAATATGACACCCAACATACCATATCAACACTCCCCCTTAAGATGGGTGAAAGATATTCACTAAGTCCATCTTGTCACATCCTCTAATCATGCTCACTGAGGCGAGTCCCTTGGTTAGTCCATCTGCTACTTGATCCCTGGTTGGAACATGGCCAACCTCCAGTAATCCACTATCCAACTCTTTGATGAAGAATCTATCAATCTCGATGTGTTTGGTCCTGTCATGCTGTACTGGATTGTTGGCGATACTAATAGCTGACTGATTGTCACACCACAACTTCATCTTGGCTCCTTGATCCAGCTTCAGCTTCAGCTCCACCAGCATATTCTTCAACCATAGCAGCTCTGCAACTCCCAAGGCCATAGCTCTGTACTCTGCTTCAGCTGTCGATCTGGCCACCACAGACTGCTTCTTACTCCTCCAGGAGACCAAGTTACCTCCTACAAATATGCAATATCCTGAGGTAGACCTCCTGTCATCAGCACAACTAGCCCAGTCAGAATCACAGTAGCCCTCGATGCTCACGTGATTGTTCTTCCTAAATATTAGTCCCTTCCCGGGAGCACCTTTCAAGTACCTCAGAATCTGGTACACTGCATCCATATGACCCTTCCGTGGGTCATGCATGTAGCGGCTCACCACACTTACTGCAAAGCAGATATCAGGACGTGTGTGGCTCAAATAGATCAACTTGCCAACCAGTCTCTGGTATCTGTCCCGATCAACTGGTTCTCCAGCCTCAGCATCAATCTTGAACCTCTGATCTATTGGTGTCGCTGCAGGTTAGCACCCCAACATCCCAGTTTCTGTGAGAAGGTCCAGTGCATACTTCCTTTGAGAGAGAACAATCCCCTCTGCTTCTCGAGCAATCTCAATCCCAAGGAAGTACCGAAGAAGGCCGAGATCCTTCACCTCGAATTCCTTGCCAAGCTTTCCTTTAAGTTGGGCGATCTCCTGTTCATCATCTCCTGTGATAATCATATCGTCCACATACACCGCAAGCATGGTGATGTGGCCTCCACTCCGACGGAAGAACACAGTATGATCAGCATTGGTCTGCTGATATTCCATCCCTATCATCGCCCTTCTGAGTCTGTCAAACCACGCTCGAGGAGACTGCTTCAGTCCATAGAGGGACTTCTTCAACCTGCAGACCTTGCCTACTGTCTGATTGGTGCCAAATCCTTGTGGTATCTCCATGTACACCTCCTCCACTAGATCTCCGTGAAGAAACGCATTCTTCACATCCAGTTGGTGTAGCTTCCATCCACCATTCGCTGCCAGAGAAATCAGAGTCCTGACAGTGCTCATCTTTGCAACTGGTGCAAAGGTCTCGTCATAGTCAATGTCGTACGTCTGACTGTATCCTTTGGCTACTAGTCGAGCTTTGTAGCGCTCAACCTGTCCATCTGGATTCTGCTTCACGGTAAAGACCCACTTGCATCCAACTGCTCTCTTCCCCTCTGGCAGTCTCACAAGCTCCCAAGTGTGGTTCTTCTCCAGAGCTCCCAACTCCTCGTGCATTGCCGCTTTCCACTTTGGATCGTTCTTGGCAACCTGCCAATTGTTAGGTACAGTAAGACTATCCAAAGATGCTGTAAATGCTCCATGAGAAGAAGAGATATGGTCATAAGAAACAAACTGAGCAATATCCCAACCATATCTGTTTGGAGGATTTCCTGCATTGCTGCGAGTGGTCCTCCGTACAGATAGTGGTGTGGGAGGAGTAGAAGTAGGAGGAATGATATCTTATGAAGGAGGGGGTATCACCTGAAGGGGGGTTGGTGTCGGTGCCTCAGGAGTTTGGACGAACGCAGGCAAGGGACTTGGCACTGGCACTGTCGGTACTGGTCCTGCAGTTTGCTTCTCTCTCCTGCTGTAGGTAAGTAACTCTCCCTGAGCCGTAGGCCTAACACCTTCACCTTCTTGTCCCTTCTTCGTGCCTCCATGCCAAACTTCTAAATCGGTTACCACCAAGTTCTCCATCTCCCCCTCTCACCTAATACTGGCAGTATTAGGCGTGTTGTGTGAAGTTCCGTCCTGGTGGTAGTATGGCTCATGCTCCCGAAAGTGGACATCCATACTGACAAACTTCTTCTTCTCTACTGGACTCCAGCACACATACCCGTTCTGGGTCGCCGAGTAGCCTACGAAGATGCATTTGACCGCTCTAGGGTCAAGTTTCCCAACTGATGGCCTGTTGTCCTTCACAAAACACACACACCCAAACACCTTCAGTGGGAGTATCCCACTATTATTGTCTTGCAATACCCCACATGGGGACTTCCATCCGAGGACCTTCGAGGGCATTCTGTTGATGAGTTGAGCTGCTGTCAACACTGCATGCCCCCACAGACTCTGTGGGACATTCATGTCGATCATCATACTTCTTGCGACCTCCAGAAGGTGTCTGTTTTTCCTTTCTGCAACTCCATTTTGTGCTGGTGTGTATGCACAGGTGGTCTGATGCTGTATTCCGTGTGCTGACAAGTATTCTGCAAGCGTCCTGTTGGTATACTCCGTTCCATTGTCAGACCTCAGTACCTTCACAACTGCTTTGTACTGAGTCTGGACATGCTTATGGAAATTCCGAAAACAAGCAGGTACATCATTCTTATTTTTCATCAAATATAACCAGGTAACACGAGAGGCACACTCAATGAAAGAAACAAAGTACTTATAACCATTCATAGTGTTAGTAGCACATGGACCCCAGACATCAGAATGTACTACCTCAAAAGCAAAAGTGCTCCTATGACCCGTGCCAACATATGAGCTCCTAGTAAGTTTTCCTAACTCGCACGCATCACATACTAATTTTTCTTTATTTGTTTTTGCATAAATCTCTGGATACAACTTACTTAGAGTATCAAAGGAAGAATGTCCCATCCTCCGATGATGGAGTATCAAGGTATCCTCAGTCCTCTGCTGCAGTCCTTCCATGCCAGCCTTCTCTGCCATAGATACCAATGCTGAGTCCAGTCCTTCTCGATCTAGGTACCACAGTCCCTCATGCCAAGTGCCAGTCCCAAGTCTTCGTCCTGTCCCTTTCTCCTGGAAGGTCACCTTAGGAATATCAAAAGAAACAATGCATTTAAGTTTGAGGATTATAGAACTAATGGACAAGAGACTGACTGGAAAGGATGGAGCATGTAAAACATTGGATAATCTTACTGAACCTGTACAATTAACAGTACCCTTACCGACCACTGGCTGGAAAGTGCCATCAGCTGTCTGAATGCTGTCTGCTGATGCTAGGTGAGTGTAGGAAGAAAACTCACTAGCATTCCCCGTCACATGCTGAGATGCTCCCGAGTCGATAATCCAGTCTGATGATTTAAGGGAAGAGATAGACGCAAGGGCAAGTGATTCGTCAGTACCTTCTGATGGATGGGCATACATGGCAGCGTTGCCCCTAACAAAGAATGAGGTGGATGCCTCCTCTGTTCTACTCCTCATGTCTCCCAGTGCCTGGTCCTCCACAGTAAAGGTGCCATCAGCTTCTCCGTTCCCTTCTGATATCAGGAGGTTCGCCCGATAACCTCCTCGGCCGTCTCGTCTACCCCCTCGACCACGACCACGTCCTCCATTATATCCTCGTCCGCCGAACGGTCCTCGTCCACCACCTGAATCTCCTTCCCTAGGTGGTTTGGTACAAGCATACCGATGATGACCCATCTCCCCACAGTTGTAGCACTGCCGGTTATGCTGCCAGGGCTCTCCCTTAGATCCTGTGTTACCTGAGCTGGTGATCGCTAGTGCTGACTTTGCTTCGGGGGGACCACCTGTCCCGGCTTGCAGCCTGATGCGTGTCTCCTCCTGGATCATGGCTGAGATAGCCTCCTCAAGACTAGGGATCTTTGGTTGGGCTAGAAGTAGGGCCGTCCTCTGTGCGAAAGCTGCAGTCAGCCCTTTGAGGAACTTCATCGTCCTCTCCTGCAGACACACCTGTCTCTCCTTACACTTAGGGTCCCCGCAGCTCGCCCGATCTGAGGAGTGATCATAATCCAACCACAGACGCTCCAACTCCGTGGCATACTCCTGCACCGTCTTCTCTCCCTGTACGGTGTCATCAATCTCCCCCTTTATCTGGAAGACCCGTAAGTTGTTTCCCACACCATCATAGGTCCTTCTCAACTTCTCCCACACATCTTTCACCATCTCAATACCGTCTACTGTAGCGGCAATAGACTGGACTAAGGAGTTGAGAAGCCAGATGTAGATCACCATATGAGTGGACTTCCACTCATCGCGTCCTGTTGAGCCCTCGTCCGGCTCTGTCGTCTCGCCCGTCAGGAACCCCTCCATGTTTTTTCCTGCGAGGGTTCTTCTCACCCGCCGTGACCAACTCAGATAGGTGGCTGGTCCATCTAATTTCAGATCGATGGAGGGAAGCTTCAACTCCGGCGACGTTCGTGTCGTGTTCTCACCAGCCGACATCGTCAACAACTTCATCAACGTCGCCACCTCTGCAGAATCTAGCTTCTTGATGATCTCCTCCATCGATGCGTCGTCTATCCAATCACGTCACGTCCGCTCCACGACTCACGCTCGTCCTCGTCGTCCGCTCCTAGATCCGAACATGTCCTCCCTTTTTTCAGATCTAGGCATCCCTATTAGGCGTTGTCTCGTGCTGGTGCGGAGGAGGCGGCAGCACGCATGTCACAGCCGCCGTCGCAGCAGCCGCAGCAGCAGTAGTAGCCGCAGCAGTAGCGGGACGGGGCAGCAACAGCGAAGGGCGGCCTGCGAAGGGCGGAGAAGGGAAGAAGGGGGGGCGTGGAAGAGTTCGGTGGAGGAGATCTAGGAAATCCTCCTGTGGGTTTGTGGAAGTTTGGTGACAGCTAGGGTTTGTGGAAACTTGGCTCTGATACCATGTTGAAATTAGTTGATGATTTTATTGATTGTCTCATTGGCATTATATAGCCTTACAGTCATTAATACAATGATCTCAATCATTATGACAATAATCTCATAATGGAATATCCTGTGACATATTCTGGCATCCCAAATATGTCCTCAGGATATTCCCATGTGCTTATACTATACTTAAATATGACACCCAACATACCATATCAACACTTACTGTTATAAGAGGAGGAATAATCCGGAGGCCGGTTTTCCAAAGGGGCTCAACAGAAGTAGCACATTATGAAATAATGTTTCTTATGATTATCACTTATTCAGAGATACGTAGGAGTTAGAACGCACATTTAAAATTCCGTCTATTTGTAGGTAATGAAAATTAAATTCCCTGACAATTTTCGAGCATTTAATAAATAAAATTATTTATCCTTTTGAGAAGGTTATCCAAACAATAAAATATTTTTTTTGGAGAAAATATTTGTAGAGGATGAAGAGTTAGTGATAATTTACTTTGTCAATGAATCAAAGATAACTTTGGAGTTTATGCAAGAGGAAAATTATTCTTGGGGAAGTGGAACATGTTGATTCTATTAGAGTCGAATAATTTGTATCGAGTTTTTCAGGTAGAGAAATATTTGAACTGGTCAGGACCTTCTATGAGGAATCAGCAACGATTTTCTCAAAAAAAGTGTAGAATATTTTGGAGTTCTATTTTTTATTATTATTAATCTCTTGGCTATATATATATATATAGCCTTACATAAAACTTCCTAATACATTCTAATATACCAACACTCTTTCTCAAGATGGGCGAAAGATATTCACTAAGCCCATCTTGTCACATCCTCTAATCATATCTACAGAGCTAAGTCCTTTGGTCAGACTGTCTGCTACATGATCCTTGGTTGGAACGTGGCCTAGCTCCAGTAGTCCATTGTCCAACTTCTCCTTGATGAAGAACCTATCGATCTTGATGTGTTTGGTCTTGTCATACTGCACTGGATTGTTGGCGACACTGATGGCTGACTGGTTGTCACACCACAGCTTCATATTGGCTCATTAATCCAACTTTAGCTCCACCAGCATACTCTTCAGTCATAGCAGCTCTGCAACCCCCAAGGTCATAGCTCTGTACTCCGCTTCAGCTGTCGATCTGGCCACCACTGACTGCTTCTTACTCCTCCAAGAGACCAAGTTGCCTTCCTACAAATATGCAATAACCCGAGGTAGACCTCATGTCATCAGCACAGCTAGCCCAGTCATAGTCACAGTAGCCCTCGATGCTCACGTGATCATTCTTCCTGAATATCAGCCCATTTCCGGGGGCACCCTTCAAGTATCTGAGAATCTGTTACACTGCGTCCATATGACCCTTCCTTGGGACATGCATGTAGCGGCTCACCACACTCACTGCAAAACAAATATCAGGATGTGTGTGGCTCAAATAGATCAACTTGCCCACCAGTCTCTGGTATCTGTCCCGGTCAACTGGTTCTCCAGCCTCAGCACCCAGCTTGAACCTTTGATTGATCGGCGTCGCTGCAGGTTTGCATCCCAACATTCATGTCTCTGTGAGAAGGTCCAGCGCATACTTCCTCTGAGAAAGAATAATCCCCTCTGCTTCTCGAGCAATCTCAATCTCAAGGAAGTACCGAAGAAGGCCAAGGTCCTTAACCTCGAACTCTTTGCCAAGCTTTCCCTTGAGTCGGACAATCTCATGCTCATCATCTCCCGTGATAATCATATCGTCCACATACACCGCAAGCATGGTGATGTGGCCACTCCGACGAAAAAATACAGTGTGATCAGCGTTGATCTGCTGATATCCCATCCCTATCATCGCCCTCCTGAATCTGTCAAACCATGCTCGAGGAGACTGCTTCAGTCCATAGAGGGACTTCTTCAACCTGCAGACATTTCCCATTGTCTTATCAGTGCAGAATCCTAGTGGTATCTCCATGTACACCTCCTCCACTAGATCCCCATGAAGAAACGCATTCTTCACATCCAGTTGGTAGCTTACGGTGCTCATCTTCGTCACTGGTGCAAAAGTCTCGTCGTAGTCAATGCCGTACGCCTGATTGTACCCTTTTGCCACCAGTCGAGCCTTGTAGCGCTCAACCTGTCCATCTGGGTTCTGCTTCACAGTAAAGACCCACTTGCATCCGACTGCCCTCTTCCCCTCT
Organism: Iris macrosiphon; assembly: GCA_036927795.1. Taxonomy (NCBI): domain Eukaryota; kingdom Viridiplantae; phylum Streptophyta; class Magnoliopsida; order Asparagales; family Iridaceae; genus Iris; species Iris macrosiphon. Next base: position 193,279,294 of record JAYESA010000002.1, on the reverse strand, counting down.
GGCAGTTTTACCAGTTCCCAAGTATGGTTCTTCTCAAGAGCCCCTAACTCCTCGTGCATCGCCGCTTTCCACTTTGGATCATTCTTGGCAACCTGCCAATTGTTAGGTACAGTAATACTATCCAAAGACGCAATAAATGCTCCATGAGAAGAAGAGATGTTATTATATGAAACAAACTGAGCAAGGTCCCAACCATATCTATCAGGAGGATTTTCCGCATTGCTGCGAGTGATCCTCCGTACTGATAAGGGTGTGGGAGGGGTAGGAAGAATGATATCAACTGAAGAAAAATCTGGTAGTAGTGGTGTAGATATCTCAGGAGTCGAGACGGACGTAGGCAAGGGACTTGGCACTGGCACTATAGGTATTGGTCCTGCAGTTTGCTTCCCTTTCATGCTGTAGGTAAGTAATTCCTCCTGAGCCGTGGGCCTAACACCTCTCATCTCCTCCCCCTGTTCCTCTTCACTCTCCTCAACCATTCCTCCATGCCATAGTCCTGAATTGGTCACCAAACTCTCACCAATCTCCCTCTCTCGCCTCATACTCTCAATGTCAGGTGAGTTGCCCATGGATGAGGTTCCCTCCTGATGGTAGTATGGCTCAAGCTCCCTGAAGTGAACATCCATGCTCACAAACTTCTTCTTCTCTACTGGGCTCCAGCACACGTACCCCTTCTGAGTCGCTCAATAGCCCACAAAGACACATTTGACTGCTCTAGGGTCAAGTTTTCCAACAGACGGTCTGTTTTCCTTCACAAAACATACACAGCCAAACACCTTCAGCGGGAGTATCCCACTATTATTTTCTTACAATATCTCACATGGAGACTTCCATCCCAGTACTTTCGAGAGCATCATGTTGATCAGTTGAGCTGTTGTCAACACAGCATGCCCCCACAGACTATGTGGGACATTCATGGCGATCATCATGCTCCTTGCCACTTCCAGAAGGTGTTTGTTCTTCATTTTTGTCACTCCATTCTGTGCTGGTGTGTTTGCACAGGTGGTCTGATGTTGTATCCCTTGGGCTGACAGGTATTCCTCAAATGCTTTGTTGGTATACTTTGTCCCATTGTCAGACCTCAATACCTTCACCACTGCTCTGTACTAAGTCTGGACATGTTTATGAAAGTCCCGAAAATAGGCAAAGACATCACTCTTATTCTTTATCAAATACAACCAGGTGATACGAGAGGAACAATCAATAAAAGAAACGAAATACTCGTAACCATTCATAGTAGTTGTGACACACGGCCCCCAAACATCAGAATATATAATATCAAAAACAGAAGAGCTCATATGGCCCGCACTAACATATGAGCTCCTAGTAAGTTTGCCTAAATCACATGCATCACATACTAGTTTCTCCTTATTTGCTTTCTCATAAATAGATGGACACAACCTACTCAAAATACCAAAAGAGGAGTGCCCCAACCGCCTGTGGTGGAGTATCAGTGTATCATCGGCACTCATCTTCAGTCCTCTCATTCTTGCCCTCTCAGCCACAGACACCAATGCCGAATCTAGCCCTTCCCGATCCAGATACCACAATCCATCATGCCAAGTGCAGTCCCCAGTCTTCGTCCCGTCTTCTTCTCCTGGAAGATCACCTTAGGAATATCAAAAGAGACAATGCATTTTAGTTGGAGGATTATAGAACTAATGGACAAAAGACTGACTGAAAAAGAAGGAGGATGCAAAACATTGGATAATTTTACTGAACCTGTACAATCGACAGTACCCTTACCGAACACTGGCTGGAAAGTACCATCGGTTGTTTGAATGTTGTCCGCCGATGCTAGGTGGGTGTAGGAAGAGAACTCACTAGCATTTCCTGTCACATGTCGAGATGCACCCGAATCGACAATCCAATCCGACGATCTAAGGGAAGACAAAGATGCAAGGGCGAGTGAGTCGTCGGTACCTACCGATGGATGGGCATACATGGCAGCGTTACCTCTGGCGAAGACTGAGGTGGATGCCTCCTCAGTCTCACTCCTCTTGTCTCCATTGTTTGACGCTCTCTGCTTTCTCCTGAGTACCTCCAGCATACCCAGCAGTGCCTGATCCTCCTCAGTATAGGCACCATCAGTTCTCTCCTCGCCTTCTGCTACCAGCAGGTTCGTCCGATAACCTCCTCGACCACCCCGTCGACCCCCACGGCCACGGCCACGTCCTCCAAACTGTCCACGTCCACCACCTGAATCTCCCTCCTTGGGTGGTTTGGTGCAAGCATACCTTAGATGGCCCACCTCCCCGCAGTTGTAGCATTGCCGGGGGTCTCCCTTAGGTCCTGTGCCGCCTGAATTGGCAACCGTCAGTGCTGACTTCACTTCAGGAGGACCACATGTCCATGTCTGCAGCTTGATGCGAGTCTCCTCCTGGATCATGGCCAAGATAGCCTCCTCAAGTGTAGGGATCTTCGGCTGGGCTAGAAGTAGTGCTGTCCTCTGAGCAAACACTTCGACCAGCCCCATAAGAAACTTTATCGTCCTCTCCTGCAGACATACATGTCTCTCCTTACACTTCGGGTCCTCGCAGCTCGCCCGATCTGAGGAGTGGTCGTAATCCAACCACAGACGTTCCAACTCCGTGGCATACTCCTGCACCGTCTTCTCTTCTTGTACGGTGTCGTCGATCTCCCCCTTGATCTGGAAAACCCTCAAGTTATTTCCCACACCATCGTAGGCCCTCCTCAACTTCTCCCATACGTCATTTACTATCTCAAGGTCATCCACTGTGGCGGCGGTCGACTGGACTAAAGAATTGAGAAGCCAAATGTATATCACCATATGAGTAGACTTTCACTCGTCGCGTCCTACCGAGCTCTCATCCGGCTCTGTCTTCTCTCCTGACAAGAAACCCTCCAGGTTCTTCCCTGCGAGGGTTCTCCTCGCCCATCGTGACCAACTCAGGTAGGTGGCCGGTCCATCAAGCTTCAGATCGATGGAGGGAAGCTCCAACTTCACCAGTGTTCGTGTCGCGCTCTCACCAGCCAACAGTTTCATCAGCTTCATCAATGTTGCGACCTCCACATGGTCCAATTTCTTGATGATCTCCTCCATCGATCCTCATTTTCTCCAATCACCTCACACCCGTCCCACGATTCACGTTCGTCCTCTTTGTCCTCCTAGACCCGATCATGCCTCTCCCCCATCGGATCTAGGCCTTCGATGTCAACGTCCGGAACGACCAGCAGGAGACGCCGGAAACCGCGACAGAAGGGTCCTACGGGCTCCGCAAGATTCGCGGCTTCGTGGTGGTGGAGGAAGTGTGGTGGCGGCGGCGGTAGCGGCAACAGTGGTGGTGGGCGAGCGGTGCGGCGGCGGTGGTGGCGGCAGCTAGGATTTGGCGGCTAGGGTTTGTGGCGGCTAGGGTTTGTGCTCTGATACCATGTAGAATATTTTGGAATTTTATTTTTTATTATTATTAATCTCTTGACTATATATATATATATATATATATATATATATATATATATATATACAACCCTCCATCTTACATAAAAACCCCTAAGACATTCTAATATACCAACAAAAAGACATACTAATTTCTCCACAAAGGAAGGGAACTCATGCCAAACCGAATCTTCTCCACGTAGGAAGTGAATCTGTGCCCAATGCATCTCCCCCTTCCCAATTAGGTTGAGAACATCAATGCTTGAACTTATCCTTTGATAGAATCTCTGTCAACATATCTGTACGGTTGTCATTGATGTGTGTGAACCTTCTCAAGCTTGGCCTCCTTCCTATCCAAAGCATCTCGTATCTCCAATGATACCTAAGATCTATATGCTTGGACCTTGCATGAAAGGTTGGATTCTTCCCAAGATGAATTACTTGCAAAAAAGAGCATATTCTTCTTGCAATACTCTAAACAAGTTCAAGCACGATATAGTTCTCTCGAAACACAAGCGATAGTGAAACATGTTCAAGCAATCTCTGTGCGGACAGGCCGTCCTCTCTGAACAAGTTCAAGCACGATATGGTTCTCTCAAAACACAAGCGATAGTGAAACATGTTCAAACAATCTCTTACTCTTAGACAAGCATTCAAGTTCTATAGTTAAGCAGACATGTTTGTTTCAATGACAATCTATGTGAGTTCTCTTATTAGCATGCAAAGGCAGGTTCTATCATTCTCTTAAGCAAATAAGCATTCAAAAACTCGGATTCATTATTAAGGCGTGCAAGAATCAGATAACGAAGTTTCTGCCCACTCACCTTGATCAGTCATCTCCTGCTTCAACAAGGAGCTCTTAAGGAAGATATCCTTTTTGAGTCAACAAATCGATATCGCTTGTACATAGTACCGACGCGGAGCGGGGCACTACACAATACAAGGCAAGGTTGGTTGCAAAGGGATTCACTCAATCCTATGGCATCGACTATGATGAGACATTTGCTCCGGTGGCAAAGATGAGCACTGTGAGAACCCTGATCTTCTTTACAGCAAACAATGGGTGACAGTTGTATCAATTGGATGTGAAGAATGATTTTCTTCATGGGGATCTACAAGAGAGTATACATGGAGACCCCCACGGGGTTTTGCACAAAGCAGTCAACGAAAAAGGTGTACAAGCTGAAGAAATCACTGTATGGACTCAAGTAATATACTCGAGCCTGGTTTAATAGATTCAGGAAGGTTGTCACAGGCATGTACCACCAGACTAATGCAGATCATACGGTCTTCTTCCAGCATGCGAGAGGCTACATCACCATACTTGCAGTATATGTGAATGATATAGTAATTACAGGTGTTAATGAGGAGGAGATCACCAAGCTGAAGTCAAAGCTCAACAAGGAGTTTGAAGTGAAGGACTTGGGAATGATGAGGTATTTTCTCGAAATCGAGGTGGCTCGAGCAAGAGATGGGATTGTCCTCTCTCAGAGAAAATATGTACTAGACCTACTCACAGAAACGGGTATACTTGGGGGTCGATCGGCAGTCACACAAATCGATCAGAAAGATAAGTTGAAAGCAGAGGCAGGAGAGCTGGTTGATCGTGAAAGATATCAGAGACTTGTAGGCAGATTGATTTATCTAGGCCACACTCGTCCTGATATCTCATTCGCTGTGAGCGTAGTGAGTCGCTACATGCATGATCCAAGAAAGGGCCACATGGATGCAGTTTTTCATATTCTGAGATATCTGAAGGGGGCTCCTGGAAGAGGGCTATGGTTCAAGAACAATGGACATCTGGGTGTTGAGGGATACTGCGATGCAGATTGGGCAAGCTACATGGACGACAGAAGGTCTACCTCAGGATATTGTGTCTTTGTGGGAGGTAACCTAGTCTCGTGGAGAAGTAAGAAACAGTATGTGGTAGCACAATCGACCGCTAAAGCAGAATATAGAGTTATGGCTCTGGATGTGTCAGAGTTGCTATGGATAAAAACACTGCTGACAGAGTTGAAGTTGGACCAAGGAACACCATTGCGTCTTCTGAGTGACAGTCAAGCTGCAATAAATATAGCTAACAATCCAGTTCAGCATGACAGAACGAAGCACATCGAGATCGATCGGTTCTTTATTAATGAGAAGCTAGAGAAAGAGATATTAAAGCTTGATCATGTTCGCTCAGAAGAACAAGTTGCAGATTGTCTTACTAAGGGACTTAATTCATTGAGTCTCTCTAAACTTTGTAACAAGATGGAGACGATTGATATCTATGCCCATCTTGAGGGGGAGTGTTGAGAGTATGTATGGACTTTTAGTCCCACATGGAGTAGAATAGTAGAGAGGGGGGTTGGCCTCTCCTATAAATATGTAGCTCCACCACAATAATAAATAAGCCTAGAATTAAACCATATTTCGACTAAACTTTCATCGAAATCAACTCCCTTTAACATAATCCCTTATTATATCATGGATGAGAGAAACTTCCATCCCGCGTCACTGCATACACTCATCGGTTCTTTAAAACATGCTTGCCATTAAGCAACTTCACAGGTTCATACATATGGTTCCCGTGTAATGAACTCATCATGCATGGCATCCAATCATCCCTCTTTATGAACATCCACCATCATTTCTTCAAGTTGTCAGGTTCCCATTATCAAGTAGCACATACTCATTGGCCAAGTATCTCGTCGATGGCGTACTCACCTCGGAAAATCTCCTCAATAGAACAACTAATATTTGTTGTTGATCATCAACAAACTCATCCTTAAAAAAAGGTGACTATATAAGGCTCTTTACTATACCAAATCTTGTATAGCACATCACCCTTCAAAAGAACACTAAGAGACAAGTTGATCACACAAAAATATAATGCCTTTACCCCAAAGATAGCTCGATTCACTTTAGAAAGCAAGAATCACACCCTCTACAATAGTCAAGTTCAATCCTCTCCGCAACACCATTGCACTAAGGTACTTTGGGAGGAGTTTTTGAAGTCATAACCCATGATCTCTGTAGTAGACATCAAAGGGACCGATATACATAACCTCCATTGTCAGAGCAAATATGTTTTAGCTTCTTCCTCGTCTACCTCTCAACTGTTTCAGCTTCTTCCCCATCTACTATGTTGCACGAATTCGGGCACAAATAAGATTAGGACACGATACGATATGAGTTACAGACATTTTCAAATATCTACGTACGAATATGATACGTTGCAGGCACCGTTTTTCCGTGTCAATCTTGAAGGTTACAAAATATGAAACACTACCAACATATTTTACCTTTGAAGGACAGCAAGCGTCCGAGTGAACCAACTTCAACACTTTTATCTTCCTTGAAGGTTGAACAATGTGGAATGAGACTTGTTATGAACGTAGTACCAACGAAAAAGAATAATCAGAATAACACAAGATTTAAGGTGGTTCGAAAAAAATTCTCCTACGTCCATGTGTTGAAATTAGTTGATTTAGAGTCATTTTCATATACTGTTGATCCTTCGGATTGCGACTCCCTTCCTATTCGCGGAAACGATTTATTTTCCCCCAAAATTCTCTCTCGCGCCCCTCCCAATTGATAAAAATCTCATTATTTTTTTTTTTCACATTTCCGATCGACTCCTCCTCCTTATTTATTCTTTTCTATTCGATTCACAAAGAGATTCAAAAGGCGAGGGATTTTCTTGAGAGGCGATGGCTTGGAGGCGGCTCCTCACGCAGGTTGCAAAACAAGTCGAGCATCCCTATTTTTCTGAGCTGAGTGGTCGTTATCGTCTTGCTTCCCATAAGATTGGCAATGTTGGAGGGAACAAACTTGCACCATCTCAAGGGAGGTTTCAATCAAGTTATACAGGCAGTTTTGCTCGCAGAGTGCGGGATGCAGACGGCACAGATGTGTCACTTCTTAAAGAGCTTTACAGAAGTGATGCAGAAGGAGTTATTCGACTGTTTGAAAGTCAGCCCTCGTTACATTCTAATCCCTCAGCACTTGCTGAGTATGTTAAAGCTCTAGTCAAGGTTGACAGGCTGGATCAAAGCTCGTTGCTTAAGACATTGCAGAGAGGTATCACTAATTCGTCTCAGGAAGAAGCCTTTGGCAGTGTAGCTGCTTTAAAAAATGTCGGCCAAATGACCAAGGATGGAATTCTTGGAACTGCAAGTGCTCCAATTCACATGGTGACAGCGGAAGCGGGTCATTTCAAAGAGCAACTATGGCGTACTTTCCGCACTATTGCACTTACCTTTCTCTTGATATCTGGTGTAGGCGCACTTATTGAGGATAGGGGTATTAGTAAAGGCCTTGGACTAAATGAAGAGGTGCAGCCAAGCATGGAGTCTAGTACAAAATTTGATGATGTCAAGGGTGTGGATGAGGCTAAAGGGGAATTGGAGGAAATTGTTCATTACCTTCGTGATCCCAAGCGTTTCACTCGTCTTGGTGGCAAGCTTCCCAAGGGTGTTTTGCTAGTTGGCCCTCCTGGCACTGGGAAGACGATGTTAGCAAGAGCTATAGCAGGAGAAGCTGGTGTTCCATTCTTCTCATGCAGTGGCAGTGAATTTGAGGAAATGTTTGTGGGTGTGGGAGCTAGGAGGGTGCGAGATCTTTTTGCTGCAACCAAGAAGCGGTCTCCTTGTATTATTTTTATTGATGAGATTGATGCGATAGGAGGAAGTCGCAATCCAAAGGATCAACAGTATATGAAAATGACTCTAAATCAACTAATTTCAACACCATGGCACACACAAGTTATTATTATTTCGAGAGAGTTACAGTTTATTTATAACAAGAGATTATAGCGACCACTAACTTCATTATATTCGGACAGGATGTACAGTAGAAAATCTGATCAAAGCTCCACAATCTCTAATAAAATTCTCTCTGCTTCCCGGCCAAACAATATGGACATTGCTCCAACTTGGTGTTTTTCAGCCCCGACAAAAGATTCTTCTTAGCTAAACACTTGATCCCCTTCTCGCTCATATAGGTATTAAGCCGCATGTGCCACAGTGGCACAGATCTCTAAATGTACCATCCCTCACCACATTTACATATACTAGAAATGCTAATATTCATGTTATATAAAATAAATTATGAACTTATTGTTAAACCTAGTAATCACTAAAGAACTCATCGTAACTCATGGTGAATTTTCACCGACTTCCTCCTAACGAAACGAATTGACGCCAACTCTAGTAAGCACTAAAGAACTCATTGTAACTCATGGTGAGCTTTCACCGAATTCCTCCAAACGAAATGAATTGAAGAACTTTATTCATTGAACTTTCCAACCGAACTAAGTTGAAACAAATATCAGATAGATGAGAAACATTCTTGATAACTAACCTTACACCGCCGTTAGTCTTCAAATGGATCTCTATGGCAATCGCCTTTGGCACATTCCCAATATTCATCCTTAATAATCTACAATTCCTTGTTATATAGGTTGAAATAGTGCAAAAAATTGATTGAGATGCATTAAATCCCGAAATCACTATCTACTTGATTTTATCACATAAGAGGTTCATAGTAACCTCTTCACCAACAATAACGAGATCTTCTCTCCCTGATCGCGACTGCAGCTGTAGCATTATCTCCATCTAGCTTCTCCTTCTTGTCATTACCCTTATTCTTCTCACTCTTGAATGTGAAGCAATTCTTCTTAATATGACCCTTCTTGCCACAATTGTAACATCGGCATCTTGATACCGAAACTCTGACTTGCATCTGCCTGTCTCTACCTTATTGACCCTTATTTGACTTCTTTTAATGTTCTCTGCAACCGGTGCTTTACAATGTGATGACTTGTCTTAAGATTTCCTCGCATCTCCCCATTCAACACATGCACCCCTCTTTCGAACATAGTTTGTCAAAGAAATCCAAAAAATCTCCTATGAATCTGGTAGAGTTCCAAACAACCACGGGCCTTGCTTTCATCATCAAACTTGACTCTCATACATAATGTCTTGAAAGTCGTTCAGGTGATCCGATACAAAAGTCTTATCCATTGTACCTCAAGCTCGTCATCTTCTTGATAAAGAAGTACTTGTATGTTCAATCTTCTCAGCATATAATGACTCGAGCTTCTCCCACAAGGACTTACCTCTTGACAATGTGATTGTAAATGTTGCCATCGACCCACTGCCAGATATAATTGCAGACATGTTCCATGATCAAAATCTCAATCCTCTATTGAATTATGACTACTCCATCCCAAAAATGGATTGATGCAACTACTTCGCAAACAAGAGATTTTTTTATTTTGTTCTTCCACAAATGATAGTTGGTGTCATTCAAGTTCATCATTTGATTGGGTTTTATATCCGTCTTCCTAACATCTAATCAACCAAATGCATGGCATGCAAGACAAAGCTTTGACACCAATATGTTGGGAAGGATCCTAGGCAAAAACAATTCGACCCTCAACTGACTAGGAATCAGGAGTGAAAAGCTAATCTCAAAACACAATCATACAACTACAGTATACACAAGCTTTTTATGTGAAAATCCTAACAAGAGAAAAGCACATGATAATCGGAGTTCAACCCCAAAAAAGCTTCACTATTGAATATAGGATTACAACGTATAGAGCTAATCTCCACCGGGTACACATCCCAGTCCAACCACAATATAACAAGAACTAGAGAACAAATAAAACAAGGGTCAACACTTGAGACTTTTTTATACAAAGAAAAGAAAATTGCTAACATCAAGTTTTCCTATTTCGGGTGAGCAAGACTCACTTCGCTCGCCTCTCGGTCGTAAAAACGACCTCAAGGTGCCTTAAATCGATCTACAATCGATTTAATCTCGATTTAGGTATTAATCTCCATAATGGTGAAAAAGAACAACATCCAATGAGCTTCATTGTCAATGTCGATGAGACAAATGTGATGTGAAGCCTCTCTCTCTCTCTCTCTCTCTCTCTCTCTCTCTCTCTCACACACACACACACACACACACACACATTTCTCACTTGTATATTGCAAAAGATATATCTCAACCTTCTCTCAAGAAAAGAAAAAAAAACCTCTCTTTTAAATAGTCTCCAATAGTCCCTATGGAAAGCCCCACATGAATTTGTACTGTATGTGGAGAGATCCACCAAATTCGTAGCTTGACTGCTCAGCCAATCTCCTAAATGTAAAATTCCTCAACCAGACCTATTCCGGTCACAGGGAACAGTCAACTGGTCAGCCAACAGGTTGATTGTTCCCTCTGAACAGATGACGGTCAGGCCATTTTTCTGCTGAATCCAAATCCAACACCCAAGTTTCCCTGTGTCAAAGGAAGGGCCCAATCCGTGTCTTCTCCGAATAGGAAGGGAACTAGTGCCAACAGTTCTCAACAAAACTCTACAAGACTACAATATTAGTAGTAAGTAACCACAATTTTTTTCACCAAACATCAAAAAAAACATGGTATCAGAGCTTGTTATCATATACAAAAAGCACGTAATCAGAACCCATTCAACAAACATTTGTCTAATAAAAATCTTATCTTGGCCCTAGAAGTCCTGAACTCTTCTCCACACTTACTTTGAGTCCTGAACTCTTCTCCATCACATTGCATTATCTCCAAAAGCGCGAAATTTATACAGTAATACATACACACATGAATTAATGTGCATCAAATTCTCCCAATAAGTAATCCACTAACCTCGGGATCGACACTCCTCATCCGTCTGCTGTAATCCATGTAGACCAGCTGCAGGGCCGCGACGGTCGCGAACGCAGCAGCGACCACGAGCATCGAGCTCTCGCCGGAGGCCGAGTCGTGGAGGAGGCACCGTGGTGGTGGTTGGTTCCGGAGGATCCCCAGCCTCTTGACCCGCTTACGGGAGCGGAGGAGGCTGGGGGAGTTCTGGTGGCTGCTGCTCCCGCACCCCAGGAAGTCGCGACGGAGCGAGGCCGGGAGCTGGAATTGGGAGAGGGAGATGGTGGAGATTAGGGTTTGGGAGTTTGGAGAGAAGCTAAGGTCCATGGCTATGGAGAGAGAGAGAGAGAGAGTGTTGGGAGGACGGATAGATAGAGGAGGTCCTAGTAGCTGCTGATGTGTAGTGGCCGTTATGAAGCTACATCACATAAATTGGAAAGATTTTTAGTTTTGGGTAAGACGGTAGTTTAGACCACCGGTGTGCAAAGTCTATTTTTATTCGCCCATTAAAATCTCTCTAGTCTTAGAAACGGCTAAAAAAAAATCGAAACTTCATAGAAAATTTTCATACTTCATACAGTGCACCAAAATTATAACAAATTTTACTCAAAGTATAAAAAATTATAAATTTATAAATAAAATATCATAATATCTATCCGAAGGAAGTTTCACAAGTTCAAAAAAAAAAAAATCGTTTGGGACCGCCTTCTTCCGTTACATGCAAAAAAATATATAATAATAGAAAACGTCTTTTGGAAGAGAAAACGTCCTTCCAAAGAACGTTTTCTATTATTATTATTTTTTTTGCTCTCTCACTCACTCTCTGCTCTCCTCTCTCACTCACTCTTTGTGCTCTCTTTCTCTCTCTCTCTCTCTCTCTCACTCTCTGCTCTTTCTCTCTCCCCCTCTCTTGTTGCAGGTGACCGTCCCTTGTTGCAGGTTGTAGCCGCCATTGCCAGCAGCGTTGGCGTTGGTGAGGAGCGCGGGACAGTTGACGCGGAGGTGGTACTTTTCGGAGGTCCAAGTGCCGACCTTCCAGCGCAGTCGGCCGTCGATCCTGAAGTCGACAAGCAGCACCCTGACAGCCGTGTCCTGGGCCAGGGCATCGGCAAGGAGGGGTTGGGCGAGCGGGACGGAGGTTCCCAACCGGTTGGGGGACCAGATGGAGATGTCTTGGAGGTCCTAGTAGCCCCGGGGGAGGGCGGCGGGGCGGTGACCTGCTTCCCCTTGTAGGCCGCGTAGACATCCATGCGGTCGTAGTATATTCCGATGCGGTCATTGGGGTTCTGGGAGGAGAAGGTGACATGTGCGGCTGCGGTGAGCAGCTGGGAGGAGGAGGAGACAGTGGTGAGGTTGAACTGGGAGAGGGCCACGTCGCGTGAGAATGAGTGAGAGAGAGAACGCAGAGAGAGAGAACGAAAAAATATATATAATAATAGAAAACGTCCTTCCAAAGACCCTTTTTTATTATTAAAATTTTTTTTTCATGTAACGGAAGGAGGAGGTCCCAAATGAAAAAAAAAAATGTAACTTGTGAAACGCCCTTCGGATATGCGTTATGATGTTTTATTTGTGAATTTTCAACTTTCTGTTCTTTGAGTGGAATTTGTTATATTTTCGATGCTCTGTATGAAATTTTTCGATAAAAAAACACCGTCTAAACTGTATTTATATATTTTTTTTTTTAATGTCCGATCTAATATTCAAAATTTTATATATGTCATGTTGCATATCTTTTGGACCCACTTTGAGGTATGTATATTATTAATTATTAAAATTTAAAAAAAAATAACTATTATTTTCTTCTTACCTAGTTGAGAAAAATTTTAAAAACCAACTGAATATATAATAAATCATAAAATATATTCAAAATGTTAATTATATTTAAACTAACTACAAGTTATTATCTAATTAAACACATATCCAAAATTCAAAAAAAATTATATCAAATAATAATTAAACGAAAAAGTTGCAGTCAGAGCATTAAACTTTAAGTTTATTACGTAAAAAGCATAAAATTTGGGAAAAACATACAAAAAGCATAAAATTGCCAAAAACAAATAGGACGTAAGTATAGGACGTAAGTACCCTCAAATATGTCAATTTTATTACCCCCTAACCTTACCTCCTAATCTGGTTGGTTAAATAAAAAATTTATTATTTAATACTTTCACGTCTTAAAGAAGGGCGTAACTTGAGGACTTACGTCCTAATATAGGACGTAAGTTGATTTTTATTTTTTTTATTTACTAACAATTATATATATATATATATATATATATATATATATATATATATATATATATATATATAAAATTTGTTAATAAATAGAAAAATAGAAATTATATATATTGATTAATAAATAAATTATATATATATATATATATATATATATATATATATATATATATATATATATCGGTTTTTTAATAAAATAAAATAAAAAAACTATAGAACCTAACAAACCGATATATATATATATATATATATATATATATATATATATATATATATATATATATATATATATATATATATATATATATATACACGAAAAATTTCGTTCAGAGCAAAGAAATTTGAAAATTTTCCAATAAAAGCATTAGATTTTAAAATTTTACAATGAACGTCCTTTCTAAGGACGTTTTACGCTTTTCCGTTAGTTTACGTTACAAAAGTTAACGGAGCAGTAATATATATATATATATATATATATATATATATATATAGGAAAACGTTCTTTGGAATGACGTTTTTCCTAGGTAAAACGTTTTTCCTAGAAAAAACGTCCTTCCTAGGAGCGTTTTCCATTTTTTATTTGTTTTTAATATTTTCTCTCTCCTCTCTCTCACTCACACTCTCTCTTCTCCTCTCTCTCACCCACTCACTCCTCTCACCCGTCCACTCTCTCTCTCTCCTCTCCTCTCCTCTCCTCTTTGTTCCAGCTCTTCTCCTCTCCTCTCCTCTCTGCACATACAGCTCCTCCCGGGCGACCGCGTTGTCGTGTTCGACCGCACCGACTTCGGCCGGTCCAACCTCTCCCTCCCCTCGGGCCGCTGCCGCCTCGACCCCTCCGACCTGGCCCTGAAGACCGACTGCACCGCCCACTCCCTCCTCCTGGACCTCCCCTCCTCCTCCCTCCGCCCCCTCACCCTCCTCACCGACACCTGGTGCTCCTCCGCCTCCCTCCTCCCCAACGGCACCCTCCTCCAGACCGGCGGCTTCAACGACGGCGACCGCACCATCCGCTCCTTGGACCCCATTTCCTCCACCGACCCCGACTGGCTCGAGCTCCCCGAGTCCCTCTCCGTCCGCCGCTGGTACTCCACCAACCAGCTCCTCCCCGACGGCCACGTCATCATCCTTGGAGAAGAGAGATGAGAGAGTGTGAGTGAGAGAGAGAGAGGAGAAGAGAGATGAGAGAGTGTGAGTGAGAGAGAGGAGAGAGAAAAGATTAAAAAAATAAAAAATGGAAAACGCTCCTAGGAAGGACGTTTTTCCTAGAAAAAAACGCACTTCCAAATGACGTTTTCCTATATATATATATATATATATATATATATATATATATATATATATATATATATATATATATATATATTGCTGCTCCGTTAACTTTTGTAACGTAAACTAACGGAAAAGTGTAAAACGTCCTTAGAAAGGGTGTTCTGATGCTTTCATTGTAAAATTTTAAAATCTAATGCTTTTATTGAAAAAATTTTAAATTTCTTTGCTCTGAACGAAATTTTTCGATATATATATATATATATATATATATATATATATATATATATATATATATATATATATATATATATGCGGCTGAAATTAACGAAAATGTTAATGATCTTTTTAGTAACTTACACTCTTTTTTAGGACGTAAGTTGATAAGTTACGCCATTTTTGAGGACGTAACATTTTTGTATACTATTTTAATAACTTACGTCATAATTTAGGACGATTGTGTGATGTATATACAAATAACCTAAACTTTATGCCTTTTATGAAATAAACTTAAACTAGGATGCCTTTGATACAATTTTCTGTTAAAATATATTCAAATATATTTAAAATATTCTAAAATAATTTAAATTTTTATTTAATTTTTACCAATATCATAGATTCTTTTTTGATATGTGCAATACAAATTTTTACATGCAACGTACGTGGATTTACTAGTTTGAATAATATTTACCTCACGTCTCAACTTAAATTTTTATTATTATTAAAAAATAAATTAAAAATAAAAATAATTTTAGGTTAACATGTGACTTTTTTTTAATAGAATGATGAACACCATCCAAATTTTAATGGATGAACAAAAATGGACTCGATGCGCAATATGAACCTATGTATTGAATTATTAAAGTTGTCTATAAAAAGCATATAGGGTTAAATGTCTAAGTATACTTAAAATGACAATCCAACTAAGATTCACTCGTAAGAATATGAGTCTTATTCTATTTTGCCAAGATTATTCATATACTTAACTAATAATTAAATTTATTGGTAACAAGCTAAAAAAAAAGGGCGCCCCATCTCGAATGCTAACTTTAGAATCGACCCGTCACACTGGTGATTGATTAAGCATTTCATGGACCTCTTGAAAGATATAAACTCCAATAAACAACAGACACAAAGCGCCATTTCACTAGAAAGTGGAACAAGGAGTAGGAGTTCATAGCAGTTCATAGTATATACACGAGGACACACAATTCTGACCTGATACATACATCATTAGCGAAGTGTCGTCCATGCATAAAGGACTTTACACTTCATAACAGTTCCTTGGCGTTTTATGAATATGCAAAATTCCTAAAAACTACTAAGAGCCACATTATAAAAGCTTGTTACAAGTCAAAAGATATCGTCTTACAAATTACAAATTGAACCATGCCCAATTCGTACAAAATAAATTATAGATTGGCACGGTCAGCTCAAATGACAAATGTGGAAGACCGCCCTATAATAGAAGTTGGGATGATAATGGAAGTGTCACTAGCCAGCTCAATCTAAGAGGGACAAAGTCCATCCACCCATTCACTTGATGGTATAGAACTCAAGCATCTCTTCTTCCACAGGATGAGTCTCTCCAACTATTACAAGGCAGTGGAGTGGCGCACCAAAATCAACATCGAGTAACTCTTTCATTGAACCAGCAACAACCATCTGATCCTTGTTACCGAGCCGAGCAAGACCAACACATTTTGACTCTTCGGAGTATGCTGCAGATCAATCATAATATTGAGCAACATGATTATTAAGACTGCCAAAGCCTCCAGCAGGATAGCATGAACAACAGAAAACCATAAAATATGAAATGGAACTACATGTAATGTTTTGTAACTAGTAAGGGCTAAATATCCTTAATAGTGATGATAACAACAACAATGATAATAACAAAACAGAGGGATAGTGGAAAAATAAGATATCATTAAGAAAAATAAGACACCATTATGGATAAATCTGGTGGTTTCCTGGTTGAGATAAAATAAGAGAAAAATCTCTATGAAATTTCCCCCATAATCAAACTAGAAAGAAACAAATTGAAACCTAGTTGTGGGAACAAAAAGAAGAGAAAAGCAAGAGAAAAGCAAGAGAAAGGAGGAAAAGAATTCCTAGAGAACCCTATAAAAAATGCGTCTTAGTCTCTTTGTTTCATGAATTTTGATTATTAAGCATATAAATTCAGGTACAATGGATTTTTCATACGGAATAATTGGGAATTTCCTTCGGTTGTCAGAATATGAAACCTTTTAGAAATGGCAAAAATGGTTCATGCACAGGAGAATCGTTGCGGTTTAGTTTAAGTCGATGGCCTCTAGGTACAAGTAGGTTTTTGCATTATACTAATAGTTGAAATGAGAAAAATGGACTCCATGTTTACTGTTAGGGGTTTAGTATCTTGTCAGCAGGAACCGAGCTAATGATAGAGGCAAGAACACTTTCCGGCCTAAAGAACAACTTGATTAATTTGTATCATAAAGTAAATGTTTGTTGGATTTAATTGAAGTTTTGGTGGAGAAACCCCAGACTCAAAGCCAAGTAATTGCTGCCATGATTGAAGGGTGGAAACTTAAAAGAAAACTTGTTGGCACTTAATCACTGGGTATAAATTTTTACAACTGGCTTGAGAGAGAGCTCTAATGAGCTTCCATGATTAACCCCTTATTGTCTTCCAATTTATATAAATATTTGATTCTTGACGTCAGCCTGCATACATGTGAAAGTATCAATAAACTAGAAATGTTTTACACGAGGTTTAGTATATCTTGATGCAGAAAAACTTGCAATTGAAGGGAAGATTTATTTTTTATGGAATTTCATGAGAATTAGAAGATAATGTATTCAGACTTAGAAAATCTAGAAGACACGGAAAAAGATTTCCCATTGAAGGGAAGAGGTTATTCTTTGAAATATGAAAAGATTTGGATTTATCATAATTTGGTTGGAAAGTCAACATTTTTTAGCTGACCAGATCCCCTTACCTTGTCGTTTTACTTATCTACTTCAGTTTGCTGACAAACTCATTAAGAATAAAATATTTTTGTGGATTGGATGCTGAGTCAATCTTATTTCTGTCTGAATGATAATTGAGGATGATAAGGAATTCTAAATATTGGTGTCTTGTTCGAATTGAGATGGATCAGAATAGCACTTCAGCAAATTCAAGTTAAGGACCTGTATTTAATTCTATGACACATCCAAAGTTAAGGATTCACTGTTGCTACCCCTGTCTTCTGGCCCTGAATCAACTAGTTCCAGTTACCCAAGATAAGGAACTGAGAGCTGGAGGTTTGATCGAAATATCAAACTATGGATCAGGGGCCATAATGAATGACCTCATCATTGCTATAGTAAAGATATGGCCAAGGAACAAGTCACCCCTATTGAGGGACTTGGGCTGCTTAGTGTGACATGATACCGAACTTCAGGAGAATCTTTTTTCATTTTGGTTACACTATCAAGTGCACATCCACAGCTAAGATAGCTGCGATCATGAAGGGCTCCACTTTTTCCTATACATAGAAAGGGTTCCTACTATATCATGACAAAAATGTTTTTCTACGATGGACATGTCGCATTCCAACTACTCTAGCACTTGG